>CM035408.1:94322723-94415223 GCA_020310875.1 Ceratopteris richardii | reverse complement strand
AAATTTCATGCATGAATGTGGACTAAAATGATGTCTTGATTTACATTGATTTCATATATAATTAGAGTGCCCTCATCGAGAAGGATCCTTCTTGTTCAAGTTGGACCCAATGCGGAAGATGTAGAGAGTACACAAGGGGAAGCAAAGTAAAAAGAACTCGCAAAAAAAAAGTTTGAGAGACTTAAAGTGAGTAGACTAAGAAATGGGTAAACTCACATGGCATGGAGTAAGCTCCTCAAGCTTTTTACCAAGTACGAATGGGGGGAGAGTTCTTCCTTATATAGATTCGAGAGGATCTCCTTTAAGTACATCTCATGTGGGATAATTCGCCTTAAAGGAGAATGAATACAATAGTAGAAGGAAATGGCAAGGTACGGAAATACAAAAGAGATACAATATAAAATAGAGATAAACTGGAAATGGAGTGCCTCCTCAATATAAAATGAAGATGCACTCATGCGGATGCAAATGTAGATGATTCATGCGGATGCAAATGTAGATGATGTAGGAGCAATCATGTCATCAACAGCCCCTGCTCCATTTTGGAGGGGCTGAATGTTATGGAGGTCCACCAAGCACTGAAGAGAAACTGGAGATAGAGCCTTTGTGAACATGTCTGCCAGGTTCTTCCAAGTTAGGAACAAATAATACATTGGATAATGATTTGCACTTTCCTTGGTCATTGGTGATTTGTACTTTGCCTTTCCCTTCGATGGGTAGGCTCTTGTTGTTGCCTAGGTAAACTTCATCAATATGGTCTTTGATCTCTCAGAAGGATGCTCGATCTTTGCACATGTGCAATGTTGCTGCATTGTCAAAGATCTATTTTGAGATGAACTTGAAGTTACTAGGGCATTGGCTTCTCTTGAAATAAACAGGTCTTCACTGGAACAATGAGACCTATGTTGAGAGGGTTTTGATGGGTTTTTGGAGCTAGAGGGCTTCTAGATTTGCTTCTTCTTGTAGCAAAATTTCTCCAAGTCCCTTGTTTTTCCATAGAAATTACAACAAAACTTCTTTGACGAAGTGTTGGATCCTTGCTTTTGCGTGCTACTAGTATTATGACTAGCATGTTTTCCCTTGTGGAAGGGTCCCTTAGCCTACATTGCTGTCATTTGTGAGGAAGTCGACTTTGCTCGCAAGTTGTGGAGGAGTAAAAGTCGACGAACCTCTTCCCAAGTTAGAACTTGGTTCGGATTATAAAGGATGGTTACAAATGTTTCCTATGATTTAGGGAGCTTATTGAGGAGAGGGATGACCATATCTTCACTAGAAACTTTACGGCCACATAATGCTAGTTTATGTTGATGGTCCTCAAACGTGGCAATAACTTTGGACATAGGATCTTGGGGCCAAATGGATAGGTTATGAACTCCACCTCTAGGGTGTAAATTTTTGAGGGAATTTTATCTTCATACGAATCTTGGAGGATCTTCCAAGCCTCATAGGAAGTTTTACAAGAGGTTATATAGCCTTTGGTTAATTCGTCGCAAGTTCAATTGGCCCAAGGCTCGCTTGTCCTTTACATTCCATACATTCGAGGCTCCTAGATCGCTTTCCTTATCAGGCTTTCGTTCGGTTCCTTCAACTACCTCATACAAGAGGTTTGTATAGAGGTAAGCCCTAATGGCGTCCTTTTAGAGATTGTAATTTGTGCTGTTGAGTCTCTCATCTTTTGGCATGAAGATTGATGTAAAGAAAGGTAAATACAATTGACTTGAGGACGTTGCGTTCGAAATCGTTGGCATGGTCGCCGTTGAAACGAAGTTACCACGCTTGCAAAAATGAAGCCGAAATTTGCACAAAAACTTGAGTTGGGGTAGGGGGGGCTTAGAGTAGCCCTACACTTGCACTAGAAATCTCTAGCACACATGGGGCAGCCATGGTGCACTCTAGGAGCATGTTGAGGAGTAGCTATGGAGTTCTTCTTGGAGAAGAGTGTGCTCACACTCTTGCTTATGGAGAGGACTTTCCTATCAGTAGCTTGGTGGTGCGGATCAACCATCTACATGATGTATTTGAAGATTGTCTTCTACATGAAGATTTCGGTGTACTTCAAAGACATTGGGTGGAGGTTAACATAAGATTTTCATCTTGTGTTAAGATTTCAGGTACATATTCTCTTTATGCACATGGGTACTACTTGGAGTTTATGGAGGCTATGGCATCCATATCAAGAGGAGTTCTATTCGGCATATCTAAAGAAGAATCAGTACATGCATGCTACATGCATTCGGATGAGGTGTTAGAGAAGGTGTGTTCACATGAGTATGAGGATTTCTGACAGCAACATGTTAGCATTCTATGCTAATTCTGTAAGTATGTGATTTTTCACACACACATCTGATTTAGGGTCTTCCATAACTTAAAATCAGATTAAGGTTTGCTGATTATCAGTTTCCAACTGATCTTTCTTCTTTCTGTCACTCATATACACTCTTCTACGATCTATCAAGTCATACATCTCATACATATTCAGATTTCTCCCTACATCTGAATATTCTTGTAAATTCTGTACATTCACTCTTCCATCTATTTCTGTTCACATAGAGTGGTTGAGATTTTGACTCCCACATTGTAAATTGACATTTGTATATATGATAGTGTGAGTAAGCAGTGGCTTACGTAACACTTTACACATGTTGTCTAATCTTTCTCTATCTTTGTCTCATCATTTGTATGATTAAGTGTGAATACGTTCATGTTTTGTCAATATTGGAAGATTGCTGGAATCTGTGTTGTAGATCCTAGACCTATGGAACTATGGACCTATGGAACTATGGACCTGTGGTATTAGTTATGGGCCTACTAAATTTCCAACAAATAAAATGGTAGAAGCAAATGGCAAGGTACCCAAATACAAAAGAGAGACAATATAAAATGGAAATAAATTGGAAATGGAGTGCCTCCTCGATACAAAATGGAGATGCACTCATGCTGATACGAATGTAGATGATGTAGGAGTAATCATGTCGTCAGCAGAAGATTCTTGGTCGATTAAGGGCATTCCCAAGTATTTTATCTCTTTCCTTTGGTAGGGCAGCATTGTTTCTTCTTCTTCTCCATTCTCCATGAGCATGTGAGCATTGCACCCCTATCTCTACTTTACATTCCTTTTTCTTCTTGAAAGTGTGCTGCTATATATTTTTTGTTTTGGTTTAGTTGTTGACATTGCCTTGCTTCTGGGTGCCTAATTTAGCCCCATTTCAAGGTGCATCCAGACTCTTTATATTATCTCATTTTCTCTTTCATTAAAGGATTTGAGCTGGTAAATTTGTGGAGGAAATCTCATGCAGACTGCTACTTCTTCTTGCCCTTGTACATACCAAAGGGTTAGATGGTAGGAGTTGTTTAGAAAAAAGACTTACTATGTGATTGTCAGTTGTTGATAAACGTTGGAATCCTATTTATTGATGTACATTGTGTGCATGTTTTCAAGTTAATCTCATTATGGCCAAGCAAGAACTGGAATAGCAGCATATAATGTGGAAAGAGAATCTGTTGATTTAACTGGGTTCTCTGACTCTATGTGTTATGCTCAACATTGATGCTCAAATGTGTTTTAAGATGTCTTGAACATCTCTGTCATCTTTGTTTTCACAGGTGGCGAAGTTCGCTGCTTTGGAGGGCCTTTTTTACCTCTGCTATTGTTGCCGTTACCCTGCGTGTAGCTTTGAGCAGTTGTAAGGGTGACAATTGTGGCGTGTTTGGCACAGGTGGCTTGATCATGTTCGATATGGGTGTTATCTCAACTGAAACAGGTTTGTTAGAACTGGTTCCGGTGATTATTTTGGGCACCAGTGGAGGCTTACTTGGAGCTTTTTACACCTTTCTAAGTGGGAAAGTTCTGAAAACCTATGCGAACTGGCATGCAAAGTAAATATGACATGAGGTTCTTCTGGAAATTAAGTTGTCAGTCTTGTTTTCCGCAGAAGGCATCTAATTGTGCTGCAATTAAAATTATGTAGGTATGGATTGTTTGGAAAACTCTTTCAAGCTTTTCTTGTAGCTTTGATTACATCAGTGTTGATATTTGGGCTTCCTTGGTTGGGTGCATGCACAGCTTGCCCAACAGGGATTACTCATGAATGTCCTTCAAATGGACTTTCTGGGAAATACAAGCAATTCACTTGTCAATCTGGCTACTACAATGACCTTGCAAGCCTTCTTCTGAACACTAATGACAATGTAATAAGGAATTTATTCAGCACAAATACAGAAGGTCTATATCACTACAGTTCCTTAGCTATATTATTGTGCTCAAGCTTCTTTCTTGCTCTTATCACATATGGTACAGCTATCCCATCAGGTTTGTTCATACCTGTTATAATCATTGGGGCAGCATATGGACGTCTTGTTGGTTGGTTTGTAAGATCCACTACTCAGTTGCAGACCTTCGATGAAGGTATCTATGCATATTTAGGTGCTGCTTCTCTACTAGGAGGGTCAATGAGAATGACTGTTTCTGTATGTGTAATTCTTCTTGAGCTCACGAACAACCTCCTTACACTACCACCAACAATGTTAGTCTTGTTGATATCTAAAACTCTTGGAGACCTATTCAATCATAGTGTATACGATCAGATCCTTCATATAAAGGGGCTTCCATTTCTTGTAGAAAAGCCGGAACCTTATATGAAGCACTTGACAGTAATGGATGTATGTTCGAGCCCTCCAATGACCTTATCAGCAATTGAGAGGTTGGGAAACATAGTGGAGGTCTTGAAATCCACTGACCATAATGGATTTCCAGTTTTAGAGCACTCATCAGAAGTCCCAAAGCTTCATGGTCTCATACTCAGATCCCATTTGCTTGTCCTTCTCCAGAAAAGAGAGAGTGATTATAATTCAGCTGATTTTGCGAAGCCAGGGTCAGGTAAGAGCAGAAGGATTGAGGATATACAGCTGCAGACAGAGCAGATGAATGAGTATGTGGATCTTCGTCCTTACACAAATGCTTCCCCATACACAGTTGTGGATAACATGTCACTAGCTAAAGCATTCTCCATGTTCCGTCAGCTTGGTCTTCGACATCTCTGTGTTGTATCAACAACCCCTAAGGTATACAACTAAGGCTACTTCACTGTATATTTACCAATGAAATCATCGTAAATAATTCAATGTTGTACTTGCATTTTAACTATATGGGATAAGAAGATGAATGGTTCTTGTTGCATATTAGGACCAAAGGCATGATTCTATAGCAGTACTTGAATTGTGATATGTGCTAGGTTTGATTTCTTTCATATGTGATGTGTCTGAGGCATCCCATCCAAAATATGCATAGGGTGCAGTTGTGCATGCATGCATATGCCTGCCTAACATTGAACACATTCACATGTGTACATGCACATGTCCATTCACATACTCATGTCCACGTATATGCACATTTTGCTTCTACAATTCTGTGAGGACAATTACTGATTATGGAACTTTATCTGTCTGTGCTTATTTCAAACAGGCATCTCCGATTTCAGGAATCTTGACTCGGCATGACTTCATGCCAGAGCATGTGCTTGGGCTGTATCCTCATTTGAGAGCTAATAAATGGAATCGATTGCATACAAAGTCCTCTGTTTCTGATGTCTTTGTAAGCTAGGTATTTTTCTATCCTCTTGGTCAGGTGCTAATCAGGCAACCTGTGCATGTGATGCAATATTATATGAAGAATCCATTCTTTTCTGTTAGTGCTTGATTTTCAAGCTTCTTGGTATTTTTCTCAATCGTATCCGTATTGCATCCAAGCTCCCATTGTGTTTATGAAATAGAGGCAGAATAAACATATGGATTCAAGCAGGAATAGCAAAATTTGTTGAGTAGATTGTTCTCGCCAATGGATGTTTTTTTGTATATATGGGTCTCAGAATATATTTGGACAATGCTATTTTGAGCGACAGATTATTCCCTAGCTATAAGGTGGTTTCAGAGGGGTCAGCCAGAAGTTCTGTCAACATCGCTCACAAGATTAGATTGTTTCATGGAATCAATACAATTAGTTTCATGTTCTGATTAGCTCATACTGTGGTTGTGATCCCTGATTTCAGATTATGCTTTGGGCACTTCAGGAGTGTTTCTCGTACAGTATCTCTATTAGTGTTGTGTTCGTTTATGCGGCAGTTTAATGATTCAACAACATTAGTATTTTTGAATATATATGCTGCATTTTGTAGCATCAACTCTTAACTTCCTTTTGCCTATGAAATACCTATGATGTACATCACCTCTTAATTTTCTTTTGCCTCTGAAATACCTATGTACGAAGCACCCACCCAACATCAGCCTTTTTCTTCCTGAAAACAACTGTTTTGGCTTTTTTGAGGGTACTCAAGTTCCCCTTACCGATGACAGACATATGATTTACAGATCATTCATTTCTGGATTATTATTAATTATAGTTAAAAGTGTACTACACAACATTATTAGAAGTCAGATGAATGCCTGAACTGGAACTTAAAGAGCCAAATATTTTGTGAGCGTGCTGGAAACTTGAGGGATATTTCTCAATATTACTTCATACCAAATCGTACAGTTTATAGGTACTAGTCAATCTTTTTATATGCTTCTGCTAGTTTTGATTTCTTTTAGCTTCAAGCAGTTTCATCTGTAGTAAGTAAACAATCAATTTGGCTACCATTCTTACTGCTGTTGCTTTCATCTTTGTCTTTTTGATGCTGCACCACTAGCACAGCTACTGATGCTACTGATGCTAATAATGCTATTACCATAGATGTGGTGCAGCTTGTAGTATTGCTATTGCTATTGTCACTCCTGTTGCTGCACACCATCAGCAGCAGCACTGTTATTATTGTAACCAGCAGCATAGTTTCACAAGCGTAATCCATCACCCTAAAGTTAAGGCATCCATTCAATCTTGATCGTAGCCCTTCATCCCTTCCCTTCTTTTATCCCACCTCACCCTAATTATTCATCCTTGCATCCTTTACCCATCCATAGGACACTTCTCATCTGTTCTTATCCCACTTTCCATACCAATCACACTTCTTTTTCTTGCCCTCCTCTATAGCCCAACCACTACCCATCACCAATTTGATTATATATCACTGAAGCCTCCATTAGCTTTTAGAGACCATCCACTTAACCGTTTGATGTATTGTCCAATATTTTGAGTGAAGTCCCTTGATGTGTCCAAGGAAAAGCCTATTTCAACCATTTGGTCTGAGACCTAATCTCACAGATTATGATTGAATTAATGGAAAGGTATAGGTGAAGGCAGGCATAGCACCCTTGAGACCCCTGTATCCCACGAAGCAGGGGTTAGATGCTTACCGAGATACAAAGCCCGAAGGCCCACTAAGGTAGAGCTAGGCAGATTACTTTTTGAATGGATTGCTACTATTGCTACTGCTTAGTTCGCACATTGACTTTGTAAACTGTATTAGTACATTTTGGTGGCATTTTTGGCAGTACAATAATAGTGATAGATATGGTTATTAGGAGTTCGTTGTGCTGATGTATGAGTTCGTTGCCCTTTTCTTGTTGTTGCGTATATCTGCAGATGGGTCTACACTTAACATTTCATAGTCTTTTGTGGACCATATGAGGAATCCCAGTTCTGTACTCTCTAATTTATACTAATCTCTTCTATTTGTAAAAAATATTGTTGGCACAAAAGCTAGCAGAAATGTATTTGTGAGATGGAATTTGCAAGACCTTTATGTAGTAATGAAATATTTGTGTAGACCCATCTGCGTATATCTGCAGATGGGTCTACACTTAACATTTCATAGTCTTTTGTGGATCATATGAGGAATCCCAGTTCTGTACTCTCTAATTTATACTAATCTCTTCTATTTGTAAAAAATATTGTTGGCACAAAAGCTAGTGGAAATGTATTTGTGAGATGGAATTTGCAAGACCTTTATGTAGTAATGAAATATTGATAACTTTTACGGGATAATTTATTGTCTGGTGTCTTGTCCAATATTTTGAGTGAAGTCCATTGATTTGTTCAAGGAGAAGCCTACTTGAACCATTCGAAGGAGAAAGTTCTTAATCAAGGTTCGTCGCATTGAAATTTGTAAAATGAATGACTGTATCAGTTGGTCACTTCATACCTTATTGACTTGTCAAAGATATAGATTGGTAATTCACGTGCTTGTCATTTAGGAAATCATAAGCATTGAGCCTAAATTCCATGTGTGCCCATAGCTTTTGTTGATGCATGAAGATCTATCTATTTCAAGTTTATTCTATATTTTATGAAACAAGTGATTCTTATGATCATGTCTAAGAGGCATCCAACATGATATATCATTGTTGATCCATAACTTAAAACAACAACCCAAGGAGAGATAAACAACATGTAGACCATTGCCTAAAAGAGAGTTACCATCCGAGGAAAACTTGGTCTGTTTGTTCTTGATTTAGTGGATACTTGAAAGAATGCATAGACCTAAAAGATAACTTGACATAGGACTTATGATCAACCATAAGCATCGTTGAAAAAGGATGGGTAGAAAGAAAGTAGGATAGAAAAATGGTTGTGTAGAGTGAACAAAATGCTATTATGCTTCCCATCAAAGCAAGAGGTCATATCCACTATGTCGTATGCATGCATTTTACATTACTCAAATTCAAAAAAATCAAGAAGTAGGCCCGAGCTTACTATGCTGCTACCCATGCTTATGTGCTTTGAAAATGTGCTTGGTTGCACTTGTGAGGTGCATCGTGATAACACCACTCGATTGCTTATGATTGTATGTACACATTCTAAATGAGATGAATATGTGCTATTTATCATGTCAATTTGAGAAATGTAAGAGAGATCAAAATGATGAAGTAGTTTCCAAAGGTAGTGTCTCTATGGTACTATGGAGTGTGTAATCTGCAATATAGAGAGAAAGATGTTACTTAAAAAAAAGAGAGGAGCACCAATAGTTTGAACCCCCATGAAGCGAGATTGGATACATCAAAATGTTATCAAGAATGATGACATCTACTAATAAGGTGGAGCATGGACTGTCACAAAAATGGTACCAAGGAATGTTTATAGACACTTCAAAGACTTGAGGTATATGACCTTGCCACACCATGTGACTCTTGGGGCAATAGAAAAAAGGTGGTCAATGTCTTCTCTAGCCCTATAACAATGCTTATACCAATGGGGAGCCCCAATTGTTTTTCAACTTTGGCATTGGTCCGAATTCCCTGGTGGAGAAGTCGCCACATTAGAACTACATTTTTCTCAATGAAGGGGTGCCACACGTCTGCAAACTCATAATTCCATTTGATATTGAACCAGTTGAGACAACAATTTCCTACTAAGAGTGCTATGCTAGTCCCTTAAATCTTGTCGCTTCATCCAATTTTTGACTATTGATCCATCTTAGTCGATCCAAGGGAGATCATGATCAAGTAGGAGGCACAGATTTGAGATCTCCCAAGAGTTGATTCTACGTGTTAATATGCACTAGTCCGCATGGTCAATTCTAGTTGTCAGCTCAATATCCTTGAACCTAATCCAACATTTTCTTTCTTGATTCATTAGATGTTTCCAAAGATGAAATCCCTTATTCCATAGCTTCTTTTCCCTTTGGTGGTCTTGATTCCCCTTATGGGAAAGTAGATAGAGTCATTCTATCTAATCTTGGCCACCCATTTCCAATCCTCATTCACCTTGATGTAGGAATTTCATTCTCTTCCTACTCTTCCACAAAGATCAAACCAAGAATGAACCTTTTGGAGTCACCAGAATAGTGGAAAAGATCAAAGTGAGAAGGTCAAGATCCTCTAGGGAGGCCCATTAAAGTAAGTGCAAAAATTTTTATGAGAATCAACTTAGCCCATGATGCTTTTGAGCTGCACCATGCTTTGATCACCCATTTGGTGGCCATTTTATCAACCATGTCCACAATTTCTAGAATGCCCAAGCCACCACTATCATTTTGGGTGTAGAAATCCCTATACAATTAATGGATTAAAGGTCTCATCTTTTTTGTTCTTTTTTATCTAGAACTCTCATCTTGTTAGGATTATAAATCCAACTAATGGATTAAAAAGTGAGAGCTTGGATTAGAACACCAAGATTTACTCACTATTTTTTTCTTTAGATTTGGAATGAATGAGGAGGAGAGGTTCTTCCCTTTTTCATTATTCCCCACAGTAAAATATAGTTCTTACTCCAAGTTGGTTGGGTAGAGAAAATATTCAACCTCTCATATTTCTTGATCAAAATCCATAAGGAAAATATCTTGGACATTAGCACCTTCAAAGGAATCCTTTGGCAATTTCGATTAAATAGGGATGGCCTTGGCTTTATGCCTTTATCCATAGTTACAAATCAATTCAAGAGGGTTTTCTTGAGTCCTTTTTCTCTCTTTTTTCTTCTTCTTTCATTTTCTATTAAAGAAAGAAATCCAAAGATTCTAAAGTGATCTAAGATTGGCATCTTACCATGCCACACTTCATAAGGTGTTGCACCATGTAGATCTCTTGATGGTAATCTATTTGTTAAGCATGTGGCTATACTAAGTGCTTTTTCACAAAAACAAAGTGGAAGAGCTTTTTCGTTGATCATACTCCTAGCACACACAAGAGTCCTATTCCTCCTTTCAGCTAATCCATTATGTTCTAGTATATACCTACAAATAATCTCTCTTTTGATACTTTTTTCTTGCAAATATTCTTCAAAACTATGAGAAAAATACCCCCCCTCCATTTGATCTTAACTTCTTCAACATTTTACCTATTTTCTTCTCAAAAAAAGCTTAATACTTCTTGAGCACTTGAAAAACTTCACTTTTATGTTCGAGAAAGTATAAAACAATCCATCTTGAGAAATCATCAATAAAGGATTGAAAATACATTGATCCTTAAAGTGGTGGATCCTTAGAAGGTTCCCAAATGTCAGTATGTACAAGCTCTAAACGATCTTCATGCATGTATCTTTGTTTCACGAAAGGTAGTTTATATGACTTTCCTAGATTACAAGAACCACATTTGAGAATCATATGTTTTTTTTTGAAATTTTAAAAACTCCCAACACAAATTGATAACTTGACATAATCTCTTATCTATCCTAATCTCTTATGCCATAGATCAAATCTTGCGAGCATTTGAGAACCATAAGCAAAAAGAGTTGCCTCATTGATACCTGGAACTTGATCAACTTAGAGTATGATCTTCCACATAAGTTCCATACTTGTTGAATCTGACTTGAAGACCTCTCTTGATAATTTTTCCAATATCTATTAGGTTTTTTGTGATGGATGGTACATAAAATATCTTGGGGAGAAGATTCTTACCATTGCGTGGTGATTCCATATTTCCATTTGCTCAACATTATGCTTAGTATAATCTTTTGTCTAAACAATATGTTTCTCTTTTGGTAAATCCAAATATGAAAGTAAAGATATACTACTTGCGATATTATTGGAGATTGGGAGTCAATATAGAAGACATTGCTATCAATTCTAGGAGAACATGTACTCAAGTTCACCAATAAAAGTGAATGTGGCTCTTTGTGTTGAACTTTTGCATAATTATTGTATAGTTATCACGAAGCTTTCCAATGCCAAGAGTGGCAAGCTATCTAATACTTGAGGAGAAAAAATGCTCCCGCTATTCCCAAGAGTGGTGCTCGCCAAGATATTTGATGCTTTCAAGTCTAGTTGAGGTTTTGTCCATCATAAAAGAACACCATCATAAAAGAACACGCTTTCCTATTTGACTATTTTTGTTAGCCATCATAAAAGAACACACTTTCAAAGAATCACCTCATCGTTTATAGCAACTCAGATATGTCAACTAGCTCTAATACTGTATTGAAACAACTAAGAAGTATGCTCGTGTGGACATTGAAGAATAAATTCTTGTACTATTGGCATTTGTAAAAGAGAACAAATGAAAGAAGAAATATCTAGTAGCACAAAAAACATGAAGGGAAGCAAAAACCTTCATAGATTGTTGAGATGATAGAGCTGATGAAGCCAAAACTAATAGTGTGAGTTACTCTAGATTTAAATTGAAGAGTGAGTCAAGGAGGGTAGTTGATGCTTTCATTATATATAATTGAGGATGATCAATACTCTTTTCAAAAAAAGACTATGGTCTTTAGTGGAAAGATGCTTTCAATGCCTCATGTATGATGGTTTTGATGATCATCCAAGGTTCAATTTATGGTGTTCCTTAAGTTTTTTTACTTCACCATTAACCTCTCACTAGCATGATTTATCAAATCATGAAAGGTTTGATCCCTTTTACTAGTCTTCGACATTAGGATTTCCTCTAAAACTCCTCTAGCCAAGTTAATTTGAAATAAAAACAAGTATGTCTCCCTTAGATCCCTTCTTTATTTATATATTTTCCCAATAAATGGGATTTACTTGAGATATTTAAATCAAATTATTACACAACTATGGCAAGGCCCCAAAATTTTTTTAAATGACTTTCAAATTTACCCAGGTTTAGATATATAACCCTTGTATTTTTTTTCTACCATTAAAAATCCATTTAAACTTTGTAGTAGGAGGAATATCAATAGCACAAAAAATTCATGAATATCAAAGGTGGAATGAGCATGACAAAAAAGGTAATATTTGTATTATCACAAAATATTGAGTCAAGTATGATAGGACATATACATGACTTAAAAACAAATAAGGAGATTTGGAAAGCTTTAGAATGATTATTCTCAATGAAAATAAAGGCACAATGTATTCATCTCAAGAATGAGTTAAATAATTTGCAAAGAGATATACGAGAGTCAGTAAATGATTATACTTTAGAAATTAAGTTGATTGTTGATGTACTTGGTTCAATTTCATGCATAATTGAGGATGATGATCTAGTTGCATTTGTTTTGAATGGTTTAAAAGAGGACAAAAAATGGAAATCTTTTATAACTCTATATTTGTGAGAGAGGAATCGTTTGATTTGAAGAGTTGGTGTCACATATGATAACATAAGAAATTAATATAAATGGTGGACATATGTAGAGAGGTTGTGTAGGCCATGCACTTTATGCAAAAAGAATATGTGTGGTCATAGATGTGGTAGAAGCGGAACTTTCATAGGTCATGGAGGTTGAGATCAGATAAACAAAAATAATAATTTTGATAAATATGAACATATATCTCGCGATTATTGGTATAATCAGGCACGAGATGGATATGCAAGGAAAAATCATACATAGAGTCATTTTGTTAATGAAAAAATATCATGAAGATGTACTACTGATGAATGTGAATATAGATGAAACTGAAAGCAATGATATATGGTATGTTGATAGTGGATGTAGTAATCACATGAGCAATAATATTGATTGGTTCACTAATTTTCATGCACCTTTGTTTGATGGTAAGGTTGAAAGAGGTGACAGTTCAATGCACAAAATCGCAAGTTGGAAATGTGTGTTTTCAGGATAAAAAAGGAAATAAAGTTTTAAAAGATGTTCTTCATGTATCTTTTGTAAGTAAAAAACTTATTTAAGTAGGTCAAATGGTGTAGTGTGGCTAGCAAGTATGATTCAACAAATCTGGGTATTTTGTTGAAAATCCAAAGCAAAATTATAAATTCTTGGCAAAAGGTCAACAACAAGAAATAATTTTTACGTTGGATGTAAGTCTTGATTTTTTAAATTATTTGGTTGGCAATAATAAGATTCATCATATTGAGTTATGGCATAAGCAAATAGGACATGCGGGTGAGAAGATGATGTGTTGATTTCAAAGGTGAGATGGTGCTACAAAGACCCTGCTCCACACCTGAATATCTAACCTCATAGATGCTTAATAGAATTCCTTAGCTTCACAATGGTGCATATAGAACCTCCAAGTCCTTTGGAGTATCACTCTCAAATATTTGTATCAAAATAGATAACTTCTATATGCAAGAAATGTCAAGAACCTTCTATTTTGAGAAGAGAGGGTCTCAATGTTATGTTCAAAGCTCATAACTTGGTATGAATTCACCAAAGATCTTTTGCACACATCTGATTAAATAGATAAAAAAAGAAAGTTATTTCATGAATTTAGTTGCACCATACAAGGAGAAATGAGCTTAGCAAATTAGGGGGATCACCTGACTTTTCAGGATCTAGAAGATGTTCAAACATACAATCAGCTTCTTTGCTCCATATCTCAAGTTCTACTAAACCAAACGTGATGAAATTTAACATATAGATACTGGAAAATTAATCTAACTAGTCCAAGTTAAATTATAGAAAAAAAAGAAGTACATGTAGAGAAATCAACTTCACCAGTTCATTATATTGATGAAGATGCTGAGGAAGATACTAGGTAGAGATTTACTCAAAGAAATGTATCAAAGTATGAATGCTATTTCACATATGATACAAAGGCAATGTAATGGACTACACATATATAAAGTGAGCTGAATGTAGGCTCACTGACGTAGCCCAAGTCCTCTCAGAAATGCTCTATATCCGCAAAACTAGAACTATACGTTTTTATACTCACTTGTTGAGTTTGAATTTGAATTTAGGGAGTGATTGAAATAGATTAATAACCACTAGATTCGTGGAATGAAGGTCCTATTATCACGAGATTCCATCTACTCCTTTTGAATTTTATATTTATCCAAGATAACTTCAAAGAAGTTTACAAGTATGAGTTCATATGTGAGTCTTCATGTGTAGAGATAAATACATGTAATCTTTAATCTTTAGCAAAGCTCTTAGGCTTGCTAAATGTACCAACAGCTCCCCCTAAAGCCTAAGATGCTTGAGTCTTCAATCCTTCAAGATTTTGTGCAATCCAATCATTGATTTGAACCTCTTTAATTTGCTTAAGGCCTTTGTCATCATATCTGCACATTGTTGATGAGTTGATATATGTGAGAGTTGAATCTCTTTGTTCATAATCTTCTCTCTCACATAATGATAATAAACTTCTATATGTTTAGTCTTGGCATGATAGATTGGGTTAGCAGCAAGATGTAGTGAGCTAATATTTTCTCCAAATATATGTGGTGTGGAAGTGTTCAACCCTTAATCAGAATATAGAGTTTGAATCCACATAGCTTCTAGTTTTGCATTTGCAAGGCCTCTATACTCAGCTTCTATTGATGAAAGAGCAACTGTGGGTTGCTTCTTTGAGGACCATGAGATCAACTTTGTTCCTACAAAAGTAAGGTAGCTAGAAGTTCTTCTTCTATCATCTTTAGAGCCTACCCAATATGCATCAAAAAATTTTTTTACATCTATATCAGATGTGTATGGATAGTATAGTCCTTCATTGATTATGCCCATTAGATATTTTAGGATCCTCTTAGCTGCTTCCATGTGAGGATTCCTTGGAGTATGCATGAACTAACTCGCAACACTAACTCCGTAGCAAATATCTACTCTAGTTAATTTAGCATAATTTAGGCTTCCAACTAGATTCTGGTATCTAGTTATATCTTCAATTAGCTCACCTTCATGAGCACTCAACCTTTGTATTCTCGATTTTGAATTTAGAGAGCATATCTCTAACATATTTCCTTTGTGTGAGGAACATACCTTTCTCTGTATATACTACTTCCAAGCCTAGGAAGTATGTGAGCAAAACCAAGATCACTGATCTTGAACTCTTCCTCCATTTGAGCTTTAATCTTTCTGATTAGGAATTATTCACCCAGTTCCAGACATTTTTTTGACCCTCAAGGGTACTTCCTTATCTTGGTTTCAATCCCTAAACAATTGCAAGAATGATAAAGAATACCTAAGTGTAAGTATACAAACTATACCTCCCATCTAATGGGCATGGTACACAGTATACAAGTGAGTATTTAAGATCATGAATCAAGTAACCATCATCAAGAAACAACAGTGTCAAAAGCTATCCTATGAGCTTTAGTCAAAGCATCTACAAAATTATCTTGAGTATGAACCTTCTCAAGAATAATGCACTTAATGGCGAAGAAATCTCTAATGAAGTGATACCTCACCTCAATGTGCTTGGTTTGCATGATAGGCCATATTCTTAGCCAAATCAATGGCACTCTAACTATCACTGAGTAAACAAGGTACATGCTAAGGTAGACCCATATCACAAGCAAGATGAGAAAGCCACAATGCTTCCTTACATGCCTCACTTGTTACAACAATGTAGACATACAATTGTCCACACAACCAGCATAGTCAGAATCTCTATAACCAATAATGGATTCTTTCCCTCTACCTAAGCATAGACTCTTGTCCTTAGTGCCACTCAGATATCTCAAAATCATCTTGACTACTTCCCAATGTTTCTCGCCAAGATTAGAAATAAATCTGCTCAGAACTCCCACTGCAAATGCAATGTTTGGTCTCGTAGCTAACATAACATACATGAGACTACCAACAGCATACTGATAAGGAGTTTTGGTAATGAATTCCTTTTCCTCATTTGATTTGGGGCAATCATTCTTGATCGATTTCGCATATGTGGGTAAATGTGTACTCAATGCCTTTCCACCCTGCATATTAAACATGTGAAGCACTTTGGATATGTACTCACTATGAGACAAGTATATGCATCTTTTACTCCTATCACGACTAATGCACATTCCAAGAATATGTTTGGCATCCCCCAAATTCTTCATATCAAATGTCTGACTCAACTTCTTTTTGAGAGTTGACAAGCCATAAGAGGACTTCCCAACAATCAACATATCATCAACATAAAGTATCAAGCATATCAAGCTGCCATCTAAGCATCTCTTTATGTAGAGACAATGATTTTCATTGCTTTGAGAATAGCCTTGATACTTCATAAAAGCATCAAACTTTTGGTACCATTGTCTAAGGGGCTATTTAAGTCTGTATAAGCTCGTTTGAGCTTTCAAACTAGAATTTCTTTGCCAAGAACTACATAACACTTTACTTGTTCCACATAGATCTCATTTGTAAGATCTCCATGCAAGAAAGTAATTTTCACATCCATTTGGACTAGCTCTAAGTCCTCCATTGCAACAAATCCAAGCAACATGTGCAGGGTAATCATCTTGACCACTAGAAAGCAGATTTCCTTGAAATCAACACCATGTTGTTGCTTAAAACCCTTTGCAACAAGTCATGCTTTATACTTTTGAGAAGTAGTATGTGATGTGAATTTCAACTTATACACCCATTTACATGGTAAAGCTTTCCTTCCCTTTGGAAAAAGGTACAAAATCCCAAGTACCATTCTTATGAATAGAATCCAACTCACTCTTCATGGCATGCTCCCACTTGACATGATCTGTTGTCTGCATAGCTCTTTGTAACAAGAAGGCTCACCAACATCTATTGGCATAACAAAATCCAAACCTGGAACATATCTATCACGTGGATGTGAGACACGTGTAGAGCATCTCAATGGTTGCTGAACAGGAACATTTGTAGATTGATTTATTGAACATTCTCTTGAACACCCCTATGTGTAGCATTTTTATGCATGCTAACTACAAGACTAGTATCCTTAAACACCACTCTTCTCACTTCAACCTCCTTAATGGGTTGTTTATGCATCTCATACTCATTGAAGATGACATCACTCCATCTGATTACTGATCGCGACTCAGGATCCCATAAGTGATATCCAAATTGGCCTTCTCAGCCATATCCAAGAAAAATGCATTTCTTTGACTTATGGTCCAACTTTTGTCTAAGATTCTTTGGTATATGAACATACGTTTCACACCCACAAGCTCGAAGATTATCATAATATGGTGGCTTCCCTATCCATAACTCTGGTGCCACTTTCAAACCTTTGTCATTACTAGGTAAAAGGTTAATCACATGAAATGTAGTCAATACTGTTTTTGCCCAAAAGCCTTGTGAAAAGTTTGCATGATGTAGCATAGAAACTACTATACCTTGAATAGTTCTATTCATCCTTTCAGCTAAGCCATTTTGTAATGGGGTATAAGAAGCTGTAAACTCTCTAAAAATTCCTCTAGACTAGCAGAAAGGGTTGAATTCATGTGAGGTATGCTCACCCCCATTATCTGAATGTAAAGCCTAAAGGTTAGTTCCTTTTTCAGTCTCAAACTAAAGCAAACCATTTTTTGAAAGTCGCCAATAACTCATCCTTTGTTTTGATAGGATATACCTAGACTTTTCTAGTAGCATCAACTATGAAAGTGATAAAATAAATAGAACCCCCTAATGACCTTGTGGGCATACGACCACAAACATATGTATGAATGAGATCTAAAGGCTGAATTGAAGAGTCAATGTGCATTTTGTGCACATTCCTAGTTTGCTTTCCATATTGAAAATGCTCAAAAAATGAAAAACCAGAGAAAGATAACATAGGTAAGTGGCCAAAATGAGAAAGATTTTCCATTCCACTATGTGATAATATCGCCCAAATGGCCATGCCAAATACAAGCCATGGGCTGTTCAGTAACAACTAACAAGTGTTCTTTCTATGAGACAAATAAAGGATAAAGTGAGCCAACTTTGCTTCCTTTTTCAATAACCATATTGCCCTTTGATATGCAAGAGGATTGAGCATAGAACTCCAACTTGTAACCAAGGTCATCAATTTGAGCAACTGACATCAAATTGCATGATAACTGATGTACATGGTGTACATTATGCATAGTAAATTTTGAAACATCAATGAATTGCCCAATCCATTAGGGGAAAATATGAACCCTTCATGGGCCTTGTAAGGACTCCTAATTTTAAGAAATTAAGCCTAATCTTGTTCTTGCTTGAGGGAGCAAGTTTATTTAATAGTGCACTTTTTAGTAGGATGGACTAGGCTTTTTTTTAGGCCCAACTAGGGTCATCTCTCTCTTCTATAAAAGAAATAGAGAGAGATTCCACTTTACACATCATCAAATCTGCCCATATTTGTGAATAAAAAATGACTTTTTTTTTAAAGTCACATATTTAGTTATTGCTCACTAGAAAGGGACCGTTTCTTAATATACATGTCAGAAGTTACTTTTTTATATGGATTTTTATCTAACAATAATTTCTTAAAGTACATGTCATATTAGTGGTTCTATGCATGTTAACTAGATGGAATAATACTCACTATATTTTCTTCAAACATCTTTTGCAAGAGCTTGACAATTAGAAATGTTTTCATGAAATTACAACACAACATTGCAAGTGAAAATTGGAGGCTATCAACAAGACCTTTGTATCATGATCAATGTCATGTACAAAATTTTTTGAGGGTTCAACTTGGAAATGAAGATATATAAGAGGCATCATTTGATTATTTTATACTAACAAGTTTTTGTGGTATATCCTATCCATGTTCAAGATACACAATGACCACCTTGGATGAAGCCCCATCAGAGAGGATGAAGTGGTCTACATGCAACAGAGGTCACCATATGGTCATAGAGTGGTTCAATATGACAAAGTGAAGTTGATTAAAAATATCAAAGTAGTTCATAACCTCATCCATAGAATCACTCTTGAGAGCATGATGAAGATCAACTACCATAGATGTAACCATTCAAATAAAGATTCTAAGGACACACACAAAGGGGAAGAATAGATCCACTACTTCTTGGTGATGAACCATTTGAACTCAATATACCTCCAAATAGAACATGGCTGATGAAACATGAAGTAGCTCAAAAGAGGAGTACTATCCATCATAAGAATCATGCCCTTGATTTTGTACCTATCTGTTCCAGTACAACATATCAAGAACTCTACAAAGACCAATAGCTATGAAGATTCAAGTTCTAGAAAATCTCATAGTTACATAATTGCTTCGTGTGGAACTCATTGCTTTGAGAGGGAGATGATGTCACAAACACAAAGGAAACCATCCTAAAACCTTAAATTCTATCCAAATGTATATATCTCATGATTGGTTCAAAATTTGGAGAGATTGATCCTACCACCCCTTCCAAAACATGCAAAAACCCTAAGATCGATTGTCTATTTGCTGATTCTAACATCCGCAACCTTCATAACCTCAAAAAGCACCAAAAAAGAGCCAGCCACAGAAACGCGAGATAGGCCTTTGCAAAATTTTTGCAGAGGCCTATTCTTTATTTCTGTGGCTACCCCTTTTTTGGTACTTTGGGGTCATGCAAGGTCATTAATGGTTGAACTAAAAATTATTTCTTGCAAATTTTGAGGGAAATCGATCAACTATTCAACTCAAGAAACTAGATAGGACCATATATGATGTTTTGTAATGTGAAATTATCTTATTGGTATTATAATTTTTCATAACCTTTCTTACACATACTCAAGTTCACATTGATCTATATCATATCTTCATAATCATATGCACTCAATTCAACATGCTATGTGTGCAAAGCAAATCATTTATGGTTATAGTCTCATTTTTCCATTGGTAAATTGATTTGAGCACATAATGAGTTTCATGGACCTTAAATTTGTAATAATAAGGTTTCATATCCACTAGAAATAAACTTCCATGGCCTCAAAAGCACCAAAAAATGTCAAAAACATGCAATAAGCCTCTACAAAAATTTTATAGAGGCCTATCTCGTGTTTCTATCACTCCCATTTTTTGCTACTTTTGAGGCCATGCAAGGTTATTTTTATTGGATATGAAACTTTATTTTTAAAATTTTTAGGGCTATGGAACTTATTTCTAACAAGTCACTTACTCTATAGCTATCCATGCATCACTTACTCTATAGCTATCCATGCATATATAGCTTCTACAATGGGAGCCAATAAAGACAAGCATAGTCACGTGAGATATAATAGTTTGCAAAATATAATGTCTGTAATATCTTCATTTCCAAAAGTCTTCTTGTGCCTTTGTACCCCACATAAGGTGGAATTCCCCCCTTTGAACTCCTCCCATTAAGTTTCTATGGGGAAATTCCATGGCACCAAAGGGCCTTTATTTTCAGCTTGAATGGCAACAAAATTGGCAAAAATTTTATGTCCCACTTACCTCATGGCCTCAATCACAAAGACCATCCATTACCATAAATGTTCACATATAAACCTCATCTAGCTTAGAAGTTGATGTTCCATGGATGTTTGTGCTCTCAAAGTGGTTTCTCCTCATAATGGGGGCCTTATAACTTAGAGCACCATGGATCATTTGTGGTTACTTGAGGAGTAAGTATTGAGCATATCTAACATGAATGACCTTTCCGAGTTATATCCTTTGTAATTTCAAACTTCATAAATGATCATCTATTGATTATGAAAAGAAAACTCTATCATTAAGAAATGATTAATGCTATGGAATGACTAATGCCTTAAAAATTTCATACAATGTTCAGAATGTACTTGTCAAGCTATGGAATGGTTGTTCTTCCAACTACATAGAAAGCAATGTAGCCAAACCACAAACAAAACATATGTAGATAAGTCAAACACATATTAAATGCCATCAACTCCTCAAAATTTCACAAAAATGTTCAAATCGTCATGCAATTCTTGGAAAGCACTTGTAAGGGTATGAAGTGGTTGTTCATCCACCAAAGTAGAAGGAAATATATGTGTAACACATAAAAGCATATCTAGATAGGTCAAGGATATATTCAACACTAAAAACCATCCAATATTGTAGAGTAATACTTACAATTGATTTCAGTGGATCACTCCATGCATTCCTAGAAAAGTTGTCCATAAAATTCACAAAGTATAGGAAATGCCCAAAAGGTGAATTTTATATAGGATCTCAAAAATGTTTATGAATAAGATGCAATTTATGCTCAACTCTTACTATACCATCTTTACAAAAGGAAGAATGTTTCTATCTAACCTAAACTAGAGCCATAAATACATGTTTAGATGTTGCTTCGAGTTTAGGGAAAGAGAAATTCATATAAAAAATATTTCGACTATAGAAAAATAGGAAAAGTTAAATGATAAAATGTGCATATTGAAGTTTTATGTTTGAGGTGTCATACAAATATTGACTACACAAACATATTCATCCACAAATGTTCCATAATATGTGAACTTATACTACCCACGACATATCATCCAAGATGCCATGAATTTATTGCCATCAGATAGATCATGGACTATACACCTATCATCAACAAAATTTACTACCAAGCCAATCTTGGTTAGTGCTAACAATGATCACAAATTTTCATTGATCCCTAGAAAAATGCAATGAGAATGTACTAGTGTTACTAAGAAAGGGTATTTTTTCCAATTCCCATGACATGATAGGATGATATATTTGTCCATGTGATAATATTACCATTAGGGGCAAGTTCAACTGAGCTTAAGAAATTATGTTGAGAGGCAAGATGTTTGGTTGCACCACTATTGAAGTAGTCCTTAACATACATAAAATGATCATGAGATTATAAATCGTATATGCATTGTGTAGCAAATGCACATTATTCATTTTGCACTAGGTTAGAAAACTCAGTTTTAAAAGCAAAAGTGTCTACAAAAACCATTCATGACTCTTTCTTCTTTCCCTTCTTAGCAAAAAGTTTAGGATAATTATTTAATCCTCTTGCAACAAAATTGAAACTAACTCATCAAACACTAAGGCATTTCAATTTCCCTTTATCATCAATCAAAGAGTAGAAAAAATTTTTTTATAAGAAAGGATCCCATTGAGAAGACTCTATGCGATTAAACTATCTAGCAAAATTTCATATGCAACAATCAAATTCTCTTTAAAATATTTGATCTTTGTAAGAAAATTGTCCATGGAATAACCTTAATTCATATGCTCACTCTCCAAATATTTCAAAGATAAGCAATGCAAGTCTCATTTCTTGCATGTTTAATGTGGCAAGAGCACCTCAAGTCTCATAATAATTTATCATTGAATAATAAGAAGCATTTCAATGCACATATAACTTTGAGAATTGAAATGAATTCTCATTAGTATGAGACACTGAATTCATCTTAATAATATATCTATATCTTCTTGAAACTTAAATCTTGAATTTGGTGCTTTCAAGGATTTGGAAATTTTCTTTGAGTACAATAACATTGATGGAAAAACATGCCAAACTCTATGATTGAAACTCTTTAAGAGATTCAAATCCGGCAAAAAGGATCACAACTATTGTCTTGGAAACGAGTTTATCATGATTAGGGGAAGAAATTCGGAAATTACTTCTTTCAGAAATGCTAGAATAAGACTTTAGAAACCTAAAACCCTAAACTAAAAGTACTTTGAAAAGAGAATTTTAAATGGGTAAATGATTTGATCCTCAACACAAAGGTAAACTCATTCTCCAAGTTTTGGAAGGCATCTTTAGAATGTTCTTGTTGATAGATTCTGGTAAATATGTGTGTAAATTCACTTAGGACTACCGGGACACTTTTTTCCATCTTTAGGAGGTTTTTTCACCTCGCTTGTATATATGACTATAACCTGAATGGGTCACTTATTGTTGTACATTCACTTGGTAATACATTCTATATTGTGTTGTGATCCAAGCTTCTTCTTCTTCTTTGTGTTGTTCATGTGCTTCTGTAGACCTCAAACTCCAACAATTGGTATCAAAGCAGGTCACTGATAAAGGTACTAAGCCCGACAAAATATCATTTGATTGCAACCAAACCTACATAATTTCTTGTATCTTTGCAAGCTTGCATTCCCTCTAGGCTCACAAACGTGTGTAAATACACTCGGTTTACCGATACCTAGTAGGATCGCCAAACAATTAAGGTCTCAAGTCTGATAAAACCCTGCTTGCATGCAACTACATCTACTCAATTTCTCATATTTTGGCAAGCTTCTCTACCCCAAGCCTGCAAATGTGCAACAATTAGCATCACTTTTTAAATCCCTAGCAAGATCGCCAAATGATGTATGGCCACATAGTGCTGATAAATGTATCTTTTTGGCCTATTTCCCAAGTCATATTTTTTTTTAATTGGTCCAATGTCCCTTAATTCTCTGCTTTTGTGGTCATATCGATCTTCAAAGCATTGGTTTCTAAGTATTTTTTTTTTCTTTTTCTCCTTCACTTTCAGCCTACCTCTTCCTTTGCTTCTTTCTTACCACTTCTTCCCACTTTTCCATTTCCTCTTAGCCCTTCCCTTTTCTCTCGTTCCATGTCCCTTTTTCTCCTTACTTTACCTCACCCTAGTCCTTCCTCTCTTGTTCCTCTTCTCACTCTTTAATACACCTTCTTCACTCGTATCTAACTCTCATCTTCTCTCTATTCTAGTCTAGCCCACTTTTTTATTTCCTTCAGTCCCACTCTCACCCTCCACCTCACACTCTTCTTCTCTTCTTCCCACTCACCAACTCTCTCATGAATCACTCACCCCCACACTCTTCTTCTCCTATATTTCAGCATATGCCCATCCACATCCTACTTCCTCACACACTAAAAATTCCGCTCTATATCTCTTGCACAATCTAGCAACAAATCTTTTTCTCTTTTTCCCCCTTTGGCTCACTTATCATTCTTTTTCACATTGTCATGGAGTTCACAAAAGGAAGGGTGAAAATGTAAAGAACTCCACATATTGTCATTTGAAAAACACTCTTAAATATGGGAAGAAATATACATCCTTGTGTAGATCATGCTATATGGCTCCCCATATGGTTTGGTAGATGGGTTTGTGAAAATTAACTATATCACATATTCTCTTGTCAAGTGAAAACTTCATCATGGGGTACACTTGGAGTTTCAAAAATTCTATTTTATTATAAGTGAAACCAAGGAAGTTGAACATGCATAAATGACCTAGATTTCTATCCTTGTAGTCTAATGAGTTGAAGTTCCTTAATTTTTATCTTTGTGATCCAAGTTACTTATAGTGGAGTACCCATCTCAACTAAGCTATTGAGGCTAATAACATGGTCTGCAATTGGCTCATGGCAAGGAGCTATATAAAAAATTCTTAACATCGAAGAGCATGTGAACTATCCAATATTTGAACCAAGTTGGGTCTTGCATTAAGGATAATTTTCGTTATCCATCAACCAAACGAGGCCATTCTTACTATATTCCTACATAAGAATTCTCCATTATTGTAATAAAGATGTTGGGATTTGTTGATATCTTTGGCAAACTTTCAAGGAAAAATGGTTCATTCAACACTTCCTTGGATAGAGATTTTTGTGTCCCTTGCTTTCTGAAGCAAGTAGGAAATTCTCTAACGAGGATAAGATATAGAGCATATGCATCCTTCTTCCTTTCACTTTTCTTCAATTCATCAACGCTC
Source organism: Ceratopteris richardii (assembly GCA_020310875.1). Lineage (NCBI taxonomy): Eukaryota > Viridiplantae > Streptophyta > Polypodiopsida > Polypodiales > Pteridaceae > Ceratopteris > Ceratopteris richardii. Next base: position 94,390,163 of record CM035408.1, on the reverse strand, counting down.
AATCTCTGTGTAAACACCATGATTGTCTAAAACCCCTCTTGGTCATATTATACCAATGGAGTTTGTCCTACTCCTCAAATTGTGTGCGCATATGTTTGCTCTCAGTGCACACATACATTCAGGCTTGTTGTCAACTCACATGAATCTCTCTCACAGTACCTCTCACACTACACATGAAGCCACAAGAGCAACATAAAGTCTAAAAGTAATGCTGTTTAGATGCCAATCAGCATGTGTAGCACATCAGCATGACATTCATGCATTAAAAAAAAAAAAAGCATCCATTGATAAAATGAATTCATTTCTGCATGCAACAATCTAAATGTACTGCACATTTTGAAACTCAAAGTGTGCATTCATACAAGACCATCTTAAGCAAAACTTCAGAGTTGAGGTAATCAAATGTTCAGTGAACTGGTGCTATTTGCCTCTTCATATATTCTACACCATCCATTTCTTCTTCACTGTAATGGAGCCATCATCATAAGTCAAAAGTGCTCGTGCTTTGATTACTCCATCCCATAACTAATGAGAAGGAACTATATGCTCAACTCTAAAGTATATTTTCTTCAAAGCACAAGGCACATAAGCCCTTCCATGTGAGCTACAACTACTTTCCTCACTTGCCTTCAAGAACATCTGACTTGACACCATAACCTCCCCAATTTCTAGTCAGCTTATCAGATTGCAATCATTCTCTTGCAAAAACCCCTCATAAATTTCCCCTTGAGATGGCGAAACAACCTCTGATTCGCAAGTTTTAATACCTTTCCCCTCTATAAGAGAAAATCTTCCTTTTTTTATCACCTTCCTTCTCAAAGGATACATGCCTCTTTGTATCAAGTGCATCTCCTTCACAACTTCTCATCTATAGGATAGATAGTTCTTGCCTTCCAACTCCCATGTAAAACTCTTCTATAATACTTTTGATCACCTAACAAAGTAACTTCCCAAGAAAAAGAAGTGGCTAAATTCAAGTATGCCTCCTTTTTGTTCTTCTATTGATTCTTGCAAAAAGAGAATTTCCAAAAAACCAAATCACAACAATTTATTTATGATATCATTAAAGATATAATTTTTTCTTCTTTTTTTTTCATCGAGGCTAGACAACAAACAAGTTTTTTCCTTTCACTAGTAGCACACACCAATTAACATTTTCATACCTTCATTTATACCATGTCACATCCATACTAGAATGCAACCACATGTCCAAATGCAGTTTGGGTCATAATAGCACATACAACGGATGCATAGACAAGCATATCCCATATCCTCATGCTCCCGCAAATTCTCCTGAGTGAATATATCCCATAATGATTTAGTGAAGAACCCATTTGTGCAACCTCCACACAATTTTCGTTTAGGATAAGGCTCATAACCACATTGAGAACTACCGCATTAATCATAAAACATCACATGCATGCACTAAAATCAGCATGATTTCATTGTAACAGTCATCACCTCATCTAGGGCATCATCAAAATCCCTCTAGTCATAGTCTCAAAATCACATGAAAATTGGACTCAGGGAAATTAGGATTCAAAATAGCTTTGCTATGTGGTGTTAGAATTTTTATCTAAGCTCATTTTGGCCTTTGAATCCACTATGGTACCAACTATGTAGGAAAATTTGTCCTTTTGTTGCAAACATATATACATTTTTTGGTTTGCCAGTGGAAGGGGCTCAAAGTCTATTACAAGTTTAGCAGAGCTTTGTTTCTATTCAACTTTTTGAGATACAATCATTTTTATGCATCAAGGTATTTATTCACTAGCCATAGATGAAAGAAATGATATATTCCATATGTTGGTTGTTGAGGATAATTTGGATGGTACTAAGTCATGTATTGGTAGCAAAAGGGTTGTGGAATATTGTGCAGGGTATTGAAAAATGTCATCTTACACTTGCAAATCAAGTATTGAAGAGGATGCAGATGGTGTTGAAGATGATGATCTTCAAATTCCACTTCGTGTTGTGATTCCTTCTCCACCTATTGTCGGGAAAATTTGTTGCGGTGGTAGAGATTCTCAAGCACATGCATTCATAACTTTGTGTTTCAAGTGTGCAATCGTCCCTCACATTTTCTCTTGCAGAATACCAAAGGATGGTTAGGATACACTTACCACTTTGTACTATGCAAGAAATGAGGCTCGTGTTGATTACCTTTGAAAAAAGTTGGAGAGTGAGCATATGAATGATGAGATTCATGAATAGTTTTTTTACAAAGATCAAAGATTTAATGGAGTAGCTTATTTCTGTTGATGAAGTCTTACTACATATTTCACTTGTGTCAACTATTCCTAATGGTATTCTAGATTCAAATTAAAGTTTTGCTTCTACTCTTCAATTTATGGTGAAATGCAATCCAAATGCCTTAAAATTTGAGCAGTAAGATCAGCCCACGTAGAACAATTTTGTAGATATTATAAGGCAAACGATCATGTCATAAAAATTTGTCCTTAAGTGACTGCAAAAAATTCAAAGAAGAAAGCGGTTGGAATGATAGTTGCAAAGGCCTCTACACCTAAAACAGAGTCTACTTATCTGGTTCAAAATGAAAAATGGGATTTCTCTACTGTTTGCAGTTAGGACCCATCTTCTCATGAGCAGTGTATGTCTATAGTAGACTTAGATGTTTTCTACTTTGATAGTGGGGAAACCAAACATATTACCTTGCAACACATCTTCTTTAGCTCACTTGAGCTTGCCACTAGAGAGAATACTATCACATGTGCTAACAAATCCTCTTATCCTATAATGGGATTTAGTAAGACATTTTGACTACAATTGATGGTAGTTCTTTCACATTAAAAAATTCTTTATATGTAGCAAGGATCAAGAAAATTTGTTTTCAGTTTCAACATTAGCCAAGATTGACTTGGTGGTCAAATTTGTTGATGATATATGTACAATTCATGATCTCTCAAATGGCAATGTTATTATTGCTTCTGGCAATCTATGTCATGGGTTGAATAAGCTCATACACTATGTGATATCTTTGAATGATCTAGCATGTGTAGTTCAAGATTGTTAAGCTATTTCATATGCAAAGCTTGACATGCACACTTTGGTCATCTGAATTTTGCTAGTTTGCTACAATTGCAGAAATCTGAAATGGTGTCCTCTCCACCCAAACTTAAAGGATCTTGTAAACATGTCTGTGAAGGCTCTATTTTAGGCAAAGTGTAGTGTTTCTCCTTCCCAAAAGATGTTTTAGTTTGAGCTACTCATAAATTATAGCTTGTTCAGAGTGATGTCTGTGGTCATATGCAGATACCTTCTTTTGGGAACTACCTTTACTTTGTGACTTTTATTGATGATTTCTCCATGCATATGTGCTTCAAAATGTTTTTATTTTTGGTTGAAAATCTATCAGCATGTAAATTGGGCACCTTCCATTCTAATCAAGGAGGGGAATACATGTCTTCTAATTTTAATGCATTTGTGGCTAAGTGTGGGATAAAACATCAGTGTACAGTGCCATATGTTGGAAGTGAAGTTGCATTTTAAGCTCAAGAGTCGTTGATATATTTAGGTAGTGATGTGTGTGAACACACTAGGACCATTGGGATACTTTTTTCCCTCTTTAGGAGGTTTTCTTCCCCTGGCTTGTATATATGCCTATTTCCCTAATGGGCTACTAATCTTTCTACATTCTTTAGTAATACATTCAGTCTTGTGTGTTGTGTTCCAAGCTTCTTCTTCTTCCTTGTGTTGTTCACGTGCTTCCACAGACTCCACAATTGGTATCAGAGCAGGTCGTCGCTTCATGTAGGGTGTCTTCTACATCTCTCCAATTGCAGTCTCAGATGTGCATGAAATTTGGTGAGCATACTCAAGGCGAAATCACGATCTGAGCTCATTTTGACCTCCAAACGCACTATCACAGTGCTTGTGCAGGTATTTCGGCCTTTTGTGCCAAAGGTATATACTTGTTTTGGTTCACCAGTATAAGCATCTCAAAGTCTGCTACTGGTTTAGCAGAACTCATCTAGGAAGTTCTGTTCAACTTTTTGAGATACAATCAATTTTCTGCATCAAGGTATTTTAGTCACCGGCCATGGCTGAAAGCAGTGATGTATTTCATATGTTGGCTATTGAGGATAAGTTGGATGGTACCAACTACCCATTGTGGGCTTATATGATGCGACATGTATTGGTTGCAAAACGACTGTGCAACATTGTGCAAGGTGTTGAAAAACGTCCTATCACACCTGCAATTGTTACAACTGCAAGTACTAAAGCTGATGCAGAAGGTGTCGAAGATGATGATATTCTGCATATTCCTATTCGTGATGTGGTTTCTGTTGTACCTACTGTAGAGCAAATTCATTGGAATGGAAAAGATGCCCAGGCACATGCATTGATAGCTTTGTCTATGAAATGTGCCATTATTCCTCACATTCACTCCTACAGAACAACTAAGAATGCTTGGGATACACTTACCACATTGTACCAAGCTAGGAATGAGGCTCGTGTTGCTTACCTCCGAAAAAGTTAGAGAGTGAGCACATGAATGAAGGTGATTCCATGGACATTTTTCTAACAAAGATCAAAGACTTGAAGTAATAGTTGATTTTTACTGATGAGGTTATACCAGATAGCTCACTTGTGCAAAACATTTTGAATGGTTTTCCTGATTCATATCAGAGTTTTGCTTCTACTCTTCAGTTGATGATGAAAGGCAATCCAAATTCCTTATCATTTGAGGATTTAGTCTCTGTTCTGTTGTAGGAGGATCAGTCCAAGAAGAACAAGTCCATTATCATCGTGATGTAGATCAAGCTTTCTTGGCTAGTTAGAAGGGCAAAGGAAAATGGAGCTCTTCAACTAGTAAGCAGAAATCTGCTAACTCTACACAATCGAAGGGGGAAGACAAAGATGATAAGAAATCAGAAAAGTAGAGATTGTTTTGCAAGTACTATAAAGGAAATGATCATATCATAAAGAACTGTCCAAAACTGGTTGCTAAAGAGGAAAAGAAGAAAGAGGCTGGAATGGTTGTTGCAAAGGCCTCTACACCAAAAACTGAGTCTGCTAATCTTGTGCAGGAAGAAGAATGGGCGTTTACTACTGTTTGTAGTTTTGACCCATCTTCTCATGAGTAGTGCATGTCTGTAGTAGACTCAGATGTTTGGTACTTTGATAGTGGGGCGACCAAACATATTACCTCAAAGCGCAATTTCTTCTCTTCACTTGAGCCTACCCTACAGGGAATATTGTTACATGCACCAACAACGCCTCTTATCCTGTTATGGGAGTTGGTAAGATCATTTTGACTACTGTTGATGGTAGTTCTTTCACTTTGTCAAATGATTTGTGCCAGGGATCAAGAAAAATCTGTTATCAGTTTTTGCATTAGCCAAGATTGGCTTGGTTATGAAATTTGTTCATGACAGATGTACAGTTCATGATCTGACAAATGGCGATGTGAGTATTGCTTCTAGCATTTTATGTTGTGGCCTATGTAAGCTCATAGACTATGAAAGATCTATAAATGATTCGGCATGTGCAATACATGATTCTCCAGCTATGTCAGATGCAAAGCTCTGGCATGCACACTTTGGTAATCTCAATTTTGCTAGTTTGCTATGCCTACAAAAATCTGAAATGGTGTCCTCTTTGCCCAAACTTGAGGCACCAGGAAAACATGTTTTTGAAGGCTATATTTTGGGCAAAATGCAGCGTTCCTCCTTTCCTAAAGATGGTTCAATTCGGGCTACTCAGAAATTGCAACTTGTACATAGTGATGTATGTGGTCCTATGTAGACACCTTCTTTTGGAAATTATCTTTACTTCATGACTTTCATCGACGATTTTTCCAAGCATGCATGGGTATATCCATTGAAGGGAAAGTTCGAAGTGTTCATGTGCTTCAAACACTTTTTGGTTTTGGTTGAAAATCTATCAGCATGTAAAATGGGCACCCTCCATTCTGATCGAGGGGGGGAATATATGTCTTCTGATTTCAATGCATTTCTAGCTGAATGTGAGATAAAACTTTAGTGTACAGTACCGTATACACCTCAATAGAATGGAGTTGCTGAACGTAAGAATAGATCACTCATGGACATGGCAAGGTGTATGGTTAAAGTCAGGCTTTACCACATACTTTTTGACTTGAGGCTGTCATGTGTGCAACATATGTACTGAACAGGTGTCCAACTAAAGCACTATAGTCTATCACTCCATATGAGGCTTGGCATGATCGCAAGCCATTTGTTGCTCATCTACGTGTTTTTGGTTGTTTGGCATATGCATTAGTGCCTGAACAACATCACAGAAAATTGGATGATAAAGCAGTAAAATGTATTTTTGTTGGGTATAGTTCTGAAAGTAAAGGCTATTGTCTGTATCATCCATAGAATAAATGCATTCTGGTTAGCCTTGATGTTATTTTTGTGGAATATGCTATTTAGCCATTTCTTTCATGTACTAAGGAGACATCTGTTAGCTCCAAAGACATGTATGATACTTTATTGCCTCTTTTTACAAGTGGACAGTCTAGTGCTAGTTCTAATGAGGCAACTTCTCAACCTTTGCAGGTTTCATGTGATGATGCTGATCATTCAATTTCTGATGCAGATTTACATGATGCACTTGCCGATGAGAGAGCTGATATTGAGCAGGCAAAAACTATGCCAAAATGGCTGGTGTAGACTTTGCGTGATAGCAAATTAGATGCACCTTTGTCATATCGTACTCGTTCAGGCTCTCATAGTGCCTCTTTTGCATCATATTGCTATGCTATGGCTGCATCTAGTCTCTATGATGAGAATGAGCCTGTTTCATTTGACGAAGCACAAAATTCAAAAAATTGGATGGCTATTATGCAATCTGAATATGATGTTATAATGAAGAACGGTACTTGGTCTTTATGTGAGTTGCCTCCTAGCAAGAAGGCCATTGGCACTAAGTGGGTTTAAAAGCTGAACCGTAAGCCTGATGGAACACTTGATAGGTATAAGGCTAGGCTTGTTGCAAAGGGTTATGCACAGGAAAGAGCCATTGATTTTGATGAGACCTTAGCACCTACATGACGTATGACTACTATTCGGAGCATCTGTGCACTTGCAACCTATCATGGTTGGAATGTACATTAGTTGGACATTAAAACTGCATTTTTGAATGGTGACTTGCATGAAGAAGTGTATGTTTTTCAACCCCATGGCTTTGTGCAGAAAGATCATGAGAACTAGGTGTGCAAGTTAAAGAAGGCATTGTATGGCTTAAAGCAAGCACCATGTGCTTGGTATGAAAAGATACATGCATATCTGATGGCACATGGTTTTGAGAACAGTACAACTGAAAGCACCTTATATGTTAAGCATGCAAATGATGTACTTCTGATCATTGTGGTTTATGTTAATGACATGCTGCTCATTGGTCCTCATGAGAGGCATATTTCTGATTTTAAGGTTGATTTACATGCCTCATTTGAGATGTCTAATTTGGGGCATTTGCATCACTATTTGGGCATTCAGTTTATGCATGTTGATGGTGGAATGGCTTTGTGTCAAATGAAATATATTGACACATTATTGGAGTGTTTCGGCCTTGAAGACTATAAGCCTATTGCCACTCCTATGGAGACAGGTTTATGATTGAGTCTTCAGGATGTTGGAGATGCATTTGATGTTGTTCTCTATCAGTAGTCTGTTGGATGCTTGATTTACTTATGCATTACTCGGCCAGATATTCAGTTTGCTATCTCACAAGGAAGAAGAAGAAGCTTGGAGCACAACACGCAAAATTCAATGTATTACCAAGAGAATGTACAAAGACAAGTGACCCACTAAGGTTATAGGCATATATACAAGCCGGGAAAAAAAACCTCCTAAAGAGGGAAAAATGTTCTCAACAATCCTAGTGTATTCAAACACATCACTACCGAAATATATCAACAAATCCTCGTGGGAGTGATGTGGTGAAAAGGAGCTGGCACTCATGTATAAGGAAGTGCCAAGCTATGTGGAATCAATCCACAAAAGGAAATAAGCCCAAAACCTTTGCACAAAGCTTCAAAATTCTCCCTAGGCAGAGCCTTTGTGAAAAGGTCTACAACATTCTCTTGTGTGGGCACATATGCCAAATTGGTCTCTCTAGTAGAGAACATCTCCCTGACATAATGATAGTGCACATCAATGTGCTTAGTGCGAGCATGGAACAGAGGGTTCCCCACAACTCCCAATGCACTCTGACTATCAGTGAAGATGGTGGTGGCAGAAGACTGACCAACACCCAAATCAGCCATAAGGCATCTGAGCCACACATACTCAATAGTCACTATGAAAGCTACTAATACTCAGCCTCACAACTAGAAGTGGCCATGGTAGGCTACTTCTTTCTCAACCAAGATATGCATGAGCTACCAAGCATGAAGCAAAAACCACAGGCGGACACATGAGTGTCATAGCAACCAATCAGTCAAAGTTAGAAAAAGCATGTAAATTTGCCAATAGTGATTGCCCCTTGGGATAAAACAATCCAAGAAGTCGGTTACCACTCAATTAGCAAAAGATGTGCTTGATCACCTATCAATGCTTGACACCTAGTCAATGCATAAACTTGCTCATCTGCGAGACAACAAACTAAATATCTGGTTGATTAATGCATACGTAGATCAAGCATCCCACAACCTACTGATAGAGAACAACATCAAATGCATCTCCAGCATCATGAAGGCTCAATTGTAAACATGTTTCGATAGGAGTGGGAATAGGTTTGCACTCTTCAAGGACAAAATGTTGCAATAATGTGTCAATATATTTTGTTTGACACAAAGCTATTTTGCCCAATTAATGATGCAAAAAACCCCAAATCAGACATCTCAAATGAACAGATGCCCAATTAATGATGCAAAAACCCCAAATTTGACATCTCAAATGAGGCATGAAAATCAGCCTTAAAATCAGTAATATGCTTCTCATTAGGACGAATGAGCAACATGTCATCAACATACACAATGATCAGAAGCACATCATTTATACGCTTAACATATATGGTGCTCTTAGTTGGACTGTTCTCAAAACCATGTGCAATCTGTAGAGAGTACACACATGTAAGAAAAATCAAAAGAAGAGTGTACTCACAAAAGAAAGAGTGTGAGAGACTCAAAGTGAGTAGACCAAGAAATGGATAAACTCACATGGATTAGAAATGAGCTTGCAAAGAGCATGCAATAGGATCCTCAAGCTTATAACAAATGGGGGGAGAGGCCCTCCTTATATAGATTTTGGAGGCGCTACATCTCATGTGGGATAATTCCCCTCAAAGGAGAATGAATACAATGGTAGAAGCAAATGGCAAGGTACCCAAATACAAAAGACATACAATATAAAATGGAAATGAACTGAAAATGGAGTGCCTCCTAGATACAAAATGGAGATGGACTCATACGGATACAAATGTAGATGATGCAGGAGCAATCATGTTGTCAACACCCTCTCTGCAACTCCATTTTGGAGCAACTGAATGTTGCATAGTTCCACCAAGTGTTGGAGTAGAACTGGAGGTAGAGCCTTTGTGAACATGTCCACCAAGTTCTCTTGAGAGGTACACAAGATTTCTTGGGATTGCAGCTCCTAAACCATGAAGGCACACTTCCACCTTATCATCATCATCATCTACATTCATGCCAATAGATGCAAGTGACTCACATGTGCTTTTGATTTTCAGAGTGTAGTCACTTATCGACATGCTCTTCTTTTCCAATTTATGCAACTCGTTCTTGAGTTGCAATTTATTTGCCTTTGTATTGGTCTCATACAAAGTGACCAAACTATTCCAAGCCTCTTTCGGAGTCTTGGCATATTGTATGTGTCCGATCATGCTATCTTGTATGCTAACAGATAGCCAATACATTACCTTTCGTGCTCCTTGATTCCATTCCTCATATGCTCTTAACTGGTTTGCAGTCCGATTTCTTTCTAATAACTGCGGAGCATTTTCATTCTCTCCTTTGATGTACTTCTAGTATCCTTTTCCCATTAGGAAATTCATCATTCTGAATCTCCAAGCATGGAAGTTGTTCTTGTCCAACTTATTGCTTATACACTGGCTCATTCCATCTGCGTTTGCCATTTTTGCAGCAATTCACAACATTGCAAAACATTACAAGCAACACTTCTGCTTGAACACTGTCGCATTGTGACGTGATAATTCGATCTCAAAAAAACACAATTTTTCTGTATCAACAATACACGGAATCGCTTGACATCCTAGATCTAGAATATATAAGTATTGCAGAATAGGACGCAAGTTAGAACTTCTAAAACTGACCTGGCTTTTCTTTGAGCCCCACCTTGCGCGCTCAAAACAGAGGTCGAGATGACTCTGAAACTTCGATCTGACAAAAACAAGTGACCCTAAAGGGATAACTCTCGAAAATATTTTGAGGTCTTCTATCTTCATGCCAATTTTCATAGCAATCTGAGGTTGTTTGTGAATCGCGCTTTCTCCATGCCTTCTCGTGTGCTCTTCACTGTTGGCCTTCTCCATGAGCTCTCTATAGCCACACTGGCTTTGATACCATGTCACGAGGAAGGAGATAAGGAAGAGAGCTCACACACACACACTCACAATAAAATAGAAGCACACACTAAAATTGAGGCAAGGAAGAATAATCTTCTTCTTCTTCTTCTTCTATTACATAAAAAGGAATGTACAAGAATGACCTAAAAATAAGAATACAACAAGTGTAATATATAAAAACCAGTACATAAGGAAAAAACCTAATGTCCGTGAATGAGTGAGCTAGCAAGAAACAAATGTGCCATCACTCTCAGTAGATAAATCTAATACAACTCAATGAAGTATCCCTGACATATACTGGTGTGACCACTATACATGTCAGAGAAATGAAAAACTAATACATGTCATCCTGGATCATCACATGTTGAGCTTCATATCTCAACAGTCTTGCCATAGGAGACATATGATAGTTGTTCGTAGGTGCTTGATAAGCCTAGTTGGCTTCTTTCAAGTAACTGGTTATATGCAATGGAGTCAATGATTCACTATGCAAGTAAACATTGCGCTCTGATTGTTAGTGATGATGGTGGTGGTAGAAGACTAACCAATGCCCAAATCAGCCATAAGGCGTCTGAGCCACACACAATCAACAGTCATTGTGAAAGCTACCCTATACTCAGCCTCACAATTGAAAGTGGCCATAGTAGGCTACTTCTTGCTCAACCAAGATATGCATTAGCTACCAAGCATGAAAGAAAAACCACTAGTGGATACACGAGTGTCATAGCAACCAACCTAGTAATGTCAAAAAAGCATGCAAATCTGGAGGTAGTGATCCCCCTTGGGATAAAACAACCCAAGTAGCCAGGTACCACTCAAGTAGCGAAAGATGTGCTTAACTGCCTGCCAATGCTTGAAACCTGGGCAATGCATAAACCTGCTTAGCTATGACAGAGCAAACTGAATATCTGGTCGAGTAATGCATAATTAAATCAAGCATCCAATAGCTTATTGATAGATAACAACATCAAATGCATCTCTAGCATCATGAAGGCTCAATCGTAAACCTATCTCCATAGGAGTGGCAATAGGTTTACAGTCTTCAACGTCAAAACGATCCAATAATGTGTCAATATATTTTTCTTGACACAAAGCTATTCTTCCATCAACTTGCATAAACTGATTGCCCAAATAATGAAGCAAATGCCCCAAATCAAACATCTCAAATGAGGCATGAAAATCAGCCTTGAAATCAGCAATATGCTTCTCATGAGGACCAGTGAGTAGCATGTCATCAACATACACAACAATGATCAGAAGCACATCATTAGCACGCTTAACATATAAGGTGCTTTTAGTTGGATTGTTCTCAAAACCATGTGCAATCAGATAGGCATATATCTTTTCATACCAAGCACACGGTGCTTGCTTTAAACCATATAATGCCTTCTTTAACCTGGACACCTAGTTTTCATGCCCTTTCTACACAAAGCCATGGGGCTGAAAAGCATACACTTTGAAGTCACCATTCAGAAATGTTGTTTTAATTTCCAACTATTGTACATTCCAACCATGATGAGCTGCAAGTGCATAGATGCTATGAACAACAGTCATTAGGCATGTAGGTGCAAATGTTTCATAAAAAACAATGCCTCTTTCTTGCATAAACCTTTGCAACAAGCCTAGCCTTATATCTGTCAAATGTTCCATCATGTTTATGCTTCAGCTTGTATACCCACTTAGTGCCAATGGCTTCTTTCCAAGAGGCAAGCCACATAAAGACCAAGTACCATTTTTCATGATAGCATCATATTCAAATTGCAGTGCAACCATCCAATGTTCAGAATTTTGTGCTTCATCACACGAAACAGGCTCAATCTCATCACAAAGACTAGAGGTAGCATAGCATAGTAATCTGATGCAAAAGAGGCACTATGAGAGCTTCAACAAGTACAGTATGACAAAGGTGCATCTAATTTGTTGTCACGCAAAGTCTACACTAGCCATTTTGGCATAGTTTTTGCCTACTCTATATCAACTCTCTCATCAACAAATGCATCATCAGAAATGGAATGATCTGCATCATCACATGAAACCTTTAGAGGCTAAGAAGTTGCCTCAATAGGACTAGCACTAGACTGTCCACTTGTAAAAAGAGGCAGCAAAGTATCATACATGTCTTTGGAGTTAATAGATGTCTCCTTCATACATGGAAGTAAAGGGTGAATAGCATCTTCATGTTGAATTGAAAGAATTCTCAAATCACTCAGTCTATGATGGGAAGACGAAACAATTTTAGTGTTTGCAACTCAAATTCCTCATATATCATTGGAGCCTACAATTATGCATTACAAGACTATGACTATCAAGACTAGGCCGATCCTCCAAAAGAAGTCTTTGAAGAAGCAACAAAAAAAAAGGAAGGGAAGAAGATAAAAAGAGTTCCACTCTTGGAACACGTGTAAGTTCATCTTCCTCCTCTTATGAAGCTTTTGGTTCACAAATAACATCTTCCTCTGTGGCTACACCATCTCAAAAAACCTTAAATCATCATGTTGAAGTAGCCTAGACTGCTTCTAAGGAAGTACCCTTGCCCATTTTCATACCACCACTGTCCACTAGACCACCACTTGATGCATCATCTTCCACTATGACATTCAAAATTTTTGATATATCATCCCCATCCATGTACATTTTAGTACTTTCTCCGCTTTTGGATACAACATCTCCATTATTGCACACCATGGCCACTTCATGTTCTTCACCAGACACTAATATGTGGATGATAGTGACTCTTTTAAAGGAGTATTAGATGGATTTTGAGAAGACCAAGGTTAGATCACAACAGTTAGAGGCAAAAGCTCTAGACATAGATGAGCTTACAAGTTTACAACAAGAACTCCATGAAGAGCAATGCACCATGTAGAGAAAAGAACAAATTTGGTAGCCACACAAGAAGACATTGTCACACTATCATCCTAGATAAGTATTCTCTCTACCAGAGGAGATTTATTGAAAATACAACTATAAATGGAAAGTGATGAGGTAGAAAAGAGTAGGAAAGACAAGGAATACATGTCAGAGTAATTCTTGAACACTGAAAGCCTAGAATTGATGAAAATACCCACGAAGACTATTCCAAAACTGCTTCTAAAGTGTCTACCATTTAGTCGCAACTAGAAGAACAAATGCACATGCAACAACTAGAGTGTCAACGTAAAGAGGAAGAGTTGAGAAAATATCTGCCCATGGCAAGGAGTTCCTATGATCTTGATTTAATTAGAGGCCGCCCATAGAAGTGAAAAAAGAATAACACAAGTTTAGGACACTATTGATGAACTCAGAGACATATTGGACGTATACAGAGAATCAAAGATGAGAACAAGGGTCTATTGCATTCAAGTGGATGATCTTTTGAAAGCACAATATCCTCAACCTCAATGGCCCTTGTAAATGAAGCTACACAAGTACCAACACCACCTGCATCTCCTCAACATGTGCATGCTTCACCAAGCTTATTAGATATCGAGGAAGCAATCCTTGTGTGTGATCCCTTAGAATTTAGAGAGCTACATCCTTTTGAGAACCTATAGACATGTAGTAGGGAACTCTATATTGGATTTTGGATGAAATTTTCATAGAGATTTAAAAGGAAGTCTTATTTAGTAGCTTGGTGAAGGTTTATAGTTACCAAAGCTATTCATCTCTTATATTCAATGCCAACTCCTTTCATCCTCATGATGGAACAGATGAGGTAGTACCTCTTACATAGAGCATGCAAGGAACCATATGATAACCTACTCTATGACAAAGAAGACCTTCTACATTTAGAAGATAAAGTGTATGGAGCCTCTTGGAAGAAGGCGTTCTTAGGAAAAAATCCTAATTTTTATGAGCATTTCTCTCCATTGCCACCCTTCTAACAAAATCATCTAGGTTATTGTCTAATTTCATGGTGAAAAATAGTATATGAGTTATGTTTATGTTATTTTTTCATCTCATAGATCTAGAATCATACGTATTTTCATTCATGTACCTTCAAAAGAAAAGGAAAAAAAGAAAATATTAAAAACTTTTTATTTGAATACAATTAGTGATGATTGGCCATTGCAATGGTTGATTTTGTAACAACTATGAACATGACATCTTCATGCACATTTGTGCTTTTCTACTTGGAGGAGACCATGTTTGTGATCAAGAACTTCATGTCAAGTATGTTTCCTTTTACTCTTACCTACTACTTAAGAAGCTTCTTCATCATCATACCTTGGGCACTTTGCTCAACCCATCTTTTGCACCAATGTATGATTTTGCATTCCATGAGTATGCATGCAAAGGGCTTCATTACATGGCCATTCATAAGACACATTTTTTCTATCACCTATTGGCATGCAATACTCTAGGACATCCAAGATGGAGGATGTTGAAGACATTTACAAAGACAATAATGCAACATCTATCTTGTAGAAGATCCTACATGGTTCTAAACTCTCCATACACCACTCATAACAATGAGTGCATTGACTACTTGACTTGACAAGACCACCCGCTCAAACTCCGTAATAGTCTTATTGAGGACGACAATATGTAGGAGGGGAGTGTTACACAACTATGGAAAGATCCAAAATTTCTTCAAATTTACTTTTGAGTTTGCCCATTTTTAAATAGATAAACCTTGTAATTTATCTACCATTGTAAAAACTCATTTAAATTTTGTAGCAATAAGAGTTGTATATATCCAAGGCTTTGTTAGCATTTCTTTGTACTTTAGGGAAGATTCTTCCCTTAAAAATATCAAAGAATGAAGAGTTTTAGAATTTTTACTTTTCTTTTTTAGGATCTTTTTTCAAATAAAAAATGGAAGGGTCTTGAAAGAAGCCTATACAAAGGCCAAGAACTCACTTATAGAAAGTCTTTTTAGTAGAATAAATTTGTGAGCTCGCTTCTTGCAAATTCATATTTGCGCTCCTCTCTGCATTTTGATCAAGCTTAGTGAGTGATTGTGGGGGTGTGGCACACTTTTTTATGAGTTATGGAAGTATCATCTATCTTTTTTGCATCTCTTTCAAGTGATTAAATGCATTTATAGTCTTGTTTTAGGTGATTAAAACATGGGTGTGTGAAACTTTTTAATGTGTTATGGAAGTATCATCTATCTTGTTTCACTTTTAAGTGATTAAATGCACTTATACTTTCGTTTTAGGTAATTAACATTTGCATTTTTTAAACAGTTAAACACATTAACACTCAAAAGTTGCAGTTCTTGTTGACATTTTTGAAACAAACTAAGGCATGCATCAATGGGACAATATTACGAATGTTACAAGCATATGGTGATTCAGCCCTATTTGAACCATAAACAACAATGCACCTATGGAAGCATTGGCTATCACACATCCTCAAATGCATCAAATATCAAGGGCTTGGGAAAATTGGATAACACACATCCTAAAATGCATTACATAACACACATTCTTGAATGGATCAGATAGCAAGGGCTTGGAAGCATCGAATATGCATGCACACAACTGCATCAAGCATCTAGAACCTTGAGCTTGGAGAAAGGCATGCTTGTGTATCTTTTAGGATGCTAATGAGTGAAGATACTTTTGAAACTCTACTTGATGACCATCCATCACATCTGCTTATGTAGTTGATTGCAACTAGGTTGAGGTATACTCTTTGAGGATTGATAAATTAGAAGTTTGTGAGTGCACCCTACATTATGACTCAACATGACAGGGGGATAAGGGGAATCCCCAGGGTGTATGTGTTGGTCATTTCAATCTTTAAAACATAAGCAGAAGAGTAGATCGACAATTGAACTTTCAAAAAAATATATACATATATACCTTTGTTCATTACAATAGAGCTCATGTTGGCAGTTGGGTGGTCTTGTTAATAATGGATCTTATAGCTCGATAATGAATTAATAATGTACCTTCATATGGTGTGCAAATTGATTGATCTTTGCTATTTGAGATACAAGTGAGCTCGCAAGCATTATGCCTTTTACTTGTATTTTAAATTCAATTCCGTGGTTGAAAAGTGGAAAAATACAGCTACTTGGAAAGAAAAATTGCATTTTAATGTGCCATTATTGTCATAATCATGTTAATGAATGCCTATCTCTTTATTGCGTTGGAACTCGGAAACTCGTATGAGGGACATCCCTCAATTGGATCATCATCATCATCATATTATTTTCCTCTACTTCTTAAGGAGTAAAAGCAACAAAAATTCTTCAATAACAAAAAGGAGAAGAAAAGAGGAAACCCTATTGATGATGATAAGGACATATGATTGTAGCCATAGATGGATGCATATCTCTAGTCATCTCCTCTTGAAAAAGGAAAAAAATCTATTTTATCTCTAATTAGTTTAACAATTATGTCTGCTAATAAGTTAGTTGCAAAGCCACATTCAAAACTCATCAATGTGTGCCATGACCTATCGAAAAACTTCATAAATAAAATCTCAAAAATAAAATAGTGTGAATGATCATCATCATGCAAAATAGAAATTTCGTAGTAAGGAATGAGTGACTTCAAATTTTGTTACCTAAAGGAATGAATGACTTCAAATTTCGTTATCTACAATGTTGATATCCTTATCAAGCTCTTCTTTGGTTCATATGAGATTAACATCAACTTGAAATGTATCTATACCATGGACTTATGCTCCTATATGCCTATTGATGATGATACACGTATGACACCTAGCTTTAGTATGACCACGGTTGCCACAATTCCAACATACCATACATGGTGCATCCATCATAGAAAGGTTGTGGTTATTTAGAAAATAAGATGTAGTTAGATTTGTTTTCATAGGAGCACCATGTGTACATTGTAAAGAAGGAAAAATGGTACTTTGGAAATGAAAATTTTGAGGAGATGTATTCTTTGTTTTGGGGTATCATTGGCAAACAGGCTTTGCAATAGAATTGAATTATTTCTTAGCATCATGAGAAAAAGAAATTACCTCATGTAGATTTTTAGAAAATTGGTTGTTGAGCTTTGCTTGAATTCCCATCCCTAAACCATCTTCATATTTGTGTTGTAGCATGTCTTCACACACATTTTCAAGCATTTAATAAAGAAAAGTTCATTACCAACGCCATTTCATATAAGATGAAATATTTTCACCTTCCTTCCATGCAAAAATAACCCAAGATCTTCTAGAAATTAATTAAAATTGAGGGGGCATCCACTGTATGTTGCAAAATTTTCCACCAAGGTTCTAATTTACCAATAAGATAAATAATTAGAAACTTAATTTTCCAAAGATCTTAACATGATTTTTTTGAAAAAAAAAAATTATTGATAGCCAAGAAAGAGCAAATTAACCATCGTTTTTCCCAACATTTTGAAAATTGGAAGTTTCTGCACCAATCTTGGATTCTATGTCATCCTTTTGTAGCTTGATTAATCATTCCACCAAAAAAATAAGTCATTCACCTTGTGCTTGCATTTGTTGAATTTGTAAATAAAAATGTTAATTTCTTTTCAAGTGTCTTGGAGTTCATGCTACAATGACTCAAGTTGTTGCTCAAGGAATATGTTGGATAAAGGTGAATTTCCAAAATCATTCATGGAATTATGTGGATCGATCCTTTTTAGAGGCAAAATTTATTGGTTGAATGTAGACAAAGAACTGTCCTAGAAAAAAAAGAACAATCTTGTCTCCATATGTGACATACATGTCCATTGTGAACATCCTCCCTTGCTTCTTTCCTTTTGCTATGAGTTTGAAACCTACCCTTGGATCCTCAACTGGTAGGGACATGTAATACCTCTAATAAGCACTTTGCCCTTTGGCTTCCTTCCAAACTGATATCTCCCACATGTTGAATGGTATGCTCTGAGTTGTCACCTATTTCGACATGTCCTTGATGCTTTGGGACCTGCAAATTACTAAAAATATCCTTTCGACATGACATATGATTGCTACATGCATTGTCTACATACCATACATCATCACTAGCTTGAATTGTATCTTCACCATACCTCATGGCAAGTAAATAATCATTTTTTGGCTAGATGATGTGTTTGCATAGTTACCTTGCCCTCTATAATCATTTTTGTTGCTTTGATTCCCTGCTCTTTTAGCTCTATGATAACATTCATTTGCAAAATGACCCAGCTTATCACATACAAAGCATCGATTTGATGTGGGTTGTCCTCTTCCACCAATTCTTCCATCCCTTCCTTTATTTGTTGTTCTTCCACCTCTTTGACCTACATTTTCTTGTTATCATTGACCTCCTTGGTTGCTTTGATATCTTCCTCTTCCTCTTGTAGTGGCTCGGTTGTGTCTCCCTCTTCCTCTACTTGCATACAACAATTCCCCTTGGTTATCCTTGGCGTTATGACCACCAAGGTTCATCTCCTCTATCACCATGAGAGTGACTAGTTGATCAAAATCAGGAAGAGAGTCCCTTACATACATTGAAGTTGTGAAGGCCCTCCATTTTTCATAATCCCTAAGTCCATTTAGGGTGTGGGCTACAAGATCATCATCATCTAGGGTGCGACCGATTGATCCTAGTGCATCTGCAAGCTCGTTAACCTTTAATATATAATCATTAATACCAAACATCTTTCCAACGAGATTAAAACAACTCCATTTGGACATTGATGATGCCTCAACTAGATGCAACAAAACAAATGACTTGATCTCTTCATATAGCTAACTACACAAACACTATTCTGGACATTTCTCTAAGCTTGTGCAGGCATTGATCTGGAGACATATATCACTCAAAGTATAAATTATGAGCTTTCCAAAAAGGCCAAAGCCACTATGAATAGGTTTGGAATGAAGGGGAAACAACAATTACAAGATCTGGGGATCTACGACGATCATCTAGAGAGATCGAGTGTGTAAAAATGAAATGTCTACAAAATGTGTAGAGAACAACTAGTAAGGGATGTGCTTAAGCAAGGGGGCAGCTTGGGCACTTATTTCCAAGACTCTAATGTTGATATATTTTGGTAGTGATGTGTGTGAACACACTAGGACTACCAGGGTACTTTTTTCCCTCTTAAGGAGGTTTTTTCCCCTCGTCTTGTATATAGGCCTATAAACCTAACATGTAACTTATCTTTGTACATTCTATTGGTAATACATTCAGTATTGTGTGTTGTGCTCCAAACTTCTTCTTCTTCCTTGTTCTATTCACATGCTTTTGTATACCTCAAACTCCAACAATTGGTATTAGAGCAGGTCACAGCTTCATCTATGGCATTGTTGACACCCCTCCAATCATAGTCTCAGAATCACACAAAAAATGGTGAGCATACTATCATAGTATCTATGCAGGCAATTTCATCTTTTTGTGCCAAACATATAAACAAGTTTTGGTTCAATAGTATAAGCTTCTTGAAGTCTGCTACAGGTTTTGCGGATTTTGATAGGGTAGTTTTGTTCAAATTTTTGAGATATAGTCATTTTTGTGCATCAAGGTATTTCGGTCAGTGCCATGGATGAAAGTATTGATGTATTCCATATGTTGGCTGTTGAGGATAAGTTGGATGGTACCAATTACCATTATGGACATATATGATGCATCATGTATTGGTTGCAAAAGGACTATGGAATATTATGCAACGTGCTGAAAAATATCCTACTACATCTACAAATATAGTTACTAAAGGTGAAGGCATTGAAGATGATGTTCTTTAGGTTCTTATTCCCGCTATAGTTCTTGTTGCACGTATTTTACAACAACTTTGTTGGGATGGGAAAGGTGCTCAGGCAGGCACATGCATTGATAGCCTTTTCTATCAAACATGCCATTATTCCTCACATTTTCTCCTACAAAATAGCAAAGGATGCTTGGGATACCCTTAGCACTTTATATCGGGAAAGAAATCAAGCTCGTGTTGCTTACATCCAAAAATAGTTGGAGACACATGAAAGGAGGAGATTCCATGGATAGTTTTTTGACAAAGATAAAAGATTTGAAGGAGCATTTGATTTTTTGCCAATGAAGTCTTGCAAGAAAATTCACTTGTGTAGACTATTCTGAATGATCTTCGAGATTCATATCAAAGTTTTGCTTCTACTCTTCGATTGATGATGAAAGGAAATCCAAATGCCTTAAAATTTGAGGAGTTAATCTCTATTCTATTGCAAGAAGATCAGTCTAGGTAGAATAGGTCCATTATGCATGTTGCAGATCAAGCTTTCCTAACTATCCAGAAGGGCAAAGGTAAATGGAGATCATCTACTAGTAAGCTGAAATCTACTAATTCTGCACAATATAAAAAGGATGACAAAGATGAGAAGAAAACAAAAAAGCAGAAATTGGTTTGTGAATATTGTAAAGGAAATGATCATGTCATAAAGAGATGTCCAAAATTGGTTGCAAAAGAGGCAAAGAAAAAAGAGGCTAGAATGGTTGTTGCAGAGGCCTTTACACCCAAATCAGAGTCTACAAATCTTATGCACAATGAAGAATGGGCATTTACTATTGTTTGTAGCTATGAACCATCTTCTCATGAAGAGTGTATGTATGCAATAGAGTCATATGTTTGGTACTTTCATATACAAGGAACACTCTTCTTGATGTTATCTGACCTCTATTAAGAGAACTATGCACGAAAGTACTCCAAAATGGCTCCAAAAAACGCCCCAAAAATGCTTCAAAAATAGGCTTTGAAAATAAAGAATGAAGCTTTGAGGACCCAAAACTTGTTGAAGATAATGTCTTTCACCTTCTTCAAGCACCACAAGAGTGTAGCTTAGTGGCAAGAGATTTGGTTAAGCAAGCTCCGGGGGAAATAGTACTAGGATGGGTGACCTCTTGGGAATTACCAAGAACCTCAGTCTTCCTTGATCATTGAGCTCCTCCCTCATGCATAGCAAACGGTGCCAACGGCGACTTCGGTGACTCAGATGACAAGGTATGTCAAGGTCTATGCCTTACAATGGTTTTTAGTAATCAAAATCACTATTTTTATAGGGGTTTCTTCTGAAAATTTGACGTATACTTCTCAAAGCTCCCTACATTGTGTGTCCACTTCTTTGATGCAATTCTTTATTTTCTTTTAGTGGATCCTTGAAGACCCATAGTTCTGTATGTTGAAATTATAGTCTAGATCTAGAAGATGCATGGATTGTAGAGCTCATTGACTACTTCTTTATGGTTGGATTGTTTTCTATTGTTCCTTTGTTGCAGAGTAAAGGAGTACAAAAAAAGGGAGCCCCAAAAAATTTCAAATTATGGGCATAATTTTTCTTCTTCAAATTTCTATGAAACTCTCATGAAGCCATGTAAATGCACTAGAGGAGTCCTCTAGATGGATAAACCCCCACCGTTGTAACATAATCTTTGTAAAAGAAAAGAATATATGAAAGTCACTTCAATGAGTGTCTAGAAAATAACAATAAAAAACAAGTAAAGACACCAAAAGAGGAGCATAGTGAAGAAGACCAACAGAGTAACTAGGTTGAACAGATTTCAATAATTCCAGAATTAGAGGCCAATTGGCCACAAGACTTGTGGTCCAAGATCCAAGAAGAACGATGGAAAAAGAATGAAAATTCACCACCACCCTTTGAAGAACTAGACACTGGGGAAACTCAATCGATACCTAATTTAGAAGAAGCATATGAAGAAGTATCTATTTTAAACAGAAATACGGAAGAATCAAACATCATTTCTACATTACCAAATTATATGGGAGAATACGAGAAAAGGTCTATAGTGTTCCATGCTCCTACGATCCCGGGCAAGGAAGACGGGTCTCACGATAAGACCTCACACAACTTAGCAGAGCTCAAGAAGACTAAGGTACAAGGCTTATTGACAATAGAAGAATTACTACGAGCCAAGCCCCAATTGTGGAAGCAATTAGCTGGACACTTGATAGAAACTGAAGAGCCTATGAAGGAAAAGAGAGAAGCTAAAGTTCCATCAACCATTCAAATCCTAATTGATAAAGTTGGAGAATTTGGTGAGGTAGATGACGGTAATACGTGCCTACCCATCACCTTTGATGGATATATGGCCAAAGCTATCTTAGACATCAGGGCAGGTGTAGGCATTGCTACAAAAGAGATTTGGGAAAAATGGGGAAAACCAACCCTACTTCCAACACGCATGAAGCTCCAACTAGCAGATGAAGCTCCAACTAGCAGATGACCCCTATGAATATTGCAAAAGATTAAGCTGATTACCTGCATAGTAGAGTTTCAGCATACTCTAGCTATATGTCAATTTGGAAAAGCCAATAATAACGAAATGATATCGGGATGACCTTTTATGAGACAATTCAGAGTAGTACAAGATTGGGGAAGAGACGCATTGTATTTACAACACCAAGGAACAACCACGAAGATAAATTTCCATACCTTTTCTTATAGGGATGTTCCCCTACTACAATGGAATCCCATACATAAAGAAGAAGATAATTTGTCCATTCATAGTACAGGATCTAGTGATCAATCATGGATGCACAAGATGCCCAACTATGGATGTGCAAAGAGGCAAAACAAGAAGAAAAAAAAATGCATTTATGGCCAATAGGACATGAGAATTATCAACCCATAGATGATCCCTTGTATATGCCTCAAATTTTCCCAGAATAAGCATTCGAACCACGCGGATGGATGGAGATCTTAGCAACCTTAGATGTGTGTATAAATGAGGAAGTATTAACCATGAATGAGTGCATAGATGAAGAAGGATACAACGTAAGCCTTTACATTGTTATCCTGCAGGAAGTGGAAGTAGGAGAAGTTCTAGAAAAGGAATGGAGTGAGGACTATGAAAGTATAGAAATGGAACCGGAATTTGATTCAAAGGAACGGTATTTAGCAATCCAGACAAACAATGAAGAAGAAACACCTAAAGTGTTAGTGATAGGAGCAATAAGACAAGAAAACGAGGAAACATTAGATAAGGCGGAGCAGCCACAAGATCTTTTCGAAGTCCCAGAACACTTCAAAAGATACAAAGTAGAAGAGCGAAAAATAGCTATTCAAATGCCCAAAAGGGAAGCCAAAGAAGGAGAGGCTTATGATAATAAGGAACAAACTAATAAAGTGCTAGTGGCCATGGAAGAAGGGGGAGAGAGATGTACGTACATTGGAAAAGACATATCACTTTAAGAGGAAGAAGAACTGATAACACTAATCAGAGAATACAGGGATGTATTTGCATGGACCTCTAAAGACCTCAAGGGAGTGGATCCATCCATTTGTTCCCATAGAATCCCAATGAAACCTAATGCAAAACCTTCAAAGCAGCACCCATACACATACAATGATGTCTATTCGGCGATAAAGAGGAGATAGACAAACAGTTAGTAGTCGGATTCATTTATGAAATAGAGCACACAGAATGGGTGTCACCTTTAGTTGTACTACCTACAAAAAATGGAAAACTGAGAGTCTGTATTAACCTAAAGAAAGTAAACGCAGCCACTATCCGTGATAGCTACCCATTACCAGTTACCGACCATCTATTGGAAAGACTTGCAGGTAAAGAAGTCTACAGCTTCCTGGATGGATTTTCATGTTATAACCAAGTAGCCATTGCTACGGAGGACCAACATAAGACAGCTTTTGCAACTAAGTGGGGAGTATATGCTTTTCAAGTGATGCCATTTGGGCTCACCAATGCCCCGGCAACTTTCCAAAGACTAATGTGTCATGTATTCAAGGAATTTTTAAGGAAGAGTATGGAAGTATATGTAGATGATTTGTGCACCTATTCCAGTCAGAGAAGGCAACATATTCTAGAATTAAGGAGGATATTCAAAAAACATCGACAATATCGAGTATGCTTGACCCAAAAAGTGTGTGTTTATGGTAAGGCAAGGGAAGATCTTGGGACATATTGTATCAAAGAACGGAATTTCTACCGACGAGGATAAGATTAAAGTAATCCTAGACTTACCTAGACCTAAAAATGCGAAGGAAGTACAAGCCTTTATGGGTCATTGTGGGTATTATTATAGATTTATCCACATGTATGCTATAATCGCTAAGTCGTTATATGGGTTATTGACACAATTCACTTGGATTGAAGAATGTGGAAAAGCATTTAACAAACTAAAACAATGATTAAGTTCAGCCCCTATCTTGAAGATACCCAATTGGAATAAACCATTCCATATCCATGTGGATGCATCTAATTATGCAATAGGGTCCATACTAGCTCAATGAGCAGATGAAGGAAAATTAGATCATCCTATAGCATATGTCAGTAGACAACTCAACCAGGTAGAGACAAACTATGCCACTACAGAAAGAGAAGGCTTAGGAATGGTGTATGCAGTCAAGAAATTTTGACATTACTTACTAGCTAACAAATTTAAGTTCTTTATCGATCATCAAGCTTTATTATATATGGTCAATAAGCCCTATAATATGCGAAGATTGGTGAGATGGTTTCTATTGCTGATGGAATTTGATTTTGAAGTAGTATTCAAAAAAGGAAATACTCACGTGAGAGCGGATGTTGACAGTATACGGGAAGAAGCAAGTACAGACACACATGCAGATCTAGCACTAGGGCAACCCTTCATTTTTTTCAAAACCCTTACATCATTTTAAAGTGATTCTCATCACTAAAAACCCTTGTAAATATCATTTCACCTTTTTGTAGCTCCATTTTGTACAAGCCGAGGAGTCCTCGAGCTTGAGGAGCCTTAGAAGTAGTTGCCTGCCAATTTTCATATTTTTTAGATCTCGTTTGAGCCCTCAAATAAACCCTGGAACCTAATTTTTAACTAGGCCGGACACTAGGTCTGGACAGGGCCAAAGCTAGGCAAAAACTATAAATAGAGCTAGAGAGCTCATTTTTGAGTTAGTTTTCTTGTAGTTTTGAGCTTGTATGAGAACTTTGTTGCAATAGAAGTGATTCCATTGTCTTACTCTCTTTGTTCTTGCCGTGTGTGCGCGTGTGTGTGTATGTGTGTGCATGTTAGTGTGCTTCTCACTCACACATTTGTGCCTTCACTTGCTCGAGGTCTTCATACCATCCTCATGTCTTCCCAGATTGACATTAAAGGAGGTGCTACTCATCACTGAGCTACACCAAATTTTGGCACCGTTGCCGGGGATTCGAGCTTTGAGGACGAGCGTGTGATGGTAAGACGTAGAGAGGACGCGTTGGAATGGTAAGTAGTCGGTAAATATCTGATTTTTCTCCATCTCCATCTCCATCTTCACCTCCTTCTCCATCTCCACCTCCACCTCCTTCTCCACTACATACTCCCTCTTCCTTGTCATTCCCCTCATTTGTTGTGTGTGAGTTTGAGAGAGAGAGAGCGTGTGTGTTCTTGTTTTGTGTGTTTTTGCATGTTTCTTGCAGGTTGCAGCTCCATCATCATCTCCAGCAAGCTCAGCAGGTACGAAATCTGTCTGCACAGTCCCCGAGGCGTCGAGCTCGAGCTATCGCGACACTCCGAAAACTTCACCCAATCACGATTCTGAGTGCACCACGACACTGCGCAGGCCTAGAGCTCCCAGGATCACTAGACAGAACAGAAAAATTCACCATATCCCGAGCTATCGTGACACCTCGAGGTATCGCGACACCTCATGAGCTATCGCGACACTTGGGAGTATCGCGACACCTCACGACCTATCGCGACACCTCACGACCTATCGCGACACTTGGGAGTATCGCGACACCTCACGACCTATCGCGACACTTGGGCGTATCGCGACACCTCACGACCTATCGCGACACCTCACGACCTATCGCGACACCTCACGAGCTATCGCGACACTCACGAGCTATCGTGACACTTGGGAGCTATCGCGACACTTCGACCCGACCTATCGCGATACATGGGCTTAACGCATGAAAATTTAGAGTAAATTAATTGACTGAATTGAGCTATCTTTGGGTTTAATCTTGGACACATTGGGAGGATATAAGAGCCTTAGGAGTGGGCAAAAGACCTAGAAACCAGGGAGGAATTTC
Source organism: Ceratopteris richardii (assembly GCA_020310875.1). Classification (NCBI taxonomy): domain Eukaryota; kingdom Viridiplantae; phylum Streptophyta; class Polypodiopsida; order Polypodiales; family Pteridaceae; genus Ceratopteris; species Ceratopteris richardii. The sequence goes on along the minus strand of CM035408.1, from coordinate 94,363,744 downwards.
CTGAACCCTGAGAGCCTGTTTGGACCCCTAAGTGCCTGAATGGTCATAACTTCACCATACGAACTCCGATTGATGAGGTTTTGGTCTCGTTGGAAAGCTTGTTGAAAATCCTACATGGACCTCGACTGGTTTTTTGTAGAATCATACGTGGAGTTTTAGAACATGTATTTTCAAGTTGGCCTTTAGGTGAGACTAGGTGGTCCTAAGATTGAGGGGGTACAGTGAGTTACTCCAGGCGGGACTGAAAATATTGATGTGTGTCTTTCAATTACTTGTGGTAATAGAGCTATACTGACTGGTGAGCTTTTGCAGGAACATTGTGTGCACTCAAGGCAATCCAAAGCAAGCTAGCAAGGGTGAGTACCAAGCTTGGGAGAAGGCTTCCTGGGCTTGTGTAGTAGTCTGGTCAACCAGCTAATTGAGGTTGGAAGATCTCTCAACCCTCCTTTGTCAATTCCTAGCCTAGGCTAAGTACGACTTAGGTGTGGTAATTAATTAGGGCAACGTTAGGCACGAATCAAGTCCAAGAGAATTAATCAACCAAGTGCAAGAATTAAGTAGGTCTTAAAGGCGAAAACCCTAAGGGACAAAAGGTAAACTGGAGTCGATCACTTATCAAGTGTGAAATTCACTTAAGTACTCCTGACGACGCGATTTCAGACAAGATCATAAACATAATATTCAACTCAAAAGAACAAAGTGATTGGTGCAAATCAACCTGCAACGAGAGTGTGCTTGAGTCCAAGGGGGTAGATAAATCAGGCATATGAACCTTAGATCAGGCAGACACTTAGGCCGAGACAGACAAAGCCTCAGATCTTCTGAAGCTAGTGTCAATCACACTACCAGGTCTTGGGCCCAACAGTTGAGTGATTACCCATACACTCCCAGATCAGAAACAAGTGATTCTGAGATGTCCTATCACATGGAGAGACCAGTAGGCAGTTCAGGGGTGGCTTATCTAGAAAAGCCAGAGGGACCTTACAAGACTCAATTGGAATACATCAGGACGAATCGTCTAGGTGCTCGCATCTACGAAGACGGACTGAGAAGATCTGTGGTCCAGATGAAGAACCTCGATCAACCCCATGGACTAGAACACCCAGTAGTGAAGTTTGAGAATGGAGCATACCTAGATAAAGAAGGGACTATATATGTAGTCACCACTCTTCTTGATAGAACTGATGAGTTTGGAAATGTGATTGCTGAGACCGACATGCGTGATATAGAGCAAGGGAACTTAGAGAAAGAGCCAAGAACCCCCCGTGGTAAATCTGTCTTGACCAGAATCATGACTCTAGAGTGGATTCCATAGGATAATAAAAGCATAGATCTGCTTTTAAACCGAGAAACCGATGAGGCTTTTTGGAGATATAAATCTGCTCAACCTCAGGAAGTGAGTGCCCTCACAATCTATGAGTTTAAAGACCCTGATAGCCCAGGCCAAGTAACCTACCTAGACAATGCATCAGAGAGAATCTTCATGGTCACTGAGCATGGCAGACATGCCTACACATGGAAGGGTGAATTTGTTTTTCCCCAACCAAGGTCTAATGTGTCCTTTGGTCACCAAGGAGCTGGGACCTCCCAAGCTCATGGAGCTCAAAGAGATAGAAGTAGAGACAAACCTGAGGTAAGTTTTGCCAACTCCCTAGGAAGAGAAAGAACGGGAACAGAAAGGAATAGAGTGGAACCTGAGGGACATAGAACCCCATGGAATCAAAGGAATGATGACGATTTCCCTTTGCCAAGACCGAGAGAACACACTAGGACCCTGCGACCAACTCAACTGGTGAAGTCCATGAAGAATTACTTCGATGGCACTGGAGACCCTTATGACCATGTGGCATAATTTCGGCAAGTCTTGAAAGCAGAACGGGTAGAGGACCTATTCACACAATATAATGCTTTTGGTCTAACCCTTAGGAACACTGCCCTTACGTGGTTTCAACCACTGAACGAGAGGCATTTCAGAAACATAGACCAACTCTTAGAGGCATTTATCATTGAGTTTTCTAAGAGTGGAATCAGACACAACACTTCCTCACTAATTCATAGCTTCAAACAAACACCTCAAGAGACTGTCAGACTAGCTGGAAGAAGATTTAGGCAGTACCTGGAGAGATGCCCAATGCCGGAGTTACCCACACCAGCCAAACAAGTGGCCTTGTTCTTAGATGGATTGTTGAGCACCAAGCTCAGGTCATATGTGTATCTGAAGGACCCCAGAACGATAGAAGAGTGCGTGCGCATGTGCATAGACATTGAGGACAATCTAGGTGAGGAATTAGAACTATCAAAAATCTATAAGGATTCTGATAGCTCTAGTAGCCTCACATCTGGTCAATCCACATCCATTGAGGAACTTGCAGAGAAGGTAGCTCAAAAACTAGGTGTCTCTAGCAAACAAATTCCGAGATTTGCCCCAGTTAAGCGGTGTTACACTTGTGGCGGTGACCATATGGCAAATGTATGTCCCATTATGGCCCAACCCCAGGCGAATCCTAGTAGCCAGTACTGCACCATAGAGCGCAGGTACACCAACCACACTGCACAAGACTGTCCATATAACAAACAAACTGTTAGGCAAAATTACCCTCAGCCATATCCACAACAGGGTAGATACCAGAATCAGTACCCACCACAACAATACAACAGACCACAACAAACTTATCAGCCACTTTATCAAGGGCAGCAGAGACCTCAACCAGTCCTAGTGCAGCAACCCCCTGCTCCAACCAATGTGATCCCAGTGAAATATGCATCTGTTGAAGAAAATCCGAATAGAGCCATAGTCCCAGTCACCCCATTGCTATCAGACAGTGATCCAAGTGACCATAGTTTTGACTCCACACATATTGATAGCCCACAGGCTTACTACATGCAGTCACCCGAGCATAATGAGTCATACTATTATGAGGACCCAAGTGAAAGTAGTGGGGAACCTGAGTATGCCAATGTCATGTACACAAACCCCAACTCTAGACCTCAACCTAGGCAGGTACGACCCCCATTTCCTAGAGGACCATGCTTCAGATGTCAGGGAGATCACCTTATACGTGATTGTCCACTGCCTGCCCCTACACAACCTCAACCAGTAACCATTCAGGGTTTCTGTCAAGACTGCGAGAAAGAGCATCTCCTACGAGATTGCCCAAAGAACCCTAATAACATGCCTAAAATCACTCCTATCAATGTTGTTGGGTTAGTTGTAGACTCCACAGGGAGTGTGACTTCCACTGCACCTGTGCAAGCGATCACAAGAGCCCAGGCACTACAACAAAACCAAGGTGTTGGTCAGGAAAAGAGCCCTGAGGTGAGTGAAACAGAGAGTATAACCAAAAAGAGGACTAGAGCCTGGAAGGATAGTCGTGAAAGAATGAAAAGGAAATGGGCAAAAAAGATGAGCGAACTTGAAGAAAGCTTGAGAGAAACCAAAGCAAAGATAAGTGAACTCGCATCTCAAAACCACTCTCACACCAACCCTCCACCACCTCTCCCTTTACCCGCCAATCCACCTTCTTCCATTCCCCAACCTTTCAATCCACCACCCTTAACCCACCCACCACCCAGAGTAGGATCCGTCCTAGCCGATCCCACTCCCGAGGACCTAAACATGATGCTTAGAGCATATCAGGCCAGAATCCAAGAAGGGCCAAACGTAACTGATCATGAAAAGTGTTACCCTAGAGCAGAACTAGAGCTAGAACGAACCAAAATTTGTGCTAAGATGGTGGAATTGGCTCAGACCATGTTTGAAGCCAGTCGCCTATTTAACATCTCTAGCTCAGCCAAGACACAATTACACTTGGATGGACTTCTAGAGAAGTTAGAGGGCATAATTGCAAGATCGGCCAAGGAAGAAAAAAATCAAGAAAGAGATAAAGCAAGCAAAAACATGACCCATCCCCCACCGAAAGCTTATGTGCCCAATTCCACTGAACCAGACAACCCCCCCTCCCTAGAAAGAATAGAGAATCTAATTGCACAATCACAAAAGGAACCCGCCCCTCCACACCATGACAAGGCTAGTGAAAGAGCAGGTCTTCCTACCCGGGAAGCCTATGTGCCTGAAGCCTATGCACCTAACTCTACGGAGCCAGACACATGATCTTCTATGAATCGGTTCACACCAGAGTTCCTACGAGAGATTCAAGAAGACAAATGGGCTAAGGAAAGTGAAGCCCCTCCTCCCATTGAACTTGTGGATGATGCACATGACCAATTCCCACAAGACATCCCATCCATTTATGAGGAGCAGGAGAGCACCCGCTCTCAGGAAAGACTAGACTTTGAGTCTAACTCTCTACAAGAATTACCCCACTTCACAGGCCCATGGGAGGCTAAGTCTACTTGTATGAGAGCACCCACGGTCATGGTATGAAATGAGGACTCAGTCTTACCTAGGAACACAGAGGTAGTGAAAAACACTAAAGTGCAGTGCAATCTCAAGTTAGAAGAGCTACTCAAGGTTAGACCTGAATTATGGGAACATGTCGCCAAACAAGTACCAACGATGGTGAAACCTCATTCCCAAGTAGGATCGCATAGGACGGTGCCAGAGATACCCTTGGATAAGATAGGAGATATGTGTGAAGGTGAAGAAGGGAATACCTATCTTCCCATTACCTACCAGGAGCACACCACCAAGGCAATTTTGGACTCAGGTGCAGGAGTTGCAATTGCCACCACTTCCCTATGGAAGCGTTGGGGCAAGCCAGCACTCAGGCCAACGAGAATGAAATTGCAGATGGCCGATGGTCATATTGAGAGACCCTTAGGATTGCTAGAAGGAATAACTCTCACCACCTGTGGTGTCGAGTTTGAGCATACATTTGCTATATGTGACTTCAGCAAAAATCATGCCTATGAGATGATCTTGGGACGACCTTTTATGTGACAGTTGCAAGTGGTACAGGATTGGGGAACCAACTCCTTGTACCTACAACACTTAGGTGTTACGACCAAAGTGAATCTTAAAGATTACTCTCATAGAGATGTCCCTCCTATCCAATGGAACCCCATCCATAGAGCCAAAGATGATACGGAATCAGTGCATTCCATAGGATCAGGATCCTCATGGATGCATGAAGACACTCACTTATGGATGTGCAAAGTAGCAGTAGAGGAAGAGAAGAGAGAAAAGGCTAGAGAAATAGGTGCAAACGAAACACATAGACCCATTCAAGACCCAGCCTATGCACCTGTAGTCTTTCCTGATGAGGAATTTGAACCCCATGGCTGGGCAGAAATCCTAGCAACAATGGATGTAGCCATCAATGAGGAGCAGTGGACACCTCACTGTGATGAGGATGGCTATGACATTTCAGTCTTTTCAATAGAGCCAATCATGGGAGATGCAGTTTTAGAAGAATGCGAACCTATCCTTGATGCATTTGAGGATGCGAGTGACTCCGATCTAGAGTCAATCATCATGGACCCACCTTTTGCATCAGATGAAGAATACTTCTATGAAGTAGAATTTCAACCCCAGAGGCACGGAGAGCTTACAAATGAGGTGAGGTTAGCCACACAAGTAGCTTCTAAAAGCGGAGGAAAGAAAAGAAAGAAGAAGGAAGTCACTCGGAAGGCAGAAGAATCCTTGTTTGAGGTCCTTGAAAACTTTAAAAAATATGAGATAGACGATAGGAGGGTCATGATAAGAATGCCTAAACGGGAGGCACAATCAGGAGCGGCCTATGATAACAAAGAAACCACCAAAAAAATAGTGGTAGCCCTAGAAGAGGGGAAGGAGAGATGTACTTACATAGGACATGACCTGACGGAAGACGAAGAGCACGAATCGATAGCCTTGCTAAGAGAATACAGAGATGTATTCGCTTGGAGCTACAAGGATTTGAAGGGTGTTGACCCAGACATATGCTCACACACAATTCCCATGACCTCAGATGCTAAACCCTCTAAGCAAAAGCCATACACATATAATGATAACTATGCTGCTAAGATCAAAGAAGAGATAGATCGCTTGGTGGAAGCCGGATTTATCTATGAAATTGAGCACACTGAATGGGTATCCCCCATTGTAGTGGTGCCCAAGAAGAACGGCAAATTACGAGTATGCATTAACTTGAAGAAGGTTAATGCAACCACTATTAGAGATAGCTATCCGCTTCCTATCACTGAGCATCTATTAGAAAGGGTAGCAGGCAAGGAAGTGTACAGCTTCCTAGATGGGTTTTCGGGCTACAATCAAGTAGCCATTGCACCAGAAGATCAGCATAAAACGGCTTTTGCCACAGAGTGGGGTATATTCGCTTTTAGGGTAATGCCATTCGGGCTGACCAATGCTCCCGCAACCTTCCAAAGGCTGATGTGCCATGTATTTAAGGAGTTCCTGAGGAAGAACTTAGAAGTCTATGTTGATGATCTTTGTGCTCATTCCAACATAAGGCAAACCCATATTCCCGAACTCAGACAAATCTTTGACAAATGTAGAGAATATCAAGTCTGCCTGAACCCAGAAAAGTGCGTCTTTATGGTCAGGCAAGGCAAGATTCTAGGACACATAGTGTCAAAGAATGGCATATCCACTGATGAAGAGAAAGTGAGAGCCATAGCAGAGCTACCTAGGCCAAGGAATGTCAAGGAAGTACAAGCTTCATGGGGCATTGTGGTTACTACCGCCGGTTCATTCACATGTATGCTGTCATGGCAAAGCCCATGTACGGACTTCTGACTAACTTTGAGTGGACTGATGAATGTGAGAATTCCTTCCAGGAGCTTAAACGAAGATTATGTTCAGCACCAATCTTGACCACACCAGATTGGAACAGGCCATTCCATGTTCATGTGGATGCATCCAATTATGCTATTGGATGTGTACTCACACAACCTACTGGTGAAGGTAATATGGATCTCCCAATTGCCTATGCCAGTAGACAATTGAATGCAGCTGAACGGAATTACACCACTACTGAGAGAGAAGGCTTAGGCATGGTATATGCAGTTAAGAAATTTAGACATTATTTGCTTGCAAATAAGTTCAAATTTTTTACTGATCACCAAGCTATACTGTACCTAGTAAACAAGCCATGTAATACAGGCAGATTAGTAAGATGGTTTCTCTTACTAATGGAGTATGACTTTGAGGTAGTAGTGAGAAAGGGCAGAACTCACCTAAGAGCAGATCATCTCTCAAGGCTCACATCAGGAGAAGCCCCACAAGGAGTGTCAGATGACTTACCTGATGCTTACTTGTTTAACTTGGAAGTGGTACCACAGTGGGCTAAGCCATTAGTGCCAGTGTTAACCTACGGGCCTAACCACCCAGTAATAAACACGCAGGATAGAGAGGTAGTAAAAGCCCAAAAGTACCACATCATGGCAGGAAGTATGTACAAGCACACAGATCAAGGGATCTTGGCCTGTTGTGTGGAAGAGGATGAGTACGCTAAGTGGTTGCAATTGGCACATGTAGGTGCATTAGAGCAACACTACTCAAAACAACGAACCCTACAGACCCTGAGGAGACTAGGAGTGCATTGGCCAACTATGGAAGCTGATGTCCAAAAGTTGTGCAAGGAATGCCCAATCTGTTGCACTAAACCACCTGTGGATCATGCCACTCTTTATCAAGTGTCCATAGTGCCAGATTGGAGTGAACCACTAGTATCCTTCCTGAGGACGAAAACATTCCCTCCAGACATGACTCTGATTAGGAAAAGAAGTCTAGAACAAGAAGCCCTAGAGTACTCACTCATTGGTGATAATCTCTACAAGCGTGGTAAGGACGGTTACCTGAGACTTTGTGTTCATGAGAGTGAATATCTAAAGATTTTGGAAACTGCTCACCAAGGTGTAGCAGGTGGACACTTTGGACCAGATCGGGTGATCAAGGCAATATTATTTGCAGGATTTTGGTGGCCCACCCTTCACATGGATGCACATACCTATGTGAAGAGGTGTGAGATTTGTCAGCGAACCCAGTATCCTATACGCAAAGATGAGATGCCACTGAAGCCTATGATGGGCGGACATGCATTCTCTAAGTGGTGAATAGACTTTGTAGGTCCTATCAATCCCCCAGCTAAGGGTTCCCATGCTGAGTATATCATCGTTGCCACAGACTATCTAACCAAGTGGGTAGAGGTAAAAGCCACAACGAAGAACGACACTCAGACAACTGCTAAATTCTTGTTTGAGAATGTATTCACAAGATACGGGCTACCTATAGAGCTAGTTAGTGATAGAGGCACTCACTTCTTGAATGAAGTTATTGAAAATCTGCTCCAAGAATTCTTGGTAGTGCATAAGAAGTCTGCCCCCTATCACCCTCAAGCCAATGGGCAAGCCGAAAGCACCAATAAGATCCTATGCAATGTATTGACAAAATTAGTGAACAATAAACGCTCTGATTGGGACAAACAGCTACACCATGCTGTTTGGGCATACCGAGTCGCCTACAAAACGGTACTCCAAGCCACCCCCTTTCAGATGGTATTTGGCCAAAACGCAGTGCTACCGTTGGACTTCTTAATACCTACATTGAAAGTAGCACAAGAGCACGAATGGACGGGTCATGAACTCTCCTCTAGACTTTTTGACCTTGAACGATTAGGAGAAACAAGACTGAGAGCAGCTGCAAGGATATATGCAGCTAAGAAGAGACAGAAGGCATACTTTGATGCCCATGTGAAGGATAAGGGCTTGAAAGCAGGAGATCTAGTTTTAGTCTACACATTGAAACAACACGCAAGGAAGCTAGAAAAGAGAGGCTACGGACCTATGATCATCAATAGGATCTCCACGAGTGGAGCAGTACAACTAGCCACTTTAGAGGGTGATGTTCTCCCAAACTATATTAGCGGATGCAGAGTCAAGTTGTATCAGGAACCCCTCACGGAGGACATGCTAAGTCGACTCAATACTGCTAAGCAACGTAAAGAGGAGGAAAAACGAATTCGAGAAGAGGCACAGGCAGAGGCCTTAGAGCGCATCAGACGAATGAAGTTGAGGAGACAAGGGAGGGATCAGCCTATGACTGACACTCAAGAGTCTCCAGGCTATCACATGGCCATGTGTGAGGCTTCAGGTGAACGTACCCATAAGATAGTGGATCGACGACCTTTTGTGACCCTAGAAATAGGACAAAGAGACAGCACAACAAGCGTGAGAGCTTTAATTGATTCAGGAGCAGCCACAAGTGCAGTTCGGCTTTCTTATTGCCAGCAGCTGCAATTGGAGGTAAAACCCCTAGAAGCATATCTGATAGGATTAGGAGGTGTTGAAACCCCTTGCATGGGAGAGGTGGATCTTCCCCTCTACATACAAGAGGTCCTCATGCCAGCAAAAGTGCTAGTGTGTGAAGACGAGGATCTGACCGAACCTCTTGTCTTAGGCCAAGACTGGATCTATGATCACGCAGTCAACCTCAACCTAAGAAGTGGACTTCTTCAGGCCTGGGTAGGCCAAAGCCGTCTCACGATTGAATTAGAAAATCAAGCACTCAAACCAATAGAACAGTCACCAACTCCTGGTCCCTCCAGGAATCCACATGAAGATAGCAATGTTGTTCTTGTCCAAACTTCTATGGTGCAGAGGATTGTCAATCTTACTGAAGGTACAGGGGCCAATAAGGAGTTCCCAACTGATCCAAAGAAGATTCTAAACGGGCAGACCGAACATCACTCGACACGAAGGAGGCCGCTGATCAAGAGGCAGGAGCGCCAACCCATGCAACATGGAGCACCTCGTGGCGCGAAGCAGATCTGGATACGCAAGGATGGAAAACCCACAACTCTAATAGCAAACTCTCGAGGAGACAACAAACAAGCCACACCATCACGGACACAAGTGAAGGAGTACCCTAGGAAACCTCCTAGGCACACCACATCTATTTGGGTCCCTAAGCGGTCAAGGAAGGCTAGCCCCAATGCTAGACACATATGGGTGCCCAAGGCCTGTTTACGAGCCCAAATAGCTCCAACTCTAGTTACTGGCATAATTCAACACTCTCAAGTCCGCTCGACTAACAACGCAGGAACTCTACCTAAAAACCACTCTGACCCACACTCAGTCACATCGAGGAATGCCTGGAAATGGGTTCCCAAAAGGTCCCAAATCCATCACAACCTAGTTCATAAACCGTTGCCTATCTTTAGCTCTAAGAGCTACGAATCCCCTATCAAAGTTTGGAGACCTAAACCATGTATCAAACCCCCTGACCCAATTTTTGTAAATCCATCCACTCTGACAGAGGTGCATTCCGAGTCCATTGCATAACCAAAGTAGGCATCTAGTATGATACTGACCTCTAATCACCACTCACACCTATCACAAGCACTTCATCTCTGACCACTAACCTTCGGGATTGTCATGTTAGTATTGTGAAGGGAACACCATTACATCATGTTTCCTATGCAACACTAATGTGCCTTTCTTCTTCTAGCAGATAAGCACCCGATTCCCATGGCAGCAGTAGCAGGCACAAGCTCTCAGGCAGGCTCTGGTGCTCAAATCAATTGGGATGCCATGCCGGTGGAGGCCCCACCAACAGCTCGGCCTGAAGAGTTCGTGAATGTGCGGAGAATTCCTATTCCAGATCCACCAAATGGCCTAACCGAAAGAGTAAAAGGGCACTCTCATTGGTTCAATGAAATGCCAGGAGACTTGGGAGACGCAGATCATATATGGGAGTCCAAGATGGAGTGTGGAGGAGTGTGGTGGACCTTCCAGTTCTTTTCAAGAGAATTCGAAACCTTACAGAATGCAGCTCCACTTCAAGATATCTGGCAAAAAGCAGGATTACAAACTTATTTTAGTGCAGCTCTGCCTAAACCCGATTTCCTCAGGTGCTACTACCTAATTGCCACACTGAAGCCGACAGGTGATAAAGATCATTCAGGCACATTCTGGGTGCCCTCCTTGTCAAATCTGGAGGAAATGAGGAAGTTCGAATTGAATGTTACTTTAATCAGGGAAGCACTTCAGATGTATGGCACGCATGTACCTTCTGACCGCGACCCCTTGATACCTGAGTCGATGAAAAGCAACAAAATCAAGAAGCTAAAAGAAATGTGCGCCCTCACCCCCAACATCGCCATACCATTGCGGATGTGCCTCCAACACTTCGCATTCCCAGCTCAGGACCGTTTCACCCAACCTCACAAGAAAATATGGTATGGGCTATATCTAGCAGAGACTGGAAGCTTGGCCATTAAGATGCCTGTATGGATCTTGGACCAAGTGTATGAAGCAGGCAAGCGGGGTGTGAGGAAGCCTACTTTACACGGCTGCTGTGCACTTACAAGGATTATCTATCGATGTCTTGCATATGACGTGCCGGTTGCCAGAGCCCTAAAATATTCACAGCTGGAGTTTTTCAAAGGGCGGAAGTCAGGGAGCCAACCTACGAAACGAATGCTTGGATCTCTCTCCCAGGTAATGATCCCTCACGAGGCCACGACCGAAGCTTCCCCCAGAGAAGAAGCCCAGGTCGCACCGGTCACGATCCATCTTCAAGGAGTTCAAGCAGGGGATGTGGTGCAACCCACTCCATCCGCCCCTCCACTACCTACCGATGTTGAGTTTGCATCTATGGCCAACTTCACAGAAGATCCAAACTTTGATTTTGAAAGATTCCTGCAGACGGCCCACTTGTCGGACAGTGAAGGTTTCCCTGACAATGACGATCCAGGAGCATCATTCCAAAGAGAACTGCCACAGGGCGAAACAAGCAGAGTACATGGAGAAGAGGAGGCACAACACCCTCATGGCCCAAGCACACAAGTTCAGGAAGAAGTACAAAGAAATGAGCCAGAAGAGAGTGAAGAGGAAGCCCCTGCCTACACGGCACAACTCAAGCGGCTATACAAGACAATCAAGCAGGTACAGAGAAGACATAAGATGACAGAAGAGGCGAATCGAGCTCTAGTGAACCAAATGCTTCAAGCCGAGAATGTAGATTCCCATTTTGTTGAATCATTGAATCTATTGGCGGACACATGTGGGATTGGGGAAGCATTGAGGACTATGGTCTATCGGGAGAACCCTACCTATGATCAACGAAGGATTGATACACGGCCACAGCGGGGAAAAATGATTCAAATGGAAGTGTCTACTGCCTTGCCTACCACAATTTCAGAGGATGTTCACATGACTAGCCCAAATCCCACTGACGAACAGGATGTAAATACACAGGTACCATCTCCACCGTCACCTCCCATTCAACCCTCAGAACCCTTCTCCACTAGTCTTTCTGAACAACCGATATCCACCCAACATGAACCCATTGTACACACCTCCGTTTTTACATCCTTCCCTTTACCCACATCCATCACTTTCGCCCAAATTTTTGAACCTCACACCGGTCATCCTGTCACCGATCAAACCATAATAGGTCACCCCTCCTATCTCCCCGTCCTTGGACAACCACTTGCCACTAGCCAGATCTTATCCCATCCTTTTCCATTCACCCACACATTTCCCCTCTCCCAAACCCTATCCACCACTTCCCTTGTAACTGCCTCAGGCTCAACCCAAGTCACACAACCGTCATTCTGGACAAACCTTGTAAATATACTCCAACAGGTTGAGAACTATAATAAAAAGTCCCTTTCCCAACCCCACTCCCCCACATTCACTGCCACCACTAACACACCACCTACCGTTCCCATATTCACAATTAACACTTCACACACTATCACATCCGATCCCATGGATATTTCACCATCCACAGGACCACCCACCGCCACGTCTGTTCCACCATCATCACATCTCACTTCACTCATAGGCACATCATCCACTTTTCCCTTCCCCATTTCCCGACCCTTTGCATGTTCCACCTCTACCCATGCATCCACATCATTTAGTAGTGCACTAGACACCATGGTTGAAGCGGCCACTCAGCTTAAGCAAGAGTATAAGCTATTAGAAGAAAATAACACAGAGCTGTGCAATCTCTTGGCTCAACTCCAGGCACGAGTCGATGCCTTGGAACTAGGTAATACAGCACTACAACACCAGGTGACTGACCTCCAACAATCGAAGACAGAACTCGAAGCAAGGTATGCAGAGACAGGCAAAGCTATGGAGGAACAACTCAGAGAACAAATGGGCCGCAATGCGAGACTTCAACGCAACATGGCTCTACTACGTCGCCATCTAACAGCGGCTCAAGAAGAGAACAGAAGGCTACAACAACAAAACCAGGAGAACCTAGAAGCGGCCATGGAAAACACCCCGAGAGCACATATAGACCCTGCAAAATTCCAAGCTGTCCCCTCAGAGCATATTCAACAGATTTTAGAAGGTTATGCAACCCTCTTGGAAGCCCATGATCAGTTGGCAGATCAGATAAAGGAATTACAAGGATCCAAAGTACCGACAACACACCCACCCACACCTAAAGAGACGGTCGATGCCGCTACTTCGCCAGAACCTGAACCTTCAACAAACAGTGAGGTACTTGAGCTACGGCAACAGATTGCAGAGTTGAAAATCAAGTTGTTACAATATGAACGACCTCCTTCCCCACCTGAGCAACCCATAGAAGAAGAAGCAGTTATTATTCCAGTGGAGGAAGCATTTGAAGAGAACTATGAGCCTCAACCACTTCCAGGAGGACGAATCACAAAGGAAGGGCAAGATACCTATGAGGAACCCCCATCAGCCTGGATGAAACAAGTAGAAGAAATGGGGAAAACTCATCAGGAACGTGTCTCCACTCAGATGCTAGCAATGAAGGCCATTGAGGAAACCATACTTCAATCTGAGTATTTCAGGCACCTTGCTCCTAGACGACTCATCACGAGCTCAGAATTACAATATAAACCATATTTTGTATTGTTGGCCGACTACAACGCAGAGATCAAAAGAGTCACCAACAAGTGCCCTACTTTTGCCACCCAGTTCGAACCAGAAGATATACCAGAGGCAGCCAGAAAAGGGGCGATATTCCAACCTACTTGGAGGCAAAGATTACTTGAAACATACCCGAAAATGCTTAGAACATGGGATCACGCTCCCATGCATTTGAAGTATAACCCTTGTTATGGGCCAGTACAAAGAAGAAGATCATGGAAAGCCTTCGCCATCAAGGTTCAGAACAATGTAAACTGTAGAGAATGGCTCAATTACCCCGCCATTGCACCCCCAACCGGCACCCCCACAGTATCATACATGATAGCAACCATCAGACATTGGATGCCACGCCTCCACCCCATGCCAGATGTAGCTGCCCAGATGATGCTCAAGATATTCGATATGATGCAGGTTGTGCTCAAAACTTTCCGCAATGTATGCCATATTCAGCCTCCGATTCCCGGGTTTGTTAATGGTAATTATGACCTGCTATATGATATGAGCACCACCCCGAGCATACGCGTTGCTTATGCATGGCATGCACGCATCAGATATCTCCCTGCTTGCTATAAGCAAACTTTCGATGATATGTTCACCACAGGGTTCTGGGAAGCACACTCAGAGGTGTTCGCGCCAAGGCCCACCCATTTGTTACACCTCTTTGCATGCGAACAAACGATGCACTCAGAACTCTACACAACGCCACGCAGTCAATTGGGATACCCTTCAGAGAGACCTGATCCGAGGGCTGCGAATCAAAGAACATGATGTGGCAGCTGACATTCTCCAGGACTATATTGACCAAACCGCAGATCAAAGGTCTGTCAGAGGCAACAGACCCTAGGGGGGGGAGAGTGTTGACAATATACGGGAAGAAGCAAGTACGGACACACATGCAGATCTAGCACTAAGGCAACCCTTCATTTTTTTCAAAACCCTTACATCATTTTAAAGTGATTCTCATCACTAAAAACCCTTGTAAATATCATTTCACCTTTTTGTAGCTCCATTTTGTACAAGCCGAGGAGTCCTCGAGCTTGAGGAGCCTTAGAAGTAGTTGCCTGCCAATTTTCATATTTTTTAGATCTCGTTTGAGCCCTCAAATAAACCCTGGAACCTAATTTTTAACTAGGCCGGACACTAGGTCTGGACAAGGCCAAAGCTAGGCAAAAACTATAAATAGAGCTAGAGAGCTCATTTTTGAGTTAGTTTTCTTGTAGTTTTGAGCTTGTATGAGAACTTTGTTGCAATAGAAGTGATTCCATTGTCTTACTCTCTTTGTTCTTGCCGTGTGTGCGCGTGTGTGTGTATGTGTGTGCATGTTAGTGTGCTTCTCACTCACACATTTGTGCCTTCACTTGCTCGAGGTCTTCATACCATCCTCATGTCTTCCCGGATTGACATTAAAGGAGGTGCTACTCATCACTGAGCTACAGCGGATCACCTATCTCAGATGACACATGGTGAACCATGGTTGATGATCTACCAGACACATACCTATTCAACCTAGAAGTATATCTGAAGTGGGCAGAAAAGCTGATTCCAATACTCACACATGGACTGCACCATAGAATCGACACAAATACCAAGAAAGAATTTTTACAATCATGTAATTTACACATTGTGGCAGGATTTGTACTGTAAAGAGCCAAACGGTGTATTACTAAGATGTGTTGAAGAGGTAGAACAAAAGGACCTAATCGAGCAAGCTCATGTAAATCAATGGAAAATTCATAAAGCAACCCATGGAACATTGAGAGAATTGAAACGATTAGGAGTATATTGGCCAGACATGCCAAAGGACATACACGAACACATCAACAGCTGCCAAGAATGCCGAGAGAATACTCTAGAATACCATGCATCTTTACAATTCTCTACAATAGCACCCAATTGGAGTAAAGCATTGGTTAAATTCTTGAAAACACATGAGCATGAGGTAGGAGCTAATCTAGCATGGAAGCAAACTATACAAGAAATGGGCAAGGATTACACCCTAATCGGAGGCCATTTTAGAGATGGTACATGCACATGCCACGGGAGGACATTTTCCAGTTGAAAGAACTGTAAAATTGATTCTCTTTGCAGGCTTGTGGTGACCAACTCTACATATGGATGCTGACACGTATGTACAAAGTTGTGAGGTGTTCCAAAGAACCAAGTATCCTATAAGAAGAGATGATATGCCTCTAAGACCAATGACTTGCACGAGAGCCTTTTCAAAATGGGGCATTGATTTCATAGGATCTATTAATCCTCCAGGCAAAGGATCACATGCTGAGTATATAATAGTGGCCACGGATTATTTAACAAAATGGGTAGAAGTGAAAGCAACTAGGAAGAATGATGCACAAACTACTGCTAAGTTTCTCTTTGAAAATATTTTTACTCGCTTTGGATTGCGGATAGAAATAGTGAGCAATAGGGGAACACACTTATCAACAAAGTAAAAGCACTGATGAACGAGTTTCTTGTGATTCACAAAAAATCAGCCCCTTACCACCCTCAAGCTAATGGTCAGGAAAACCTTTCGAATAAGTTATTGTGCGTAGTGTTGACCAAAATATTCAACAATGGAAGGTCAGATTGGGATAAACAATTGCATCATGCAATTTGGGCCTTCTGTGTGGCTTACAAGATAGCCATTGGAATGGCTCCTTTTAATTTAGTATACGGACAGTATGTGATTCTAGCAATTGATTTTTTAGTTCCTACTCTATGCATAGCACACCAGTATGATTGGACCAACCATGAACTATCTCAACAATTGGACCAAATTGAGAAACTGCAGGAAACAAGACTACAAGTAGTAGCAAGAACTTATGCGACTAAAAGGAGGCAAAAAGCCTATTATAATGCACATATCAAAGATAAAGGCTTAAGGGAAGAATATATGGTATTAGTATACACATTAAAACAACATACCAAGAAATTGGAGCAGCGAGGATATGGACCATTATCGATAAATCAAATCTCAATAGGCGGAGTAGTAAATTTGGCTACTCTAGACTTAGATGTACTTCCCAACTATATTAGTGGTTGTAGAGTTAAAAAATATATGGAAGCACTGACTGATTAAATGTTAGCACGACTAATAAGGGCACAGAATAGAAAGAAGGAAGAAGAAAGGATTAGAGAAGAAGCTTGAATGGAAGCCCCAGAGCAAATCAAGAAACGAAAAGAGTGGATGAAGCAAAGGGATGAATGATATCTACAAGGAGAGGAACCTATACCCATTGCCAAATACCAATTACTAATTGAAGATATGATCCTAGGACAAGACTGGATCTTTGAGAATGAATTTGGCATACATCGTACACAAGGATACATATCCGCAAAAGTAGGACATAAAGAAGTCTTTAATTTGTTGGAAGATAGATTGGCACAAATCTGTAGTGTAATTACACCTAAGGAAGAGAGCTCTAGGAAGGATAAAGAAGATGATTCACAGAAGGAGGTGTCTCACGAGTACCCTATCTGAATTTGCCTATAAATCGAGAAGTATTGCATTATTGTGTGACCACTTCTCCCGCGAGGCATGAGCCTAAGAGAAATAGGGAAAACATTTGTTCTCAACATATAGACACAATAAGAAGGAAACCTACATGGATGTCAACTGTCCAAACATGACATCCATTCAATACACGACTACAATGGGATCAATTGACTCAACATGCTAGTACAATGCAAGAACAGGTCAACCATCCAATAGAAACACAGCAAAACAACCATTGTTCACAATTGCAAAGGGATAAACCAAAACTTGTTCATGTATGGCTTCCCAAATAATTGATAGAGGCCCATAAGTCTCGGCAATGTATATAGATCCCAAAAGTAGTCCGATGGATAGCAAATCAAGAGATAGAAAAACTCAATGAGATGTCATACAAGCAACATGAAGCAAAGGAATCTATCAAGATCGCCAAAGATACTGAAGGACCATGACGCATAAAACTCAGCCCACCAATAGGAATGATCCAAAGACCACAGAAAGAGGAACTCGACAAAAGCAAATGCAACAAACACAAACTACCAAATGGATATCGAGATCCAAAACACGACAAGGAACTAAAGAAGAGATTCAAGAAGATTCTACTTGCACTCATGAAGAATCAATTGCATCCAGAGTATGCATGATAGGGCCACATTACAAGGTCATGCATTCGGCACATAACCTCTTCCATAAAAGTAGTGGTGCACATTTCCCTAACTGTAATAGGACTTAGCTTTTACTATCCTAGGAATGATCATCATATGTATATAAATAAATGCTTCGGTTATCACTAATCTCTCGTTTCTTTCAGGAATGAAAACATAAGAAAAGTGTGGTAAGACACCTTACTTATTTACGTAAGGGAGTACGGAGTGGTGAAAAACGACTTGTTAAAGAACTGCACATAAACATGTGGAATTGGTTTTTTCCGTAAACTGATTCTCTACTTTATTATGAGTGTAGATGGATTCCAATGACCTCGAAGCAATGATTCAAGATGAAGTGCTGGAGTTTCCAATGCAAAGTGTAATGAAAGCCAAAGGACATTGGTTTCGATAAGCCTAGCCAGCAAGAGAGCATTTGTTCCTAGTGACTGTTAAGATAATGGATACTGACTACCAATTTCTAGTAATGTCCCAAGACTTCAAGGTCTTACACGAGCTCCCATTGACGGTGGATGTAATGACAAAAGCTAGAATCCATAAGTACTTTGAGTTACCAATTTATAGGCCAGATTTCCAGAGATGCACTTAGGTCATGAACACCATTCATCCAGCCTTAGATTAAACCATCAGTACCAGAAGGAAAGTTCTCGATGTATAAGGAGAATGGGTGACTATCCAATTCACACACGAGCTTATTAAAGAAGCGTTTGTATGGATCAAGGATGGGACCACATATCTCAAAGATGAAAGCCATGGAATGAAGACCCGAACATTAATGGGCATTAATCGTATTGATATTGAAGAACAAGTCCGACTGGTGCATCAGCATTTCTGTTTTCCGAACATGCACAGATACACGGCACCGCAAAAATAATGGTGCAACTATTATCTCATGCCACCAAACAAATCGGAAACCAAGTGAATCTGACGCCCTATATTCAAGAATGCTTATTCGAAGCCAAGTAACAATGGGGTCAAAAGAAGTTTTTGAATGGAAGTGTGGCTTTGACAATAATGATATACCATGCATTAGGTATTAGAGAATACCCCAAAGAGATGCCATCATCTCCAAAAATGGCAAAGTATGTGAAACCAGCCATAGTATCGAGAAAGAAGAAAGGATTGAAGGTAACCAATAAAGCAGGAATGAGCTCTAAACCAATGATGAGAGGTGCAAAGAGATTAAGGGAAGTATTGAGGGTCAACTCCTTCATCGAAAAGGGTACATGTACTTCCCAAAACCAAAATCGAACAGTCTAAGCCTATCACCAAAGAGGAATTGAAAGAAGCCATGGAGGAAACTCACAAGTTCATGAAAGGACAAGTAAATCTACCAGTTCAAGGGCACAATTATCATCAAGCTCATATAGCAGCGTTGCAGGGAAAGAGACTAACTTTCACAGATATAGAGAACTAGGCTTAGTGAATTCCAGCTCTTCTTCTGAAGCGCAAGAGGAACGTGAACCATCACCTATGAATGTAGACATTAAAATCAAATCTAACGATGATGGTAAATGGGAGGAAATAAATCAAGTCAAGGATTCGATTGAAGTAGAGAGCGAAAAGCAAGATCAAATTCCAAATGCGACATTTGGAGACGGACAAAAATACAAGGCAAAGGAACAAGAGGATGTACATACATTGCAAATGAATGATACAACAAAGATTCAAATCACTGAGACCCACTTGGTTACTCAGGCTACAATGAAGATTCCCAAGGAAGAGAAAGCTCAAGAAGACATGGACAAACATGAACTATTCACACCTATAAGGATTGTAGCATAGCCTTCCCCTTCAGATGTGACATTTCAAGGAAGTGCTACAAAACCTGCCACACATGAAGAAGAAGAACCTCACATATAGCTACAAATAAGACAATCACATAACGAAATGATACATGTGGAAAAGGGAAAAGATGTACATACAGGCAAAGAACCAAGCATACCAAAAACATGGTTGAATGTAGATGTGACACAACTCAAGCCAGTGGTAAAACAATTGATCCAGACAGCCATAGACACTCAACAACAACTCGTAGAAGTAGATAGTGATTATGACAAGGCATTAGTGGAGAGAAATTAATTCAAAGACCTAAGTGAAGAGCTATTAGCACAGGTTTTGCATGCTCAATAGGCAATTAAAACTAAATAGTAGGAATCAAAAGAAGTTATGGAAAGATGCCACCTACTCACTCAACAAAATCAAAAGACGCAAGATCAGCTTAAAGAGCTTCAAAGTAGGTATGAGACTAGTGAGGCAAAGAAGGTACGCTTAAGAAATAGAAGCAAAATCTTAGAAGGTCAAATCAAGGTATACATGGATGTGGCCAATAATCTGAGAAACAAAAATAAACAATTAATGAATGCAATTCTATTAAATCAAGAATTGGGGATACAACATTTGTCAACAAAATAATACGCAAGAACCAGAAGCTCAGATAGCTAAGTATGCAGATCAGCTAAATCAAGAGCAAAAGTTATGCAAGGAATGGGAGCAAAAATATATGTATGATACAAATGAACTCAGAACAAGGTGGAAGGTTGCATATGCCAAAATTGTAGAGCAATGTAAAGAAGATGTAGATCAAGTAGTAGTGCTAGGTGAAGAACTCTTGAAGAGTCAGGAAGCACTCACAATAGCCAATAACGAAATTATTAAGAAAGAGGAAGTCATTGCAATCTTGCAGGCTCAATTATCATAGAATACTCACATGGGGACACCAGTAGTTCAAAGCTCTCAAGCGGCTACTGTGGAGACTTAGGTATGTCATCCTTCTCCCCCCATGCATCATTCACCAATAAGAGAAGAGGAAGCAGAGAAGGGCACTGATAGACATAACCGGGCTGTTGCAGAACTAAGCCAAAATGAGTAGGCACTACTAGTGTCCCAACTTACAGAACAATTTGAAGATCAAGTCATGAGAGGAAAATGAAGGAAGCTAAGATCAAAAGTAAGAATTTAGAGCAAATGTTGAAGCCTTCAATGTACCATACAACTTATTAAAAGAGGAAACTAGGCAATACATCAAGAGATCTACACAGAAAGAACCAGATCAAGATTTGCAGTTCAAAATTGATACATTTCTTACACATAGGAAGCATTTGATGAAGTAGACCCAATCTAGAGAAGGAAATTTTTGGAAAAGAATCCAACTTTATGGGTGCACCAGGAGTCAGCACCATACATACTACAGGTAAATCCATCCTTTTGCCCACTCCCTTGAAGAAGATCCTAGAAGCAATTTTGGAAAGCACAGTGCCAAGGAACATTCAATAATCAATGGCTCAACTATCCATTATTACTGAGCCCACCACATAATTACTTACCTATAGAAGAATATATGGTATGCACAATCGAATTTTGGCTATCGAGATATGCTACAGTCCCAGACCTAGCAATAAAGATGACAAATAAAGTGTTGAGCATGCTCTTCAGAGTTTTGAAAGTTTTCAAACATGCTCAATATACATTTTTTAATTTTATCGGCATTAATCAGGGCATGGATGCCCTTATTTTTTATTTATCTATCACATCGAGCAGACTTACAATCCTCCTTGTTTGATGAGGGATGTACGTTTGAATATTTTTTTGCTTATTTTGGCCTCTACCCATACTTTACCTTTTGACTTATAAACTTCATTATCTTTCTACGATGCATAAACAACCCATTAAGGAGGTTCAAGTGAGAATAGTAGTTCTTTAGGATACTAATCTCTAGTTAGCATGCATAAAAATATTAAACATAGGGAATATCCAAGTTTGGATTTTGTTATGCTAACAGATGTTGATGAGCCTTCTTTCTACGAAGAGGCTATGCAAACAAAGGATCATGTCAAGGAGTAGTGTCCATGAAGAGTGAATTAGATTATATTCACAAGAATGATACTTGGGATTTGGTACCTTTTCCAAAGAGCACGAAATCCTTACCATATAACTGGGTATATAAGTTGAAATTCACATAAGATAGTGCTCCTCCACAGTATGAAGCATGACTATCTACAAAGGGTTTTAAGCGACAACATGGTTTTGATTTTAAGGAAATTTTATCTGCAGTAGTCAACATGATGACACTGCACATGTTGCTTGGATTTATTGCAATGTAGGTTTTAGAGCTAGTCCAAATGCATGTGAAAAACGCTTTCTTTAATGGAGATCTTACATATGAGATCTATATGGAACAACCAACGGGTTATGTAGTTCCTAGCAAAGAGATTCTAGTTTACAGTTTGAAGAAGAGCTTATATGGACTTTAAAAATCCCATAGACAATGGTACCAAAAGTTTGATGCTTTTATGAGGTCTCAAGGATATTGTCAAAGCAATGAGGATCATTTTCTCTACACTAAGAGATGCTCAAATAGAAGCTATATGCTTAAAAAACAAGTTGAGTGAGACATTTGATATGAAGGATTCGAGGGATGCCAATCATATTCTTGGCATGTGCATTTTACTTGTGATAGGAGTAAAAGATGCATATACTTGTCTCAGAGTGAGTACATATCCAAAATACTTCACGGGTTCAATATGCATGACGACAAGGCATTGAGTACACCTTTACCTACATATGTGAAATTGAGCAAGAATGATTACCCCAAATCAGATGAGGCAAAGGAATTCATGACCAAAATTCCTTATCAATCTTTTGTTGGTAGTCTCATGTGAGCTATGGTGGCTATGAGACCAGACATTGCATTTCTTGTGGGAGTTGTGAGAAGATATATGTCTAATCTCGAAAAAAAGCATTTGGAAGCGGTCAAGATGATTTTGAGATATCAGAGTGGCACTGAGGATAAGTGTCTTTGTTTGGTTAGAGGAGTGGCATCCATTATTGATTACACAGATTTTTATTATGTTGGTCGTGTAGACAATCGAAAGTCTACATCAAGGTACGTTTTTCACTTTTCAGGAGGTACTATCTCTTGGAGATTTCATCTTCAAGAATGTACACCTATTTCCACTACAGAAGTAGAGTATGATGTAGCAAGTGAGGCATGTAAAGAAGCATTCTGGATTTCTCCACTTGATTATGATATGGGTATACCTCAGCATGTACCTTGTTTGCTTAATGATAGTTAAGAGTGCCATCACTTTGGCTAAGCATCCGGCCTATCATACAAAGACCAAGCACATTGAGATAAGGTATCACTTCATAAGAGACTACTTATCCATTGAGTGCATTATTCTTGAGAAGTTTGTACTCGAGACAATGATGCAAATGCTTTGACTAAAGCTCTACCACAGGATGGATTTCCACATTGTTGTCACCTGATGGGGGTTATGTGATTCATGATCTTTCATAGTTACTTGTACATTGTGTAACATGCCCATCAAATAGGAGGTATATTTTGTATACTTACACTCAAGTATTCTTTATCATTCTTTATTTTTTCTCCCATAGTTCACATTGTCCATATTGGCCTTTAGTGGGAGATTGTTAGTTAGCATCCATGTGAAAGGCAAAATATTTGCCAGCCACTTTTTTATATGTTCTTTAATAAAATATATGGTGGCCTAATTAGCTACAGAATTGAGGTTCAACCACATTTCTAAAACCTAGGAAATCTGAGTTCATGGTCTTCATGTACTATGTAGGTCTACATATTGTACAAGTTTGTGCCAAGTACCATGAGTCATCTACAACTCGGTTTTTGCATTATGAGGGCATCATCTTGAAGCTCTCAAGAAGTGAAATCCATCATGGTGCAACACCACCATACCACTTCATATCTTGGTAAGCAAGAAGCAGCCTACTATTGTCACTTCTAATTGTGAGGCTAAGTATAGGGCAGTTTTCACAATGATTGTTAAATGTATGTGGCTTGGATGCCTTTTAGGTAATTTGGGTGTTTGGTTAGTCTTCTTTGACTAAGGACCGCCAAGGAACTTTTTTTCCTTCTTTAGGAGGTTTTTTCCCATTGGCATGTATAATGCCTATTACCCTAACATATCACTTATCTTTTGTATATTACTATCACAATCCAATATTGTAAAGTAAACATTATTTTCCAGGTGCAATTGAATGGTAGACCTATCCATTTCATCCAAATCATCCCAATCATCATCATCCATGTCATTTGTCTTCTTTGAGATTACATTTACTGGCTTTCATTGTCTCCTCTCAACCAACATATCTTTAATCTTATTCTTCCATAAAGCAAAGTTTGTGCTATCAAATTTCTAGATTTCAATATGGTATTTTCCATGCAATTTATATCTCCTCTTGGGAACACTAGTAATAGATCGCAACCCATGACATAGAATGCCAAAAACAATGATGGCATCACCATTTGAGAGATCATGAATTGTAGATATGTCATCAATAAATTTAACAACCAATCCGATCTTGGGTATTGAATGTAATAATAGATTTTTCTTGATCCCTGGTACATATAAGGAATCTAATAATGTGTAAGAACTACCGTCAATAGTAGTCAAATGATATTTCCAACTCCCATGACATGATAAGAGTTGTTAGCACATACGATAGTATTCCATGTAGAAGGATGCTCAAGTGAAATGAAGAAACTTTGTTGTGAGGTAATATGTTGGTTGCACCACTATCAAAGTTCCAAACATTCGAGTCTCTTGTGGACATAGACTACTCATGAGAAGATGTATACAAACATTAGTAAATGCCCATTCTTCATTCTCTGTTGGAGTTAGACATCTGCGGAAGCACGCGAACAGCACAAGGAAGAAGAAGAAGCTTGGAGCACAACACACAAGACTGAATGTATTACTAGAGAATGTACAAAGATAAGTAGTGTTGGAGAAACAATCACTAACTGGACATATATTTCAAGGTCAAATCTTAGGAAGAAAACCCCATGCCTATGTGAAGGGACAAATTCACAACTGTATTATACTTGTAAAGTTAGTTCACTTTAGTTCTAGAAGTTTTTTAAAAATCACGAGAATACGAAAATCTATATAAGTTAGTTTGTATCAATTGACGCGGAGAGAGAGAGAGAGAGCAAGAGAGAAGAAGTAGAAGAAGGAGTTCATTTTATACGACTGAGTATAGTCGGGATTCTCTGAGTGAGAAAACATCTGTAAAACTTCTGAGTTTTCATAGCTGTGAGAAAGAACTGAGTAAAGTTCTGTGTATGAGTCTCTCTCCACCATCTCCATGCTTGCCTACTGTGTGATGAATTCAAAAGTTCAAGTTTTCTGAGCAATTCGATGCCTGGCATCGAATCTTGGCTCAAAAGTCATTTTTTCATTCTCTGTGTGTTAACTGTTGTTGAATCTTCTAAAAATATGAAGTTTGTGGAGCAACTCGATGCCTGGCATCGAGTTCCAGCATAAAATGGATGCCCGGCATCGACTTCTAGCATATAAGTCATCTTCTTCATGTGTGTGTAAAATAGAGTGTTTCTGGTGCAGAAAAATAGCCAAAAAAAGCCCAAAGTCGATGTCTGGCATCGACTTGGACTGAAATTCGATGCTAGGCATCGAATTTTTTATTTTTGGACATCAGGAATACTAAAACAGGCAAGATTTCCAGTTTTGGAAGGTCATACAGGGTCATCTTGTGAGGGCCATAACTTGAGTTCTAGAGCTCCGTTTGATGCATATGATAGCTTGTTGGAAAGCTCTACTCTTCTAGTTTCAGCCTATAAAGTTTCATGGAGAAAGCATACTTGAGCTAGGAGAAATTAGCAAAATACTGAAGGTATGTCATTTTGGTGACTAGGAATTTCTGTAGAAGCAAAGTTCTCACTTTAAGCTATCATTTCTCAAAGTTTGGAGTGGCAATGAGTTAATGGTGACCATAGAGGTGTTCTAGTGTCACATTAATTCATTTCTTGTGGTGTTTTATACATCAACAAGTGGTATCAGAGCAGAAAGATTCTCGAGAGCAGAAGACGACAAAGGTACGAGAAGTTTTGTAAAGTTTTCCATTAAAGTTTGAAAGGTGAAGCATTTGAAGACACAAGGCATCAAAAGGTTACTTCAAAAGTATCCTCATACACAAAGAACTTCAAAAGGTATTATCTTTTATCCTTTAAGCTCACAGGTTGCAGCAGAAGGAAAGAACTATGGCAGATCATATCTCCATTGACAAACTGGACAGAGATAATTACCCCGCATGGGTAATGAGAATGGAAGCCTTACTTATGAGTAAGGATCTCATGATATATGTTACAGGTGAAGAAGAGAAGCCACTATTTGAAGATGAAAGCCGACCAAAGAAAGAGGAACTTGATGCTTTAAAGCATTGGCAGAAGAAGGATGCAAGTGCAAAAGCATACATCTACAATACAATCTCAGATCATTTGCTACCACACATCAGAGGATTGGAATCATCAGAAGATATATGGAATGCATTGGAATATCATTTCCAAAGCACTACTAAAGCACGGAAAGCAAGTCTATGGTCAGAGTTTACAACATTCAAGAAGAAGCCAAGTCAAACCATTAGTGATTATGTCACTAAGATGAAGGATCTAGCAGATAGTCTTGGATCCATAGATGAAGATGTTGAAGATCACAGATTGATTGCTCAACTACTTGCAGGCTTGAGAGGGGATGAAAGGTGGAAACCTTTTGTCTTATCAACAGAACTTTCATTAAATCATTATGTTCCAGATTTGAACCAGTTGCTTGGTTTGATGCTCACATATGAGCAAGACTTGAAGGGAGATGGAGATAAAGGTCAAAGTTCTGCAATGTACATGAAGAATAAGAAGAAAGGAGATAAAGGTAAAGCAAAGGATGAAGAGGAGTCTAATTCTCAAGCTTATTATGCAAGAGGTAAAGGCACTGGCAGAGGAAGAGCAAGAGGTTTTGGAAGAGGAAGAGGTAATCAAAATAACAACAAAAAGGCTTGCTGGATCTGTGGATTGAGTAATCATTTGGCTCATGACTGTTGGCACAACCAACAAGGATCAAACCAGAATCAAAACAACAATAGCTGAGGTCGAGGTGGAAGATATCAAAGTAATTTTCAAAGAGGTAGACAAAGTCAAAGAGGAGGCTATGGTAGAGGTGGAGGAAGAAGTTGGGGACAGAATCAATCCTACAACACCACCTACTACAACTATGCAAATGACACACAGAATGAAAGTCATACATCATTGATGATGAATTCAATCAGCACATCAGACAAAGAAGATCTAAAGGTATTTTACATTGACTCTGGATGTTCTAATCATTTGTCAGGAAACATAGAATTGATGTCAGATTTGGAAAAAGGCATTTCTAGTCACACAGTTCAAACTGGTGATAATACAAGACATAGTGTACATTCAATTGGAAAAGTGAAATGCAAGAGTGGAGCAGATTTGCTAACCAATGTTTTGTATGTTCCTACAATACCTAAAAACTTGATTAGTGTGGGACAGATAGTTGAAAAAGGTTTTCAAGTCAGGTTTACAAATGAAGGAGTATTTGTGGAAGATCCAGAGAATGGATATAATCAGATTGTCTCTGGTAAGAAAGAAGGTAGACTCTTTACTTTAAGAGTGCAAGGGAACATTGGTCAAGCTTTGCTCACACATGGTGAAGCAGTGATTACAGAACTTGATCTCTGGCATAAGAGATTAGGTCATTTCAATGAAAGAGGAATTAAAGCTATGGTTGCTAATCAGTCTGTACTAGGACTACCAAATGTGCAAAGTCAACATATGGTTTATAAATGTGAAGCATGTCAAATGGGTAAAGCACACAGGTTACCATTTCAAAAGAAAGGATTCAAACATGATGGAGTACTTGAGCTCATTCATACAGATGTATGGGGACCAACAAAAGAAGGATCTATCAGTGGCTCAAGGTATTATGTTCTTTTCATTGATGATGCTACAAGATGGATAACATTATATGTTTTGAAGGAAAGATCAGAAGTGTTTGGAGCTTTCAAGCATTTTCATGCATATGCAGAGAGAGTCACAGGTCAAAAGCTTAAGAGACTGAGGTCTGATGGAGGGGGAGAATACTTCTCCCAAGAGTTCAATGATTATCTTTGGAATGCAGGTATTAAGAGAGAAATAACTTGCAGGTATACACCACAACAAAATGGTGTAGCAGAAAGAAGGAACAGGACTTTGGTTGAGTTTGCTAGAGCTATGCTAAAGGAGAAGAACTGTCCAAATTATCTTTGGGCTGAGGCTGTAAATACAGCTACATATCTTGTGAATAGATTACCATGTGCAGCTCTGAATGGAATGACTCCATATGAAGCTTGGTGGGGTAAGAAACCAACACTAGATCATTGTAGAGTGTTTGGATCAATTGCATATGCTTATGTGCCATCACAACTTAGGCATAAACTTGAACCAAAGGCAGAAAAATATGTGTTCATTGGTTATGATGAAAAGCAGATGGGTTACAGATTGTTGAATCCTCTAACCAAACAATTTATTGTTTCTAGAGATGTTACATTTGATGAACAGAAAAGTTGGTATGCAGATCAAAGTCATACAGCTGAAGAATTTGAAGAAGAGGTAAGAAGATGTGAGAAAGGAAAATCAATTGTGCAGGTAAATAGAGATGAAGACTATATGCAAGCAAGTACATCCACAAGTGGATTAACAAGAAGGAATGAAGAAGCTCCTATATTTGATGAAGAAGTGTATCCAGACATATATGAAGAATGTGAACCAAGAAGGTCAAGCAGGACTAGAAGACAACCAGAAAGGTATTCTTATGATACTTCTTACATAACTCAGAAGAACTATGCATATATGGTCAAAGATGATGAAGAACCTCAGAACTATGATGAAGCTAAAGGTAAGAAGCAATGGGAAGAAGCAATGAAGGAAGAGTTCAATGCACTAGAGGAGAACAAGACATGGGAACTTGTTCCTAAACCAAATGGTAAGAAAGTAATTGGAAATAAATGGGTTTATAAAGTGAAGAAGCTTGCAGATGGAAGTATAGCCAGATACAAAGCTAGATTGGTGGTGAAAGGCTATGCCCAGACCTATGGCATAGATTATGATGAGACATTCAGTCCCGTAGCTAAGATGTCAACTATAAGGACAATCATTGCTATTGCAGCTTCAAAAGGATGGACCCTAAGTCAATTGGATATAAAAAATGCATTCTTGAATGGATACATATCAGATGAGGTATACATGGAACAACCTCAAGGGTTTATAGATTCCAGGTATCCAAATTTTGTTTGCAGGTTGAGAAGAGCATTGTATGGATTGAAGCAAGCTCCAAGAGCTTGGAACTATAGACTGGTGAAGTATCTCAATGATCTTGGATATCAAAGTTCAAAAGCAGATTCAAGTCTACTTATCAAAAGAACAGAGGAAGGTACAATCTACATTTGTATTTATGTAGATGACATTATAATCACAGGTACTTCAGATGAAGGAATCAAGGAGGTAAAGAGATTACTTGAGAAAGAGTTTAAGATCAGTGACCTAGGAAAGTTATCATACTTTCTTGGAATGGAAGTTACTTATACAGATCATGGCATATATGTGTCACAAGAAAGGTATCTTCTGAACTTGTTGAAGAAGTTTGATATGGAAAATTGCAGAGAAGCTTCAACTCCACTTGAAGTTAATCACAAGCTCAGTAAATATGATGGTGCAGACTACAAAGATATGAGGAAGTATCAATCCCTTGTGGGTAGTTTGATTTATGCTACACTAACAAGACCTGATCTTAGTTATGCAGTGGGAGTTTTGTCACAATTCATGCATTGTCCAAAGGACCCACATTGGATTGCAGGTCAAAGAGTTCTCAGATATATCAAAGGAACTATAAAGGAAGGATTATATTATCCTTTTACATCAGATTTGAAGTTGAGAGCCTACAGTGACTCAGACTGGGCAGGTAATCAAGATGACAGGAGATCAACTCATGGTTACATGATATACATTGGTAATAAGCTTGTAAGTTGGTGTTCCAAGAAACAACATACAGTAGCATTATCATCAACTGAAGCAGAGTACAAAGGACTTGTGGAAGCAGCTAAGGAAGTCATATGGATGCAGACATTGTTCAAGAGCTTAGGCATTGATCAAGGTACACCTACAATACATGGAGATAATATGAGTTCACTTTATCTTGCAGCAAATCCAGTATTTCATGCAAGGACAAAGCACATAGAGATACAGTATCATTTTCTCAGAGAAAAGGTAATGGAGAAGGAGATTGAAGTGGAGTACATTTCTACTAAAGATCAGTTAGCAGACATAATGACAAAGAGCTTGGATGGTGTGAAGACCAGCAGATTCAAAAGCATGGCAGGAGTAAAAGAAAAGAAGATGATATGAAGAAACAGGGAATGTCAATTAGTGATTGAGGGGGAGCTGTTGGAGAAACAATCACTAACTGGACATATATTTCAAGGTCAAATCTTAGGAAGAAAACCCCATGCCTATGTGAAGGGACAAATTCACAACTGTATTATACTTGTAAAGTTAGTTCACTTTAGTTCTAGAAGTTTTTTAAAAATCACGAGAATACGAAAATCTATATAAGTTAGTTTGTATCAACTGACGCGGAGAGAGAGAGAGAGAGAGAGAGCAAGAGAGAAGAAGTAGAAGAAGGAGTTCATTTTATACGACTGAGTATAGTCGGGATTCTCTAAGTGAGAAAACATCTGTAAAACTTCTGAGTTTTCATAGCTGTGAGAAAGAACTGAGTAAAGTTCTGTGTATGAGTCTCTCTCCACCATCTCCATGCTTGCCTACTGTGTGATGAATTCAAAAGTTCAAGTTTTCTGAGCAATTCGATGCCTGGCATCGAATCTTGGCTCAAAAGTCATTTTTTCATTCTCTGTGTGTTAACTGTTGTTGAATCTTCTAAAAATATGAAGTTTGTGGAGCAACTCGATGCCTGGCATCGAGTTCCAGCATAAAATGGATGCCCGGCATCGACTTCTAGCATATAAGTCATCTTCTTCATGTGTGTGTAAAATAGAGTGTTTCTGGTGCAGAAAAATAGCCAAAAAAA
The DNA here is from genome assembly GCA_020310875.1 of Ceratopteris richardii. NCBI lineage: Eukaryota > Viridiplantae > Streptophyta > Polypodiopsida > Polypodiales > Pteridaceae > Ceratopteris > Ceratopteris richardii. The sequence goes on along the minus strand of CM035408.1, from coordinate 94,332,848 downwards.
GCCCAAAGTCGATGCCTGGCATCGACTTGGACTGAAATTCGATGCTAGGCATCGAATTTTTTATTTTTGGACATCAGGAATACTAAAACAGGCAAGATTTCCAGTTTTGGAAGGTCATACAGGGTCATCTTGTGAGGGTCATAACTTGAGTTCTAGAGCTCCGTTTGATGCATATGATAGCTTGTTGGAAAGCTCTACTCTTCTAGTTTCAGCCTATAAAGTTTCATGGAGAAAGAATACTTGAGCTAGGAGAAATTAGCAAAATACTGAAGGTATGTCATTTCGGTGACTAGGAATTTCTGTAGAAGCAAAGTTCTCACTTTAAGCTATCATTTCTCAAAGTTTGGAGTGGCAATGAGTTAATGGTGACCATAGAGGTGTTCTAGTGTCACATTAATTCATTTCTTGTGGTGTTTTATACATCAACAAGTAGCCCATTAGGGCAATAGGCGTATATACAAGCCGGGGGAAAAAAACCTCCTAAAGAGGGAAAAAAGTGCCCCGGCGGTCCTAGAGTGTTCACACACATCACTACCTAAATATATCAACAAATCCCCCCTGGGAGTGATGCGGTGAACAAGGAGCTGGCACTCATGTATAAGGAAGTGCCGAGCTATGTGGAAATCACTCCACAAAAGGAAGTAAGCCCAAAGCTTTGCGGAAAGCTTCAAACTTCTCCCTAGGCAGAGCCTTCGTGAAAAGGTCTGCAATGTTCTCCTGCGTGGGCACATATGCCAAGCTGATCTCCCCAGCAGAGAACCTCTCCCTGACATAGTGATAATGCACCTCAATGTGCTTAGTGCGAGCATGGAACACAAGGTTCCTCGCAACTGCCAATGCGCTCTAACTGTCAGTGAAGATGGTGGTGGCAGAAGACTGGCCAACACCCAAATCAGCCATAAGGCGTCTGAGCCACACACACTCAACAGTCGCTGTGAAAGCTGCCCTATACTCAGCCTCACAACTAGAAGTGGCCACAGTAGGCTGCTTCTTGCTCAACCAAGATATACATGAGCTACCAAGCATGAAGCAAAAACCACTGGTGGACACACGAGTGTCATAGCAACCAGCCCAATCTGAGTCAGAAAAAGCATGCAAATCTGGCGGTAGTGATCCCCCCTTGGGATAAAACAACCCAAGTAGCCGAGTACCACTCAAGTAGCGAAAGATGCGCTTAACCGCTTTCCAATGCGTGACTCCTGGGCAATGCATAAACCTGCTCATCTGTGAGACAGCAAACTGAATATCTGACCGAGTAATGCATAAGTAAATCAAGCATCCAACAGCCTGCTGATAGAGAACAGCATCAAATGCATCTCCAGCATCATGAAGACTCAATCGTAAACCTGTCTCCATAGGAGTGGCAATAGGCTTACAGTCTTCAAGGCCAAAACGCTGCAATAATGTGTCAATATATTTCGTTTGACACAAAGCCATTCCACCATCAACTTGCATAAACTGAATGCCCAAATAGTGATGCAAATGCCCCAAATCAGACATCTCAAATGAGGCATGCAAATCAGCCTTGAAATCAGCAATATGCTTCTCAAGAGGACCAGTGAGCAGCATGTCGTCTACATAGACAACAATGATCAAAAGCACATCATTAGCACGCTTAACATATAAGGTGCTTTCAGTTGGACTGTTCTCAAAACCATGTGCAATCAGATAGGCATGTATTTTCTCATACCAAGCACGTGGTGCTTGCTTTAAACCATATAACGCCTTCTTTAACCTGCACACCTGGTTTTCATGCCCTTTCTGCACAAAGCCATGGGGCTGAAAAACATACACTTCTTCATGCAAGTCACCATTCAGAAATGTTGTTTTAATGTCCAACTGATGTACATTCCAACCATGATGGGCTGCAAGTGCACAAATGCTCCGAACAGTAGTCATACGGCATGTAGGTGCAAAGGTCTCATCAAAATCAATGCCTCTTTCCTGCGCATAACCCTTTGCAACAAGCCTAGCCTTATACCTGTCAACTGTACCATCAGGTTTACGCTTCAGCTTGTATACCCACTTAGTGCCAATGGCCTTCTTGCCAGGAGGCAAGTCACATAAAGACCATGTACCATTCTTCATTATAGCATCATATTCAGATTGCATAGCAGCCATCCAATTTTCTGAATTTTGTGCTTCATCAAAAGAAACAGGCTCATTCTCATCACAGAGACTAGATGCAGCCATAGCATAGCAATCTGATGCAAAGGAGGTACTATGAGAGCCTGAACGAGTACGATATGACAAAGGTGCATCTAATTTGCTGTCACGCAAAGTCTGCACCAGCCATTTTGGCATAGTTTTTGCCTGTTCAATATCAGCTCTCTCATCAACAAGTGCATCATGTAAATCTGCATCAGAAACGGAATGATCTGCATCATCATATGAAACCTGCAAAGGCTGAGAAGTTGCCTCATTAGGACCAGCGCTAGCCTGTCCACCTGTAAAAAGAGGCATCAAAGTATCATACATGTCTTTGGAGCTAACAGATGTCTCCTTAGTACATGAAAGCAATGGCTGAATAGCATCTTCCACAAAGACAACATCACGGCTAACCAGAATGCGTTTAGTCTGTGGATGATACAGACGATAGCCTTTACTTTCAGAACTGTACCCAACAAAAATACATTTTACTGCCTTATCATCCAATTTTCTGCGATGTTGTTCAGGCACTAATGCATATGCCAAACAACCAAAAACACGCAGATGAGCAACAGATGGCTTGCGGTCATGCCAAGCCTCATATGGAGTGATAGACTGCGACGCTTACATGGGACACCTGTTCAGTACATATGCTGCACACATGACAGCCTCAAGCCAGAAACTATGTGGTAAAGCCTGACTTTTGACCATGCACCTCGCCATCTCCATGAGTGACCTGTTCTTTCGTTCAGCAACTCCATTCTGTTGAGGTGTATACGGCACTGTACACTGGTGTTTTATCCCACGTTCAGCCAGAAATGCATTAAAATCTGAAGACATATATTCCCCCCCTCGATCAGAACGGAGGGTGCTCATTTTACATGCTGACAGATTTTCAGCCAAAACCAAAAACTGTTTGAAGCACATGAACACTTCGGACTTTGCTTTGAGTGGATATACCCATGCATGCCTGGAAAAATCATCAATGAAAGTCACGAAGTAAAGGTAATTTCCAAAAGAGGGTGTCTGCATAGGACCACAGACATCACTATGTACAAGCTTCAATTTCTGCATAGCCCGAACTGTACCATCTTTTGGAAAGGAAGAACGCTGCATTTTGCCCAAAATACAGCCTTCACAAACATGTTTTCCAGGTGCCTCAAGTTTGGGCAAAGAGGACACCATTTCAGATTTCTGCAGGCGTAACAAACTAGCAAAATTCAGATGACCAAAGCGTGCATGCCAAAGCTTTGCATCTGACATAGCCTGAGAATCATGAACTGCACATGCCGAATCATTCACAGATTTTTCATAGTCTATGAGCTTATACAGCCCACGACATAAAATGCCAGAAGCAATAATCACATCGCCATTTGAGAGATCATGGACTGTACACCTGTCATCAACGAATTTCACAACCAAGCCAATCTTGGCTAATGCAGAAATTGATAACAGGTTCTTTTTGATCCCTGGCACAAATAAAGCATCTGACAAAGTGAAAGAACTACCATCAGCAGTAGTCAGAATGATCTTACCAACTCCCATAACAGGATAAGAGGAGTTATTGGCGCATGTGACAGTATTCCCTGTAGGGGCAGGCTCGAGTGAAGAGAAGAAACTACGCTGCGAGGTAATATGTTTGGTTGCCCCACTGTCAAAGTACCAAACATCTGAGTCTACTGCAGACATGCACTGATCATGAGAAGATGGGTCAAAACTGCAGACAGTAGTAAACGCCCATTCTTCTTCCTGCACAAGATTTGCAGACTCTGTTTTTGGTGTAGAGGCCTCTGCAACAACCATTCCAGCCTCTTTCTTCTTTGCCTCTTTAGCAGCCAGTTTTGGACAGTTCTTTATAATATGATCATTTCCTTTACAGTACTTGCAGAACAATTTCTGCTTTTCTGATTTCTTCTCATCTTTATCCTGGTTCTTCGATTGTGCAGCATTTGCAAATTTCTGCTTACTAGTAGAAGAGCTCCATTTTCCTTTGCCCTTCTGACTAGCCAGGAAAGCTTGATCTGCAACACGCATAATGGACCTGTTCTGCCTGGACTGATCTTCCTACAACAGAACAGAGACTAATTCCTGAAATGACAAGGCATTCGGATTGCCTTTCATCATCAATCGAAGAGTAGAGGCAAAACTCTGATATGAATCAGGAAGGCCATTCAGAACGGTTTGCACAAGTGAGCTATCTGGTATAACCTCATCAGCAGAAATCAATTGTTCCTTCAGGTCTTTGATCTTTGTAAGAAAACTGTCCATCGAATCACCTTCATTCATGTGCTCACTCTCCAACTGTTTTCGGAGGTAAGCAACACGAGCCTCATTCCTAGCCTGGTACAAAGTGGTAAGTGTATCCCAAGCATCCTTTGCTGTTCTGCAAGAGCGAATGTGAGGAATAATGGCACGTTTGACAGACAAAGCTATCAATGCATGTGCCTGGGCATCTCTGCCATCCCAACGAATCTGCTCTGCAGTAGGTGCAACAGAAACAGCAGCACGAACAGGAATCTGCGGAATATCATCTTCGACACCATCTTCATCAGCTCCAACACCTGTATTTGCAGTACCTGTCGTTATAGGTGTAACAGGACGTCTTTCAACACCCTGCACAATGTTCCACAATCCTTTTGCAACCAGTACATGTCGCATCATATAAGCCCATAATGGGTAGTTGGTACCATCCAACTTATCCTCAACAGCCAACATACGGAATACATCACTGCTTTCAGCCATGGCCGGTGACTAAAATACCTTGATGCAAAAAATTGACTGTATCTCAAAAAGTTGAACAGAACTGCCCAGACGAGTTCTGCTAGACCTGTAGCAGACTTCGAGACGCTTAAACTGGCGAACAGAAATTGGTATATACCTTTGGCACAAAAGGACGAAATAGCCTGCACAAGCACTGCGATAGTGCGTTCGGAGGCCGAAACGAGCTCAGATCACGATTTCGGCACCACAGAGCGAAGCAGTTTTGATCTTGGAAACACCCTGAGTATGCTCACCAAATTTTGTGCGAATCTGAGACTGCAAACGGAGGAGTGTCGACAGCGCCCTAGAAGAAGCAACGACCTGCTCTGATACCAATTGTTGGAGTTAGACGTCTGCGGAAGCACGCGAACAGCACAAGGAAGAAGAAGAAGCTTGGAGCACAACACACAAGACTGAATGTATTACTAGAGAATGTACAAAGATAAGTAGCCCATTAGGGCAATAGGCGTATATACAAGCCGGGGGAAAAAAACCTCCTAAAGAGGGAAAAAAGTGCCCCGGCGGTCCTAGAGTGTTCACACACATCACTACCTAAATATATCAACATTCTCAACAAAGTTAGCAGACTCTATTTTAGGTCTAGAGGCCTCCACAACAACCATTCCAATCTCTTTCTTCTTTGCCTCCTTTACAACTAGTTTAGAAAGACTCTTTATGACATGATCATTTCCCTGATATTACTTGCAATATTATTTCTACTTTTTGTTTTCTTGTCATCTTTTTCTCTCTTCTTTAACTGCATAACATAAACAATTTTTTTCTTACTAGTAGATGAGCTCCAGTTACCTTTGCCCTTCTGACTAGCTAAGAAAGCTTGATTTGCAACATGTATAATTGAACTATTTTGCCTAGATTGATCTTCTTACAACAAAACAAAGAACTCCTCAAAGATTAAGGCATTTGGATTGCCTTTCATCATAAACCAAAGAGTAGAAGCAAAACTCTAATATGAATCTAGAAGATTGTTAAAAATAGTATGGACACGTGAACTCTTTGGCAAGATTTCATCAATAGAAATCAAATGTTTTTTCAAATATTTGATCTTTTTCAAAAAATATCCATTGAATCCCCAATACATAAGAGTCTTATGTTTATAATGGCCTTTTAGATAATAATACAAGTATGGATACCAAGACAATATATGCCGAATCTCTCATATATTTTTTGTGATAGATTAAATCCAAGCGTACATATTTTGAACTAGTGGATTATCATGCTATAAATACATGTCCCTAGATTTCTACCATCATGCCAAATGTTCAAATTGTAATTCGTTAAAATCAATCATTTTTTATATAATCTTGCAAAAATTCTGAAGAAACAAAATCCATAGATGAATTCCTATGAAGTAGCTCATCCTTACAACTTTTCAAGTATCTTTATTAACGCTTTAAATGCCTCTTCCTCAAGAAAAAACCCTCAACACACTGAAAAATACAAGATCCTATTCTTTTACAAATCAAGCATAGAATGATTAAGTGATTTCAACGCTTGACTTGTTGAGCAATGTATTGCTAACACTTTTGAGCCCTTGGCTGAAAGCTCCAAAGTTCAAATTTTATCAATCAACTCTATGTGAACCCTTGATGTGGAGGGGATAAAGAGGGACCCGAGATATGTTGTTTGGTTTTTCATATTTCTAATCTAGAGAGAAAGATCATAAGATTGAACTCCCAAGGAAGAGAAGAGGAATAAAGAGACATATAGAGGTAAAATATTCATTGACATAGATTCTACTTGTCCTTATATTCAGCTTGGATACATTTTGAAAAAGAATACCCTATCGTAAGTACCTCTCAATGTAAGATTAGTATATCCCTATCCCTACTTATCAGATTTTTTTTTTCACAACATGATAAAGAAGAGTGACTTCAAGAATAATTGCCTTCCACTTTTCCAAACGGATTACTTTGAATGAGATAATTTCATTAATACAAACCATTTTTTCATCGAGAAAGATCACCATGATTTCAAGTCCCCACATGTGGTCTATACCCTTGCATTTATATTTTATGAAGGTCTCTCCCCCCTTCATGAACAAATATATTGTTATGCAGCTTCTAGGGTAAAGCAATGGATGCAAAGCCATGATTGAAGCTATTCATATAGAAAAAAGCCCACATTAATGAAAAGATGTATGCTTTCATGCTTTTGTATGAAGTGGGTATTGCATCATCCTTCATAACATAGTTTAACTAAGGGTATTGCTCAATGTCTTCATTGTGGTCTAAGAGCTTTCATCCTAATCACTACATTAGATAATAATGACAATGATGAAGATGTTCAAATTAATGACATTCAAACCCAAATCGTTGAATATATTTAGACATCCTTTGATGATCATGATGCATTAAAATTTTTCAATGACTCACCACAGATTGCCACACATCATAGTGAAAGTAAGCATGCACTTAGCCTCACATGCACCATGATTCATGACATACATGCCTTATGTGGTTTGACATTCAAACGTTACTTACAAATATAAAAAGTTATGTAAGCATTTAATTTAATGCATAATGCAATGTGCTTTTAGCTTCTTGAATTTCATTGAGAACATTCTTGGGCCTTGAACAGAAGGTCAAGTGCTCAAGACATCAAGGGTTCACATCGAGTCAATTGAGAAAAAACTCTACTTATTTGTTCTTTCAAAAAATTCAACCTAAAGGGACAGTAGGTCAGAAGATTCGACTCCCAAAATAAAGACCTCCAAGAATTTACAATCATGCTAATGTGTGTGTGTGTATGTGTGCACATGCATATGAGTGCACGTGCAACCTCATGTAAAAGCACATGCAAATTGTGTGCATGTATGTGTGACATACATACATACATACATGCATGTGTGTGTGCACGTGCACGTGCACGTGTGTGCATGTGTGTGTCGATAGAGAGAGGGTGAAAAAGAGGGAGGGGGGGAAGAGAGATTTGATGACTAAAAAAAACAGCTGTTATTATTACTGCTAATGTTCATTGCAAGCAAAATATATTACACTTATGAGAATCCACAATACTTTTACAAACAATCATAAAGTACACCATGTGTGGTACACATTTCAGATGTCTATTCCTGCAGTAGCAAGGTCAAGTTGTATCCGTTGACTCATACCGTCTTTCAAATGGCATACATTAGAGAAGCCAACTTCTTGCAATTCATATATTGCCTTCCTCTCTCTCTCTCTCTCTCTCTCTCTCTCTCTCTCTCTCTCTCTCTCTCTCTCTCTCTCTCTCTCTCTCTCTCTCTCTCTCTCTCTCTCTCTCTCTCTCTCTCTCTCTCTCTCTCTCTCTCTCTCTCTCTCTCTCTCTGTGTGTGTGTGTGTGTGTGTGTGTGTGTGTGTGTGAGACAACCTACCTACCTACCTACTAAGCTACCAAGCTACCTATCCATCCATCCACACGTGTGTGTATGTTTGTATATCTATCTATTCTATCTATATTTATCTATCTATCTCTCTATTTATCTATCTCTATCCGTCTCTATCTATCCATCTATCTATCTATCTATATCTCTATCTCTCTCTACCCTATTGCTCTATCTCTCTCTCTCTCTCTCTCTCTCTCTCTCTCTCTCTCTCTCTCTATACTATCTCTCTGTCTATCTCTATCTATATCTCTATCTATCTATCTATCTATAGATCTATATATATATATATATATATATATATATATATATATATATATATTATATATATATATATATATATATATATATATATATATATATATATATATATATATATATATATATATATATATATATATATATATATCCGTCTCTCTCTCTATACTATCTCTCTGTCTATCTCTATCTATCTATCTATCTATCTATCCATCTATCTATCTATAGATCGATCTATCTATCTATCTATCTATCTATCTATCTATCTATCTATCTATCTATCTATCTATCTATCTATATATATATCTATCTATCTATCTATCTATCCATCTCTATCTCTAATCTATATCCACCTCTATCTCTATCCATATATATATCTCTCTATCCATCTCTCTATCCATCTCTATGCAAGATATGCCGAGAGGAGGTGGAGGGCGAGGAGCACTACACATGTAGATGTCGGGCATATGAGGACATCAGAGACCGCTACCCACAGCTCTTCAGGGGGCCTAGAGAGATCAGGGCTTTATTGGAGACAGAGGACTACCGCCCTCTACGTCATTTCCTAGTAGAGCTCCAACACCGTCGTGCATCACTTCTCGAGCAGTAGATGGAGATACACTTGGTCCCCCCCCCACAGACTTATATTACAAATTTTTCAGACCCAGAGCCACCAAAGGACCTAGTTCGACACGGGGTGTCACATTACACAGAGTATAGGAGTTTAGACGACAGCGTCGACGACCAAGACCCCCACTCCGGAGAGCCCGTCCACACCAAAGAGATTAAGGCGATTCACACACGCCATGACATGGAGATACGGAGACGTCAGTAGCGCACCCTTGTCGATTTCAAGGTGCAGAGCATGAGGATCGCCACGATGCCTTACCAACCGATGCATTATATCCTACACCCACTCCAGACATTTAGAGGCTTGTGATACCACCGAGCATCCCCTCCCTATGCATATCATATTTGTATCTCACCCATTGAGCATATAGAATGCATACCCATAGCACCCCACACCCTTGATGCCAATTATTATCCACTCCTTTTATACCCTGTTTTGCACTCACACTTTATTTTCCTTTTAGGATCACAATGGACTAGATCATACTGATGTATATGTTTTGTCTCATAGGCCGGTTTTGGCCTCTAATAGAGGTAAAAAGGTCTCTCTCTCTCTCTCTCTCTCTCTCTCTCTCTCTCTCTCTCTCTCTCTCTCTCTCTCTCTCTCTCTCTCTCTCCTCTCTCTCTCTCTCTCTCTCTCTCTCTCTCTCTCCTCTCTCTCTCTCTCTCTCTCTCTCTCTCTCTATGCATCTATCTATGGATCTATCTATGCTATCTATCTATGCTATCAATCTATTCTATCTATATATTCTATCTAAACTATCTAACTATTTATCTATCTGATTATCTATATATTTATCTATCTCTATATATGTATGTCTCTCTCTGTCTCTCTATCCATCCATTGACTGATCGATCCATCCATCTATTCTATCAAATCTATTCTATCTATCTATCTATCGATTTGTCGATCCATCCATCCATACATACACACATCTCTCTCTCTC
>CM035408.1:94308851-94312723 GCA_020310875.1 Ceratopteris richardii | reverse complement strand
ACACACACATACATACATACATAGATCTCTCTCTCTCTCTCTCTCTCTCTCTCTCTCTCTCTCTCTCTCTCTCTCTCTCTCTCTCTCTCTCTCTCTCTCTCTCTCTCTCTCTCTATATATATATATATATATATATATATATATATATATATATATATATATATATATATATATATATACATCTCTCTCTCTCTCTCTCTCTCTCTCTCTCTCTCTCTCTCTCTCTCTCTCTCTCTCTCTCTCTGTGTCCCGTTTTTAGGGTTTCGCAGGTCTGTCCCCCTCTGTTTTTAGGGTTTCGTAGGTCTGTCCCGGTCTGTTTTTAAGGTTTCGCCTTCATCTCCTCTCCTTTTTAGGGTTTCGCTGGTCTGTTTTTAGGGTTTTGCTGCCTTTTTAGGGTTTCGCCATATCTGCTCTGTTTTTTAGGGTTTCGCAGGTCTGTTTTTAGGGTTTTTTAGGGTTTCGTCTTGCAGCTCTGTTTGGTTTTTTAAGAGGTCAGCCGACACCCTAACTGTTCAAACCTGTAAAACTGAAACCCTAACCGCCCGAAAGCTAACCAAACCTGCCCGTCATGCCTCTCTGTTTCACATAAATTCTTAACTGATGAGGATTGCAAAAGCCTGAAGCGGATCACCTCTTTGGGCGTCACAAGAATTTGTCGGTCATGGCAAAACTCGAGAAGCAGGATGTGGAAGAGATGATAAATAAAGCCATAAGAGAAGCAAAAAAAGAGGCAGACAGGGCTCTTAATCAAGAGATGAGGAAGGCAACAGAAAGAATAAAAGCTCTTGAGGATCAAATCAAACAACTCAAAGAAGACAGGGATGAATGGAAAGCTGAAACACATCGTCTTCAAGAAGAAATCATCCACATGAAGATCTCCAAAGAAGAGTGAGAAATTACCAAAATAGATGATCTGGAAGAAAAAATAAAGAACATCCAAAAGAAGGTCAGATCAGAGGTAGAATCAACCCAAAACAGTTGGGTTGAAGTCGTATGCAAAAGTATTAAAAAAGAAGTAAAGGAAGAGGCAATCAGAGATGAATACATCAGGGTGCAAGACACACTTGAAGAGGAGAGACTTAGACAGGTCCGTAGACTACATGTAAGGATCACAGGCCTCCCTGAAGGAACATCTGCTGAGGCTGATGCATCACATATATGTTGTCAACTAGGATATAGCGATATGCCATTCACCCATGCCTGGAGAGCCAGAAAAGATCACACAAAACCTCGAGCTCTTATATTACACATGAGATCCGCAGGGTATAGAATTGCTTTTTTCAAAAAGCGATCCATACTAAGAAGACTTCCAAGTGAATCTTTATTCATGGACGAGGACCTCACAAAAATGAGGATAGGGCACAGAAAGGCATGTATGCCTCAGATCTTACAGGCAAGGAGAGAAGGAAAGAAGGCTTTTTACCGTGACGGTAGAGTCTTTATAGATGGACGCCCTATCAAATAGGGATACGCGGCCTATGAAGCAACACCACACCAGGGGTCACCACTCAGGGGAGCAGTGTGGAACTGCAATGGAGCACTTTGGACACGGCCAGACCGACTGGAGGAGATCCTAGATATGCATGACTTTGCTTGCATCACAGAGACTCATGAGAGCCCTGAAAGAAGCCTCCCACACATTGCAGTGTTTCATTGGGAATCTGCATTCAGGGCCACGACAAGACAGAGTACAGCACGAGGATCAGGGGGAGTCGCCATCATATTTAGACGGGAGATACAGAGCCGGATCCACATGATAGGTAGAGACGAGGAGGCACGATACATGTGGGTTCGCATAGAGATAGCACCGGAGAGCTGGGTCTACATTGCCATATGCTACGTCCCACCAGGGGGATCCAGATATGCAGGATATGACCATGGAGGACCGACTCGGGACAGAGATTCACCATACACAGCACTTTCGGATGAGATACTACATTACAGCACCCTAGGTGAAGTCTTCCTCATGGGGGACTTCAACGGCCGCACCCAGTCACATCAGTGAGAGTCATATGCTATGGAGCATCCACAGATCATGAGGAGCAGAGATCCAGTCGAGACAGGGACCAGCAGAGTATCAACGGATATGGGTCAAGACACCACCGGGTATGGCATACATTTACTTGAGCTAGGCAGTCGACATTGTCTCGTTATATATAACGGGATGCACCGTTGGCCAGGCTCAGGTGGACTTACTTGCTTCCCTCACGAGGGAGGCGAGAGCACGGTTGACTACATTTTGGGTACCATTTCTAGAGCTTCACTTATTCCCTCACTTAGTATTGGACGACGTCCACTCGGTGCTGACCATACATTTATCACGTTCACACTTTCATCTCATATTGCATTAGACCCTCCCACACTCATTGAGCCACACACCACAATACACTTCACACACGAGCTCTCACATGTTTATGCACACCACTTACACACCCGCCTACTCTCCCTCGACCCACTATCACCACTAGACACACTCACATCACAGATCACCACTATCCTACATGACTAAGCCCTACAAAGCTTTCCACACCACACACATACACACCCTCCACGCACGGGATCCATGCCCCAAAATCGTTGGTACGATACAGATTGTCGAGAACTCAAGAAGCACCTACGGATTTTAGAGCATAGGGGGGATATTACACACAGGCAGGCACAGCGACGCATGCAGAGCCTTACCCGTCGCAAGTGGCGAGAATGGGAGGAGAGACAGTACTGGGATATCTATCACTTGCTCATGAGCCGGGATAGTGCAGTGGCATGGGGACACCTGAGAGAGAGGAGACAACAGACACCCATTCGAGACCAGAGCACTTGGCATAGCTATGCGCAGAACCTATACGAGATCCCTGACCAGCCCCCCATTCCCATGCCACAGAGCTCACGCCCCACTACCTGTGACTTCTTCACATCGAGTATGGTGAGCCGTGCCATATAGTTGGTTCATATGTCTACTTGGGAGTGACTTTCACAGAAGCCTATGGGGTTTTCTCCATGTCTCGGGCAGCCCGTGATCGCATCACACGTGGATACGCAGCGCTAGCTTTGATGGAGAGACAGTGTCATCACGCATATTTTCAGGAGCCCCGCACAAAGGGGTGGCTCTTCGACACTTTAGTTACCCAGCACTCATGTATGGTGCAGCTATATGGGGACCGGGATTAGCTACATCATCATGGACAGCACTAGAGAGACCGCAGATTCTCATGATTGCTAGACTCATCCGCAGCAAATCTTCGGTACCCCATGATATCATTAGGGCAGAGCTTGCTGCACCACCGATGCTAGTAGAGGCACTCTTCCAAACAGTATGCCTATTACACAGGATCCAGAGCATGGACACAAAGCGCATCACTTACAGAGCTTTCCAGGCATCACGCGACATGGCACTAGCCGGAGACACCTCATCATGGTATGCACAGACACGGGATTGGCTTGCCCTCCATGGTTTTGACATAGACAGACTACCACCAGTACATTATGACTCCCAAGCTCCCACCTATTCACTCTCTCACCAAGAGAGAAATAGGATCATCCGTCAGGAGATATGGCATACATACATACAGAGGACATGGATGAGCCCAGGGAGGACATTGACACCGAAAATGCTTCACTACCGTGAGCATTTTCTACGGATTTCAGACCAAGGCTTCATTGAGACTCCACGCTACATGCAGACATACCTACCACACCACCTTCGAGTCATCATTGGGCAGCTTCGAGTTTCATCACGTCAGCTCGAGATCGAGAGGGGTCGGGCTAGAGGACTCGAGGAGTCCCTCGAGAGGAGAGGTGGTGCCCAGTATGCCATACAGAGATAGAGAGTGAGGAGCACCTTGTTATCAGATGCCCGGCATACTCGGACCTAC
>CM035408.1:93913851-94298851 GCA_020310875.1 Ceratopteris richardii | reverse complement strand
AACTTCACCTTTGAAGTTTCAATCCCCTTTGGGATTCAATCTCAGTTCAAGATTCATTTCAAGACTTAAATATACCTACAATCTCAAGGTTCAATGCTCCATACTACCTTTCTTACATCAATGTGAGTATAAAATCTAGTGTCACATACCACCATACTTTATGTTCATTATTGATGTGTGGATGATATTTATCTTAGAATCAAAGCACATCACTATAAAATACCTTTTACTCGAATCCTTAAAAGAATTTGATGTGAAGGAATTACGGCTATCTTTTACTCCTTCCATCACAAGATCATTTCATGATCTTAGGCTTGACCTATACTTTGTCTTGAAAGCATCAAACCTTTTGATGGAATAAACATCCATCCATCCTTTTCTAGGGGCTTCAAAAGAAAACCAATAGAGTTCCAAGTTACTTGAACTTCTCATATTCAAGATCTTGTTTGTTCTTGCTCAGCCAACTTATGGTGACAAAAGATTATTCTTGTCTTTAGATTCCGTTTTTATTGAAGCTTCAAGTAGCTATCCTAGGTCTTTACAAGAATCTCTCTAGTGCTTAAGTCGAACTATCTACTAATGCTTTCAGATTTCGCCTTTAAGAAATCCCTTTAAGTATAGGCAAACATAAGTTTTATCTTCCACAAACCTAATTACCATAGCCATGGTTCTAGACTACATACTTGGAACTTCAAACTCTTTACCCTTCCCTTTCATTTCTCTTTTGGCATGCTTTATCTAATTGTGTGGTTTTAAAATCACCCATTTGCTTTGTTTTTGCATCAAGTTATAAGCAACCTTTGTCCCATAAATAGCTTTTCATCTCTCTGCCATCATGTTCCTTTGAATAGCTTGAAATCCCTTCATCATAAGACTCCATGAAATAGGTTGTAATTATTCCTCTCCCCCTTTTTAATCTTGCTTGAATCACTTCTTGGAATACAAAAGAAAGAAGTGAAACAAGCCTTTGGGCTGCTTAAGATATGGGCTTGTGCTTCTAGAGAGGAAGAGTGGGGTGCATCCTTCTATGAGAATCTCAAATGATGAAGAAGATATCGAAGAGGTACAAGGAACATATACATCGACAAAAACCTAAGACATGGTTCTCTTGGTAAATTCCTATGACTCTTATGGCATACGTGTGACTTTGAATCCAATATAAATATATTGTGGCACACCCAGGCTGTCGTGATTAGCATCTGTCACTATACTTGATGTGATTTGAAGTTTGAATCCCACCCCTGTCCTTCAAGCACCTCTATTTTGCGCTCCCCAATACATCACAAGAAGCTTTATTGGAGATAATGAGTATTTTGTAACGTTCATATATGATTGTACAAAGTTCTATAAGAAGCTTTAAGAATTGAGAAGGAAAAATATTTAATGTAAGGTCAAATGAAGGAGAAGAATATTTTTTCTTGAGCATTCTAACTATCTATTATGGTCATCGCATAAGATAAAACTTTACTTGCAAGTGTACACCCCAAGAAAATGGTAATTTAGATAACAAAGCATAGTTTCGTATGCTACCAAGTTATTGGACAAATGCAATGTCCCATCAATATATATACTACAAGTATACACACAAATAAGGAAGCAATGAGCATGAAGTGGGAAAAAAATAAAACCTTCTTATTTTAGGATCTTTGAATGTGTGTAACTTAAGAATTTACTTTTCTATGGCTTTGATTGTAACTTAGAAAGCCCTTTAGATGTATGTAAAGAGCTAAGCCATAGAAAAGTAAATTCTTAAGTTACTTCATAGAAAAAGGACTATAGGTGTTATAATCAATGACCATCCATAAAGGACCTCAAGGTAATCAAGGACATAATGTTTGATGAGTTAAGCTCATGCCACATTGTAAGGTGCATCTTAACAAAAAGAATACATTAACAAAATAGAACTCAAGAGATTACTTGAGAGTGAAGCTCCGTTGATATATACATCATCTACAAGGATTCCCTATACTCATGTAAATCAAGGAACGTATCCTCAAAGATAAGTGAAACATCAACAAGTGCTAAAGGAAAAATTTGGAAGATGAAGAGCATATGTGGATCAATATTCCTATTCAAGAAGGGGAAGAACAAGAGGTGTATGCCAATGGCTACAACACAAGTGAACTGATGAAAGTATGCTTCATCTACCTCTTGGCAAGTTAAGAAGCTCTTTTTCAATTAACCTCGTAAAACACTTACATGTGAAATATTTATGTCTCCGCTAATTTACATAAGTGCATCAACTATTGAAGGTAGATGATCCTAGTACAAGTAGAACATTACCGAAAATGGAATGCAAGAATCAGAAGGTGATGATAGAAGCACAATGGAATCATGGACTCATACAAGGATAACCATACTTAATATTTGTTTTATAATAGTGGTGCTTATTCAATTTATGCAAAGCTTTTCATCGATACAGATACATTTAGCTAAAAAGATTGTAAGGCATTTGAAGGGTCTCATCAATCATAGATTATTTATGACTATTGTAATGATTTGTAGCCTAAATGATATTGTAATGCAAGGATAGGAGAAGCATATACAGTTGAATATTCATGTTGAATTGTTATCATCGAGTTCCAAAAAAAAACATATAATTTTTTTGACATCTACAAAGGCTCGTTGAAATTAAATATCATTTTGTTAAGGTAAACAAAGAAATTTGAATTCAATATATCAAAGCTCAAGTGCAAGTAGTTGACATGCTTACCCAATACTTGAACCCTAAGAAGCTAAAAAAGCTCAAAAGGGATATCAACTTAAGAGAGAATGGAGGAATGTGAAATAGAGAGATGTATTTAAAACATCTTATGTGTGTATCAGCACACACTATGAAAGAGTCTCCTAAATCATTAAAGACCAATGTTACAAGTTCCAATTATTTTTGAGGGTTGCAAACCTCTAATCATGTGAATAACAAGACTTAGCAAAAGATTGTAGGAAGCTTTGTCAAAATCAAACTGTAATTGTTTCAAAATCTACAAAGACCGATCAATTCACATTGTCTAGAGACAATGTCTCTAGCTTATATCTTGCAAAAGATTCCCTATTCCATGAAAAAATGAAGCATGTTGAAGTTCATTATTACTTTGTTAGGGCAAAAATTTTGGCCAAATAGTTGGCATTCAACATATCAAGACCCAAATGCAAGTAGTTGACATGTTTTCTTAGTACTTGGAATGCTGAGAAGCAAAATAAGCACAAAAAGGTTATTAAATTAAGAGTTGATGAATGGAAGTGAATTAGAGGGGGGGTAGTGAAAGTATCCAAGTTCATACTAGGGTACATACTTGAATTCCAAAGGTTCAAAGAACATGTCAAAGTATTCATCCATGAGACACTCAGTCTCCCAAATCATTTGAAGGAAGATGTTACAAGTTTCAACAAGCTTTAGAGGGTTATAAACCTCTAATCATGTGTATATGATAATTAAGGAGCAAATTACAGAAAAAGTTAATTAGAATGCTTATTCATCCATGTTTCTCTCCACTTTATAGAAATTAAATAAAATTGTTGGACCATAAAAGCTACGCAAATCCCCATTAAGAAACTCACTTCTTTGTAGACTTCTTATACACCTATTTCTTTGTGGGCATCTTCATGATAATTGTGTGAAGCTTGAATCAAGAGCTATATTTGTGAACTTTTCTTTAGTTTTTAAATGAGATAAGCCAATGGAATGACACATGATGATTGTGTGAGTGGGTGTATGATCTTGGCAGCCCATTAAACTTCATGCACTTGTGCTCAAGCATGCATTTAAACTTCAAAGGGGTCATACCAATTCCTCCCCCACCCCTCCCATGGATTTTTGTCTTGGATCCCTTGTTTTTCTGGAAGTTTACCAGGCAATGCTGGAGAACATCCCAAATATCATACAACCTTGGATAGGAATTCAACACATATATTAGACATGGTGAAGCAAAATGCCAAAAGAATTGCATCACATGAAAGAAAGAAAATAACAAAATAGAAAGCTTACATAATTCACATAAAAATTACATAATATATCAAGGGTTTATGTAGCCATTAAATAAATGAACACTTCAATGAAAGCATATCACCAATTCATAACTATCACAACCATATGAATAATCAAGATTCCTTGGTACCTCAAATTTGCTTTCAAGTCATTGCCTTGGATCTGCCGAAAAAGAGGAGCACTCTTTGCATTCTCAGCATGGACCTAAAAGTAATGAATAACAACAGAAAAAAACTTGGCTAGTGAGGTATATGCACTCTAGAATTCATGATTCTCAATCTTCTGAAGCATGAATGTCTGGTTTCACCTTTTCAAACTCATCGGGTTCCCTTACATCAATAAGGACTGCCTTATTTGACTTGACTAGCTCATAGACTTCCTTGCAAGAAATGCTCTCCAAGTTCCTCTCTGTGAGTTTTCTGTGGATCTCTAGAAACATATTTGAGAATGAGATCAAAGCTAGTAAAGCCAAAGGCCACCATTACGATTATTAGCAAAATTCCACTGTTCAAAACTACTAGAATGGGAGACAGTGAGTATTAAAGATGTTATTTGGCTCAATCACTAGCACAGAAAAGACACTGGTCTGGATTCTTTCCATTTAAATGGACGCCGATTCATATTTGACCAAGTGTGTCTTGAAATAAATTGTTAGCAGTCTGCAAGCTAATTACTTCACAACATCCATGTCATGGGTGGCAGTATTTAATTCTGCCCTTGAAATGGAATGTTAGCAGTCTGCAAGCTAATTACTTCACAGCATACACAAAAAACCGAGAGTGGATTCGACTCTTATTCCCCTTAAGGGTCATGTCATATCAATAGAAATATTCTAACATGCCCTTAATGCACGAATCAATTGAACCAAAAATTGATATCTGCATTCATAAAACTGACATTGCACAGCAAACATACTTGAACATGGAATGTAGAGAAAGCTTCACCTTAAGCCTCCCTGTATTTAAAACAATGCAAGTAAAACCAATCTCTTTAGGCTTTCCCATGGGCAAGAGAAAGGTGCAAAACACAAGACAATACAGGACATATGAACACTTAATGAGCTCATAGAACACATCTGGTGCAGAAGCTTGTTGTTTCAGCATGTGTCGGTGAAGGTACAGATGGCATAGCGATAGACCTTTGAACACTTAACAAACTCATGGGAATCATCTGGTGTAGAAGCTTGCAGTTTCATTTATCGGTAAAGGCACAGAAGGCATAGGGATACAGGAGAAACTCATGGGAAGCATCTGGTGCAGAAGCTCATGATTTCAAGTTTTAAAAGTAAAACCAAACTGAAAAGTGATTTCCAGTGATAGAAGTCCACTACTTCTTGCTTCGAACCATGTCAAACAGGCATGAAGCATGAGACATGAGTATCTCTTATCAGGAACGCAAAAGCGATTCCACGGTTACCATAAATACTGTCGAAATATAAATTTACTAATGTGATTCCGAAAGCAAGCATCCAATATACCTAGCAGTCTAGGCAATTATATGCGACGTCCTTTGACTGAATCACTGAACATTGCTATATGGAGTAGTGAACCAGTGATACAAGAGGAAAAAAATATGCCAAACTTAATATATTAGCTTACCAATCCAGGCGGTGTACTTGAAAGCATCATTGAACAAGGAGCCGACAAAACCATCTCGAGAAGCTACGTCAGACTTGAATTTGTTGAGTTTGGCCTCCATTGTATGGTCCTTGACAAAATTGTCGTAGAACCAGCCCCGAGTAGTGACGTTCCGAGGGCTACGAAACCTTTCATCCTCTGTCTTCTTTTCATCTTCCTGCTGGACTTCTGCCATACCGATCACACGCAATCGACAAGAAGACAGTGAAGGCATCCTACTCGTACGAAATCCGGAACGCCTGTCATTGGCCCCTCTTCCGACCAACAGCCTTCTAGAGCCGGCTTCGATCACCACCATTTCCGCCGGTGTAGCTGACAGTATCGCTCTGTGTCTCTCCAACTCTTCCTATGAAGAGAACAGCTCGCCAACTGAGCAAATCATGCGCCAGCCACACAGCTGTATCGACATTTTCTTTCTTTTTTTCTTGAACAATGCTGAGGTGTACGAAAAATCTAAATGTTGAGGCATATAATTTTATTCTCTTTTCTTTTAATTCCAAATAAAAATGTTTTGCTTCAAATGTGTCCACTCGAGAGTTTGGACTTTGGTGGGAAAACCTAATGGCCAATGGCCAAGAGTTAGACCTTCTAGAATGCATGCGATTTTCCACAGATTAGGGAAAATCAAGAATATAAGCCATCAAGGCTTTAACAACAATTCGGGGTTTCTTGCGCAAATCTTCATGTAATGGTAAAGCTTTGGCCTCTTGAGGCAAGAGTGTGTCTAAGTAAGATACACTCAATAATAGCTATGAAAGTTTGGAGGCTCAGAGTCTCTCATGCAACAATCTTAACTCACACTCTGTCATGCGACAATCTTAATGCATAAGGAGTTGTTGGCTGAAACTCATACATAAGTAAAATATGTCTAGTGAAAGAGTGATTTGCACTATCATATTCAAACTCTATGATAGCTAAGTATTCCTCCCAACTAATTTTTCATTCATTCATACATGTGTGAAGCATATCCTCTACTTTTTGGTTAATCCAAAAAGAAGTTGGAAGTTCTTTCTCCATTAGACAAACTAGAATGATTAGACAAGTTGGAAGTTATTTCTCCATTAGACAAATTAGACAAATTAGCTCTTTCTTTTGTGGGATTGAATCATTGTCAATATATTTTTATGTAATCCATCTAATATTAAGTTATGAACAAACTAATGTATAATAGAATGATAGAACTCGTGGGTTTCTAGATGTGATCTAAGGGATATAACCCATGGGTTTCTAGTTGTGATATAAGGTATAGAACCCGTGGGGTTCTAGATGTGAAACCCTTGGGATTTATTATTTATTTACCTCTATTTGAAGGGTCCTTGAACCTATAAAAAAATACTAGTACAACATAATAGTCCAGTAGATATAGTTGGGAAAAAGATGATGTTGATTGAGAGATAGAGAACTCAAATTCTCAATTTTCCAAGAGTAATGTAGCTACAAAGATGGTGTTGTCCACTCGTGCACTCCCAATATGGAGCTTAGATAGCGATATAGATAGACTCTAGATGAAGGGCTTACTAGTCAGGCTCATATGGACTTCCCCTTCACGTGATCATAAAATTGAATCTCTCTTTTCCCCCTCCATTGCATGTGGCTACTCCTCCTTAAACACCACATCGCAACTAGCTATGATCTTCTTAGCCTCAGGTTCATAAAGCTTATAAGCCTTCTTCTCCTCGTTGTACCCTAACAAGATACATTTGATGCTTTCTTATTGAAGCTTGTTTCTCTCCCTAATTGGAACATGTACATAACATTCACTTCCAAATACTTTTAAATGGAAAACAAATGGCTTTTAACCAGTGTAGGGGTCTTGTGGAAACTTTTCATCAAGTGCCTTGATATAACTTTGATTCAAGATGTAGAAAAAAGTGTTGATAATCTCTACACAAAATTGATTTGGCAAACCCCTTCCCTTCAACATGCACCTTTCCATCTCCATGATGGCATGATTCTGATGTTCTACAACAACGTTTTGTTGAGGGCTATGTGCCATTGTGAGTTGATGTTTGGTTCCTTTTCTCTTGCAAAAATCTCCAAAATCTGTTGATGTAAACTCAACACCACCATCTATCTTGGATTTCTTCATCTTCTTCCTTGTTTCAATTTCAACAAGTTGAAGGCATTCTTTAAACTTACCAAAAGTTTGAGCCTTATCGCAAAGAAGCACACCCAC
Organism: Ceratopteris richardii; assembly: GCA_020310875.1. NCBI lineage: Eukaryota > Viridiplantae > Streptophyta > Polypodiopsida > Polypodiales > Pteridaceae > Ceratopteris > Ceratopteris richardii. The sequence continues at coordinate 94,291,053 of CM035408.1, read as the reverse complement.
ATCTCCTTCTATAATCATCAATGAGTAACATAAAGTAGGAAGATCAGTCCAAAGCTTGTGTAGGCAATTTTTCACTCAAGTCATGATGCACCAACTCTAGAGGATAGCTTGCTCTGTTCTTGATTTCTTGTGGAAATGCCTCCCTCTATGGCTTTCTCATCATGCAAGCTTCACATGACTCCTTCATCTTTCCAATCGACGGAAGGTGTGCAACCATACCCTTGAGATGCATTTTCTTTAGTGCATGGTATCGATATGGCCAAATCTCTCATGCCATAGCTTACTTGTGCCCACTTTTATAGTGGTTGTAAGAGCAAACAACTCATACAGGTGCTTCCTCCTTATGCCAGTCCCAACAACATTGTTGTTACTATCCATAATCTTAGCTCTTGTCTTACTGAAAGATACTTCATGTCCTTGATCAGTTATAAAATCTATTGAAAGCAGGTTTTGTTTGATTTGTGGAAAACGCATTTGAAAGATTTCTCATATCCCTATTAGAATTAATGAAAGAAACCATACCTTCGCCCTTTGTAGGACATATTGAATTATTGCCTACCTTTATTGTGATGGATTCCTTTAGAGGTTGTAAGGAGTTGTAAAGGTCTTTTCTACTCATTGTGATGAGAGGAACCACTATCCAACACCCATGAGTCGTTTGTTCCTAAATATTTAGCCAAGGTGCATATCTCCTCTATCGTAACAAATAACTCAAGCTATGTTTCTGTAGTGTTGGAAGACTCCTTGCTCTTGCCACCTTTTGAAAATTCATTCTTCTCTTTTTCCTTCTTGATGCGATAGTCTTGAATTCTATGGACCTTCTTCTTGCAGTGGAAATATTCTCCCTTGAACTTCTTTTTGTTGTTCTTATTTTTGTCTCCATCTTTTGAAGAGTCCATTTTGCCTCCTTTGGCATTTGTTGTGAATGCAACAACTCCTTTGTAGCCGCCACTCCTTGCCTTGAGCCGAAGCTCCTCCTCCATGAGTAAGGCATTGAATTCTTCAAAAATTAGAGGTTGAGGTCTGATTGGAGTATTAAAAGTAGTTACTTAATTATTTTTGTTTCTTCCATCTTTTTTATCTCCTTCTTCACAACCTCCACGTATTTCGGATTTAGCCGATAAATTCTCCCTCTGATGGGTTTCGCGTTCTTAGGCAATGGTATTGTGTGTTCACCCAAGTGTGGAGCTATTCCCTCTAGATCTTTGTAAGTCCATGCAAAAACATCTTTATAATTTTGTATGAAGGAGATTACCTAAGAGAGTAGGCAGGGTACTCCCATAGCCACGATGCTAGGAGAATTGGTTGTGACTTTTCTTCATTTCCCAAGTTCACCTGCTTTACTAGGCTGGAAGCTAAAATAGATTTTGTAGAGTTTGAGGAGAAGACCTCACCAGGATAACATGGAGATCATCCAAGAAGATATTGGATTTCTTCTCTTGTATCCATCCTTTTGCTAATTCTTGCTTTTCCTCTTCCCGTGCTAGTTCATCCTTGCTTTGTATTCCCAATGTCTTAGGTCCAGATGAGTCTTCTTGGTCTAGAGATTCCTGCTTATACTTGCACATTTTATTTCTTCCTCTTCTATAATCAAGAATTGGCTCTCCTAATCCCATACTTTCTATTTCAGCTTCACTTGTGGTGATATTTACTCTATAACAAGGGAATGAGTCTACTATGTCTATCCAAGGGATAGACACAGTGTCTATCCAAGGGATTCATGCTTATACTTGCACTTTTTATTTCTTCCTCTTCTATAATCAAGAATTGGCTCTCCTAATCCCATACTTTCTATTTCAGCTTCACTTGTGGTGATATTTACTCTATAACAAGGGAATGAGTCTACTGTGTCTATCCAGTGCATCAAGTCCTCATCGACTTCCATATTGAATTCTTCGTCTTTATGGATTGAAAAGGAATGAGAATTACTTTCACCTTCATCTTTATGCTTCTCCTGCCTTTGACCATCGAGGTGCAGGTACTGACGAGCTTGCCCCGTAGTGACGAGTAAGGTGTCGTTACTCTAATCATGGATTGCTTGATGGTGTCTCAGCCAAGTTCTCTCGATAAGGAGTGGATAACCTCCATCTATTCGAGGGACGTCAACCACCATGAAGCTAGGAAAAACTCATTATTTTGAATGAGAACAGGTACCTCCTCCACTATCCCTAGGGGCTGGACTCTACTTTGATCTGCAAGAGTCACTGTGAAGGAAGCTCTCCTTGTCATTTCTAAGCCTAATGAGAGCATGGTATAGTGTGGCATCAAGTTAATGCCCGATCCTCTCTCAATGATTACTCCAACAAAAATCTTGCCTCTAATGGTCAAAGTGATTGTTGGACTTCTCGAGTCACTGGTAGGATTCTTACCTGGCATGATCACATTCGTCTGTACATGCCCGCCACTAACTGTTCTCAAGGGGAGCAGGAAAAAATGTCTCTATTATCCCTAAGACATCACTTCTGAATCTTTCATCTATCCTCAAAAGATCGTACAGAGATACCAGTTTGTATGTGCTCTTGAGGAGGCTCTCTGTTTCCATGATGGTGCACTTGGACTCAAGTTCCTCTGATGACCCTTGTAGCTCCTTCACCGTGTCCTTGTAAGCCTTGTCCACCTCCTTGCCCTTTTTGTTGTAGCAAGGCATCTTCAAGTTATGTGCTACTTCTTCAGCAAAATTGGGCTTTTGTCTATTTTGCTCCAGCTTCTTCTTCTGAGTACGAGTAAGTACTCCAGCATCAATCTCTATTGAGTGCATTTCTTGTAATGAGACCACGTTTGCTGCAAGAGATTCTGGAGTAGTTTTTTGTGCAAAAGTCAACTTTGGTCTATTTTCACAAATTGGTCCTTGTGTGACAAACCCGTTAACTGAACTTAGTTTCTCTTCTAAAATTAGTCCTATTTTTGAAATTTGTTTGATGCAAGAAACCTTTTCATTAGAGAGGTTGTTGGGTTCCTATACTGGCCACATTCTTGGACTTAGTCCATTTTGTGGTATTGGCCTAATTTCTGGGACTCGTCTTTCTTCTTCTTCGGCATATTGGTTGAACCATCTATCAGCAATACTTTCCAAGGTAGCCAAGAAGAGAGCTAGAAAGGCGTCGTGTTTATTGTGAAGTCATCTGCTCTTGCATAACGATAGAAATTGTCGTACATGATCATCTGGGTCCTCGTGCGAGGCTCCCTTGAAAGTAGGAACTTTGATGTTGACTCACGATAGAAGAGAAGCTAAGTCCTCTACCATTCCTCTATTGTTGTCAACCATCCTTCTTATGTTATTACCGTGGTTAAATATGTCCTCAGAGGATGAAGAAGATGAGGATGAAAGTCCAGGAAATGGTAGGGGGTTGGGAGGTATCCGAGGTGGAATATAGTGAAAAATTCTTCTCTGGTAACTCTTGATGGGAGTTTTGATTGGGCTGAGAGATCCTCCTTCATGAGATCGAGTATGAGTCATAGACTACAATCCTTTTTGAACTCATAGAGATGGTGACTAATGGTGACTTGACCAAACCAAGTGGGAAGGAGGAGGAAAAGATGAGCGCTCGGATGTATAATTAAAGGGAGGAGTTCAGAACCAAGGCAACTTTTGAAGTCCAAAAAAGAGACCTATTATGGTGAAGAATAAGAGACATATTCTGAACTTGACTGATCTCGAAGGACCCTGTGGTTGAATTTGACTTATTGGGCTGAACTTGAGAGACCAACTTAAAAGGACAAGTTTTTAATGGATGAATTCAAAAAGACCAAAAAGGCTAACTCTGAAAAGACCAATTTAAAAGGACCAATTCAAAAAGACTAACTTGAAAAGACCAATCCGAAAAGGACAAATTTTAAAAGACTACCGGTTTAAAAGGAAAAATTCAAAAAGACTAACTTGAAATGACGACTTTAAAAAGACCAAAGACTAACTTAAGAGGACGACTTTAAAAAGACCAAGGACTAAAGACCAAAGATTGATTTAAAAGAAAGGACCAACTAAAGGACGAATTGGAGAGACCAATTTGAGAGACCAAAGGAACAAATTTTAAAGAGACGAATTGGAGAGACTTCAGGGACTTAGTCAAGCACTAAAGACTAATTTCTCAATGAAGATGCAAAGCAGCTCCCACTGGGCATGCCAAATTGAGCGCCTGGAGATCAGATTCTTGCTCTGCTATGCTCGAGGTGGGTTCTTTTTCTGAGTGCAGTATGCGCTATGTGCTTCTTTGCACACTCAATAGTCCAGTAGAAAATAAAATAGATAGATCAACAATTTCACAAGGTAAATAAGTCACATACGTCTCGAAAAAAATAGAATACAAGCTCATAGAAGCATATATCCATTAATGGCAGCAAGGAAGTGTACAAGAAAGGTCATTTAAGCGGACAAATAATCACTTCACTCACTTCTCTGTGACTAACTCTCAACTACAACAAACTGCTCTCAAATGCTAAGGCTCTCATAGTACTGGAAGTATACTAGCCTCTTTGAGCACTCGATCTAGTGACTTACTCTACTTGTCCTCGGCGACAAGACCAGAGCCTCTTGCCCACTAAGCTGCTCCACCAAGGTTAGATGCCCTTTCCCAGTACCTTCACTTGTCTATGTCTTCTATCTCTCCTGTATCGTATCTCCTCCTATATCTCGTATATCCTCCTCTGTGCAAGTGTATTCGAAAGGGTTCTTTATATAGGCTGCTATCACAAGCGGTTACTCCACCACTCCTTTACTCCTCCACTCCTTCCACTTTTCTGGTACTCTGGCAAGTCCGGCTCTTGCAACCTGCCAAGTCCGGTACTCTGTCAGCTGCCAAGTTCTGCCAAGCCGCCTACTCTCTAACTCTTTGCTTTCTACTTCATTCTCTAGTAAGATCCAAAGGACAAACTGAGAGATAGGTCCCACTAGCAGTCAAAGACCAATTTGCCAATTCGTCTTCCAAGTTGAATTTTAAAAAAAGACTAGTCCCATTTGTAAGGGGACGAATGCTAGAAAAACCAATTTTGTAAAAAGACCAAGACCAATTTGTAAGTGGACACAGACCAATTTTGTAAAAAGACCAATTGCTGGAATGACTTCTTCTTTATACTACATGCTGCTTCCAAGACTAGTCTCCTTCCTTTTCAGCTATACAGGTTTGCCGCCACTATTTCACTCTCTGTCTCGGAGAGTGCTGCAATCTAGAGTGCTGCCATAATGTGAAGTGTTGTTGCTTTGTTGAAAAGTACATATACAATGTTATCAAGAACAACAATAAATGGTGAGAAATCAAAATGATTACAACTTTGCCTTATAGGTTATCCATGTCTGTATACAAAATATGACCAATACATTATGAACCAAAATCATCACTATCCATCTAAATAGTAAAGAACTACTGATGCTTCTTCTAAATAGTAAAGAACTACTGATGCTTCTTCTAAATAGTAAAGAACTATTGATGCTCTGGTGAATTCCTAGGTAGGAGGTAGGGAGGCCCCATTGATGATGGCTTCCCTGAAGAAGATGGTTGCTCCAAAAACACTTCTGCAGCCATAACATGCAAAGCTCATGCCTTCTGGAACTTGTCTCAGTAGATTTGGATCTGTGCTTTTAATTCTTTATTTTCCTTCTTCAATTCGTCACATATCTTCTTCTGATGTGACAGATCAAGTAGTTGTTGCTGATATTTTTTATGTGCTCCTTCTAAGTGGTCCATACACTCTCAAAGTTCTTGATTTTACATGATAAGAGAAGCGAGCAAGGTGTGCATGGATAGTGGCATTAGTGTGGTGTCGATGTAAGGTTGCTAGTTGCGAGTCCAAAGAAGAGCTTTCTTCCTCACATAATTCAAACATGTGCTGGAGTGTATCAGCTACAACACTAAAAGGTGTGGAAGAAGCATGTATGGAAGGGCTATTGTGTGCGGATGTTGGTTGGAGAGAGGTGATGATGGCGGGTGGATTATATGGAATCAAGATTGGGGAAAGAGGAGGAGGTGGTGATGTAAGAGGTGATGCGAGAGTGATAGAGTGATTGGGAATGGTGGTGCTGGAAAAGGTAGATGTGGTGGAGGGTAGTTAGGTGAAGGGATTGATGGAGATGGAGGGTCTAGTACAGATTCACACACATGATGCATAGGTTGTGTAGGTGGTATTGTGGTGATTGTGGACATTGGAGTATGTGAAGGTATAGTATAGGCAGCGGGGTGAGATGGTATGGTTGTGATTATGGATGTCATGGATGGAATCGGTGTGACAATGGATGGAGTGGGTGGGCTAGTGGTGGGAGTGTTTGAATGCGAGTGTGGGGTGGGATCATGTGTTTTTGAGGAAGTGTGTGGAGGGAAAGAGAGTTTCTTACTGCTTTTAGGACTTGCATACCCTTGCTCGGATAGAGGAAGGCTAACAAGAGAATCCCTCGAATCTGCCACTATTTTGGCCCTCTTTTTGTTCAATGGCTTAAGCTTTGATCTAAGTGCATAACTTGACCTTTTGGATTGCCCCTCACTTGGTGGATTTTTTTGGATTGGGTGATGGTAGGGAGGTGATATTTGGATGTAATGCGGGTAGAGTTCGCAACCATGTGAATATGCATGGTGAAAAAACATGGAAAGTAGATGCCCTCCGATTGGATGCTACTACAAAATGTTTCCTCTTGTCTATGAATGAATGCCAAAGTAGCTGATGGTAAGGAAAAGTCTTGGAATATAGCATGCACATCAGCCCATCCCACATAAATAAATTGGCAAAGGTAAGCTTGCCTTTCATACTTCTTAAGAGGAAATAGAATTTGAATGCATGCAAGAGGGTGGTTGTGGCATAAGCTATTGGTTTTTCATCAAAAGCAGCCTTACATTTAGTGAGTAACCCCCCTTTCAGGTATTTCGGAGTAGGTGGATGCAGGTGCTGGGAGTGTAGGTGTGTGAGCTCCCATAGCTAGCTCAATGATTCTGAGAGAAAGCTTACCATATAGAAATCGAGGGAAATGCTTGAAGAAATCAATCACCTCCATGTGGTCGGGTTGGTCTAAGAGAGGCACCTTTGAAAACGTGTGGAGACCCATAGTAGTCAATTGTTCAGGAGATAATAGGTGGGAAAGCCTTTCTCGTTCAGTTGGAAGATCTGAGTGTGCGTGAATGAATAATCATTTCTCAGCAGATTGACTATCGAGGGAGTTGTGTGAGAATTCGTTGGTCCTTTGTGAAGCCGATATAGATTAGAGGGATTCGGAGGGCACAAATTCAGACCCTTGGTTGTCAGTGGAATCTTCATCTTCATCCGTTTCTTGACATTCAACTTCCCTATGCTTGTGGGACTTGTTAGGTAGCAATATTTGAGTCCCCCCATCTTGATCTACCACTATCTTCTATGGTGAAGTTTGAGGCACTGTGGGAGGCATTTTATCCACCGTAAGGACTATTTATGTATGATATGTCCATCCCAGACTACCTAATTTAGAGAGGGCCGATGGCTGTAGTCTTGTGGAAATCGATAACCTGATGAGCAGACCCGATAGAGATGTGGGTTGATCGCATAGAGTTCTCCCTCTTGCTCGGTCGAGCCATTAAGCGGCTGAACAACAAGTGATGGTTAGTGGGTAGCACCTAAACAAACGAGCACACCTGAGAATTATGTCTGATCGTGGTAGAGGGGGTTCGACGGTCTCCTAAATCAATGCTTTTTTTGCAATAGGATGAGAGGAGCGAAAGCTCTCTTGCTCATGGTCTGAAGAGGGGCAATGTATGTAGGCGCATGGAGAAGGACTAGAGGACCAGCTAGGATCGATTGTTTGTTACTACTGGGATGGCCGCGTAGGAGGGGTGCTTCACTAAAATTTCCTTATGGATCAAAGAGCAACGATGGGAAGCGACTCGTGGAGAAGGACGAGAGGACCAATAGATGATGGAGAAGGACAAACACCTTACTTACCTGTGAAGCTCACTTGCCTATGGCTATATATAGGATGCTAGGAGAAAGACTTCAGCTGGACCAGCATGGAGAAGAATCGATGGACCAAAAAGAACGACTTGAAAGACCACTAAAAGACCACTTTGAGAGACTAAAAAGACCAATTAAAAATAGACCAATGGAAAGACTAAATAAAAGACGAAATAAAGACCAATGGACCAATGAAAAGAAAGACCAATTGAAAGACTAAAAAAGACCAAGTTAAAAAGACCAACTTAAAAAACCAATTGAAAAAAGAGTAACTTAAAAAGACCAATTGAAAAAAGACCAACTTAAAAAGACCAATTGAAAAAAGACCAACTTAAAAAGACCAACTTAAAAAGACCAACGTAAAAAGATCAACGTAAAAAGATCAACGTAAAAAGACCAACGGAAAAAGACCAACTTAAAAAGACCAATTGTAAAAGACTAACTTAAAAAGACCAATTGAAAAAACACCAACTTAAAAAGACCAATTGAAAAAAGACCAACTTAAAAAGACCAATGTAAAAAGACCAACGGAAAAAGACCAACTTAAAAAGAATAAATTAAAAAGACCAATTGAAAAATGACCAACTTAAAAAGACCAATTGAAAAAAGACCAACTTAAAAAGACCAATTGAAAAAAGACCAACTTAAAAAGACCAATTGAAAAAAGACCAACTTAAAAAGACCAATTGAAAAAAGACTACCGCTTTAAAAGGACAAATTCAAAAAGACAAACTTGAAATGATGACTTTAAAAAGACCAAATAGTAACTTAAAGGGACGACTTTAAAAAGACCAAGGACTAAAGACCAAAGATTGATTTAAAAGAAAGGACCAACTAAAGGATGAATTGGACCGATTTGAGAGACCAAAGGGGCAAATTTTAAAGAGAAGAATTGGAGAGACTTTAGGGACTTACTCAAGTGCTGAAGACTAATTTCTCAACAAAGATGCAAAGCAGGTCCCACCATGAATACCAAATTGAGCACCTGGAGATGCGATTCTTGCTTTACTGTGCTTGAGGTGGGTTCTTTTTCTGAGTGTAGTACGCATTATGTGCTGCTTTGCACACTCAGTAGTCCAGGAGAAAATAAATTAGACAGATCAACAATTTCACAAGGTAAATAAGTCACATAAGTCACGGAAAAAATAGAATACAAGCTCACAGAAGCATATCTCCATTAATGGCAGCAAGGAAGTGTACAAGAAAGGTCATTTAAGTGGACAAATAATCACTTCACTCACTTCTCTGTGACTAACTCTCAACTACAACAAACTGGCTCTCAAATGCTAAGGCTCTCATAGCACTGGAAGTATACTAGGCTCTTTGAGCACTCAATCTAGTGAATTACTGTGCTTGTCCTTGGCGACAAGACCAGAGCCTCTTGCCCACTAAGCTGCTCCACCAAGGTTAGATGCCCTTTCCCAGTACCTTCACTTGTCTATGTCTTCTATCTCTCCTGTATCGTATCTCCTCCTATATCTTGTATATCCTCCTCTGTGCAAGTGTATTCGAAAGGGTTCTTTATATAGGCTGCTATCACGAGCGGTTACTCCACCACTCCTTTACTCCTCCACTCCTTCCACTTTTTTGGTACTCTAGCAAGTTCGGCTCTCTGCAACCTGCCAAGTCCGGTACTCTATCAGCTGTCAAGTTTTGCCAAGTTGCCTACTCTCTAACTCTTTGCTTTCCGCTTCATTCTTTGGTAAGATCCAAAGGATGAACTGAGAGATAGGTCCCACCAACAATCAAAAGACCAATTTTCCAATTCATCTTCCAAGCTGAATTAAAAAAAAAGACTAGTCCCGTTTGTAAGGGGACGAATGCTAGAAAGACCAATTTTGTAAAAAAACCAAGACCAATTTCTAAGTGGACAAAGACCAATTTTGTAAAAAGACCAATTGTTGGAATGAATTCTTCTTTAGACTGGTTCCAAGACTAGTCTCCTTCATTTTCAGCTATACAGAACTACACCCACATCTCCTTCTATAATCATTGATGAGTAACCTAAAGTAGGAAGATGGGTCCAAAGCTTGCGTAGGCAATTTTTCACTCAAGTCATGATGCACCAACTCTAGAGGATAGCTTGCTCTGTTCTTGATTTCTTGTGGAAATGCCTCCGTCTATGGCTTTCTCATCATGCAAGATTCACATGATTCCTTCATCTTTCCAATCGATGGAAGGTGTGCAACCATACCCTTGAGATGCATATTCTTTAGTGCATGGTATCAATATGGCCAAATCTCTCATGCCATAGCTTACTTGTGCCCACTATTATAGTGGTTGTAAGAGCAGACAACTCATACATGTTCTTCCTCCTTATGCTGGTCCCAACAACATTGTTGTTACTATCCATAATTTTAGCTCTTATCTTACTGAAAGATACTTCATGTCCTTGATTAGTTATAAAAGCTATTGAAAGAAGTTTTTGTTTGATTTGTGGAACATACAACACATTTGAAAGATTCTTCATATCCCTATTAGAATTAATGAAAGAAACCATACCTTCACCCTTTGTAGGACATATTGAATTATTGCCTACCTTTATTGGGATGGATTCCTTTAGAGGTTGTAAGGAGTTGTAAAGTTCTTTTCTACTCATTGTGATGAGAGGAACCACTATCCAACACCCATGAGTCGTTTGTTTATAAATCTTTAGCCAAGGTGCATATCTCCTCTATCATAACAAATAACTCAAGCTATGTTTTTGTAGTGTTGGCAGACTCCTTGTCTTGCCACCTTTTGAAAAGTCATTCTTCTCTTTTTCCTTCTTGAAGCGATAGTCTTGAATTCTATGGCCCTTCTTCTTGCAGTGGAAATATTCTCCCTTGAACTTCTTTTTGTTGTTCTTATTTTTGTCTCCATCTTTTGAAGAGTCCATTTTGCCTCCTTTGGCATTTGTTGTGAATGCAGCAACTCCTTTGTAGCTGCCACTCCTTGCCTTGAGCCAAAGCTCCTCCTCCATGAGTAAGGCATTGAATTCTTCAAAAAATAGAGGTTGAGGTCTGCTTGGAGTATTAAAATTAGTTACCAAACCATCAAACTTTGGTGGATAGATTCAAAGATAACATTGAGCTAGTTCCTCACTTGACTTTTGTACACCTGCTCCTACCATTTGATCGCATGGATTCTTTATGCGAGTCATAAACACCTCTAGAGTCTCCCCATCAACAAACCTTTCTATTAATAACTAATTCTCTAAGTTTGATTCAGAAATAAAGAACTCAAATTCTCAAATTTCCAAGAGAATGTAGCTACAAAAATGTTGTCCACCCATGCACTCCCAATATGGAGCATATATTGCTATCTAGACATCCTCTATATGAATTTTATGTAAAGATACACATGGACCATGCTTATATAGCTTTTACAATGGGAGTCAATATAGATAAATGTAGTCCGAAGAGACAAACTAGTCGACGAAATATACAATTTGAAAATATCTCCATGACCAGGAGTCCTATCGTCTTGGCCCTATAGGCTAGGGAGATCATATGTTCAATGGTCACACATAGACCTCATTTAACTTGGACGTTAGGGTTTGACAAATGTTTAGGCACTCAATGGCTTCTCCTCATAATGTGGTTATTACAACTTAGAGCACCATCGATCATTTGTGGTCACTTGAGGGTGGATTATTGAGTATATCTAATAGGACCTCAGGGTTGATTTCTCTAAGGTCAAGTACCTTAAGTTTAATTACAAGCTTCTCTTAGCCACTTGACTCATGTGTAAGAGCTTTGTGGGCCTTCTTTTAGAAGAAATGTGATTTCATGTGGTTTCCTAAGCTTGGAGACCATGTGATCACCTTAGGGACCCAAGTGATAGAAAGTACACATATCACCTTGTGGTTTACTTACCCCTTTGGACTTGGAGTTATATATTGGAGGGGTTGGTTGGGTGGATACGTGCATATCCCTCCCTAGTGTGGTCTTGATAGTTAGGTGCTTCGTTGGATTTATTGCGGAGGCTATGGCCCTCTCACAATAGTGTCATCAGAGCTAGGATCTAATTTTTATTCAATTTGCTTTGATCTTGTTTGCATGAGGACTTTCACACAGATATTCTCGTAAATTTGTGTTCGCATGAGTAAGTATGAGTACTATTGTCGATGTAGCTTATTTTTGCCCTATAGAAACTAGCAAAAGGTATTGTGTATGACCAAACCTTAAGGAACAGAGTCGTGGGCACCAAAGTAAGACTCTCAACACTTCATGACCACCCTCAAGATGATCAGGCTTTCTCCCTTGTATTAAGTAGAAAACCACAATAACTATGCAACCACAAGGAAGAGAATCATGAAGCTGAGAGAGGACTATGTCATCCACCTTTGATATGCCTCCAAGACACAATTTGTCATGCAATCGGGATAGATTTCCCACCGATCGAGCCCTTGCACATATTTTTAGAGCTTATACTCTCTGGCAAAGATCCCTTAGCAAGAATATGAACTCAACACACCCGCGACTGACCATGTCTCAGTGATTGTGTGATTGTGTGATTGTGCACCTTCATCCTTTCCTTTTGATGATTTGTAACCAAGCCAAAAGCTTTGACTCTTGTAGCTATCCTAAATGGATTTGCCATGCTATATGGGATTATCCCCATCACTTCTAAGTCTCTTCGAGTATTCTCCATTTCATTCATCCTCTGATACCTCATTTGGTGAGGATTTTCTTTCATCTTTGCATTACATTTTGAGCTTGAGAGATATTATTTGTGTTGATATATTTAGCTAGTGATTGTGTGTGAACACACCAGGAATGTCAAGGCACTTTTTTCCCTCTTTAGGAGGTTTTTTCCCCCGGCTTGTATATACGCCCATAGCCCTATTGGGTTACTTATCTTTGTACATTCTAGTGGTAATACATTTAGTATTGTGTGTTGTGCTCCAAGCTTCTTCTTCTTCCTTGTGTTGTTTGCGTGCTTCCTCGGACATCTAACTCCAACAATTGGTATCAGAGCAGGTCACTACTTCATCTAGGGCATCGTCGACACCCCTCCGATCATAGCCTCAGAATCACACAAAATTTGGTGAGCATACTAGGGTGATTAGGAGATCAAAATTGATTTAAGCTCATTCCAACCTTCGAACGTGTTGGAGTTAGACGTCTGCAGAAGCACGTGAATAGCACTAGGAAGAAGAAGAAGAAGCTTGGAGCACAACACACAATATTGAATGTATTACCACTAGAATGTACAAAGATAAGTAGCCCATTAGAGCAATAAATGTATATACAAGGGGGGGGGGGAACCTCCTAAAGAGGAAGAAAAGTGCCACAGCGGTCCTAGAGTGTTCACACACGTCACTACCTAAATATATCAACAAATCCCCCCAGGGAGTGATGTGGTGAACAAGGAGTTGGCAGTCATGTATAAGGACGTGCCCAGCTATGTGGAATCAATCCACAAAAGGAAGTAAGCCCAAAGCTTTGCAGAAAGCTTCAAACTTCTCCCTAAGCAGAGCCTTCGTAAAAAGGTCTCCAATGTTCTCCTACGTGGGCACATATGCCAAGCTGATCTCCCCAGCAGAGAACCTCTCCCTGACATAATGATAATGCACCTTAATGTGCTTAGTGTGAGCATGGAACACAAGGTTGCTCACAACTGCCAATGCGCTCTGACTGTCAGTGAAGATGCTGGTGGCAGAAGACTAACCAACACCCAAATAAGCCATAAGACGTCTGAGCCACACACACTCAACAGTCACTGTGAAAGTTGCCCTATACTCAGCCTCACAACTAGAAGTGGCCACAATAGGCTGCTTCTTTCTCAACCAAGATATCCATGAGCTACCAAGCATGAAGCAAAAGCCACTGGTGGACACACGAGTGTCATAGCAACCAACCCAATCACGGTAAAAAAAAGCATGCAAATCTAGCAGTAGTGATCCCCCCTTGGGAGAAAACAATCCAAGTAGCCGGGTACCACTCAAGTAGAGAAAGATGCGCTTAATCGACTGCCAATGTTTGACACCTATGCAATGCATAAATGTGTTCATCTGTGAGACAACAAACTAAATATTTGGCCGAGTAATGCATAAGTAAATCAAGCATCCAACAGCCTGCTGATAGAGAATAGCATCAAATGCATCTCCAACATCATGAAGACTCAATCATACACTTGTCTCCATAGGAGTGGAAATAGGCTTACAGTCTTCAAAGCCAAAACATTGCAATAATGTGTCAATATATTTCATTTGACACAAAGCCATTCCACCATCAACTTGCATAAATTGAATGCCCAAATAGTGATGCAAATGCCCCAAATCAGACATCTCAAATGAGGCATGAAAATTAGCCTTAAAATTAGCAATATGCGTGTCATGGGGACCAGTGAGCAGCATGACATCAACATACACTATAATGATCAGAAGCACATCATTAGCACGCTTAACATATAAGGTGCTTTTAGTTGTATTGTTCTCAAAACCATGTGCAATGAGATAGGCACGTATCTTTTCATACCAAGCACGTGGTGCTTGCTTTAAACCATATAATGCCTTCTTTAACCTGCGCACCTGGTTTTCATGCCCTTTCTGTACAAAGCCATGAGGCTGAAAAACATACACTTGTTCATGCAAGTCACCATTCAAAAATGCTACTTTAATGTCAAAATGATGTACATTCCAACCATGATGAGCTGCAAGTGCACAGATGCTATGAACAGTAGTCATTCGGTAATTAGGAGCAAAGGTTTCATCAAAATCAATGCCTCTTTCTTGCACATAACCCTTTGCAACAAGCCTAGCTTTATACCTGTGAATTGTTCCATCAGGTTTATGCTTCAACTTGTATACTCACATAGTGCCAATGGCCTTCTTGCCAGGAGGCAAGTCACATAAAGACCAGGTACCATTTTTCATGATAGCATCATATTCAGATTGCATTGCAACTATCCAATGTTCAGAATTTTGTGCTTCATCCAATTAAAAAGGTTAAGTCTCATCACCAAGACTAGAGGTAGCCATAGCATAGCAATATGATGCAAAAGAGGCACTATGAGAGCCTAACCGAGTACGATATGACATAGGTGCATATAATTTGTTGTCACGCAAGGTCTACACCATCCATTTTGGCATAGTTTTTGCCTACTCAATATCAGCTCTCTCATCAACAAGTGGATCATGTAAATCTGCATCAGAAATGGAATGATTTGCATCATCACATGAAACCTGCAAAGGCTGAGAAGTGTTGGAAATTAGGTAGGCCCATAACTAATTCCAAAGGTCCCACAGGTTTCCAGGATCTACAACACAGCTTCCAGTATCTTCCAATATTGACAAACATGAACATACAACACTTAATCATACAATGATGAGACAAAGATAGAGAGAGATTAGACAACATGTTCAAAGTGTTACGTAAGCCACTGGTTACTCACACCATCATATATACAAATGTCATTTCACAATATGGGAGTCAAAATCTCAACCACTCTATGTGAACAGAAATAGATGGAAGAGTGTATGTACAAAATTTACAAGAATATTCAGATGTAAGGACACAAATTTGAATATTTATGAGCTGTATGACCTAATAGGTTGTAGAAGAGTGAACATGAGTGACAGAAAGAGGAAAGATCAGTTTGAAACTAATATTCAGCAAACCCTAATATGAACTTAGGCTATGGAAGACCCCCTTTATGGATGCCACTACGTCCATGTATGCCGAATAGGACTCCTCCATATATGGATGCCACTGCCTCCATAAGCTCCAAGGAGTACCTGTGTGCATAAAGAGAATATGTACCTAAATAGTTAACATAAGATGCAATCTTATGTTAAGCTCCATCCGATGTCTTTGAAGTACACCAAAATCTTCATGTAGAAGCCAATCTTCAAATACATTACGTAGATGGCTGATCCACACCACCAATCTGCTGATAGGTAAGTCTTCTCCATAAGCAAGAGTGCGAGCACACTCTTCTCCAAGAAGAACTTCATGGATGCTCCTCAACATAGCTCCATAGCTTCACAAAGTGTACCATGGTTGCCCCATGAGTGCTAGAGCACCACCTCCTCAAGCTCCACCAACCTTTGGCATTAGAATTGATGTGGATATCTTCAAAAGTGACCTTGTCTCTCTTTTATAGGCCTTACAAGTTTTTGTGAAAAAATCACTAAAAAGCACTTTATTTTAATCTCATCTCTTTTTTTTTAGCATAGCTTTAATTTTAGCATAGCTTTTTAGATATCGCTAAAAATAGCTTTTGACTTGCTTTTTCACACCTTTGACCACTTGATGAATGAACTGAATACATTTTTATGACCTACAAGCTGAGAGCTATCAAATGAGGTAAAAACTCTAAATTAGCAATAAATTAGGATTAGGGTTTTCTCCCAAATCTGATCTCTGATGACTGCATGTCATATACCATTAGAAAGCTCTCTTCAAGCTCTACAAGATAGGCTCATAACAACTTTACCCAAATTTTGAGCCAAAAATGACTAAGTACCAAAATTAGGCTTTTTGCCTTAAATGGATTTTGGACTGATGTGACATTGATTTCCAACAATCCCCCCTGCAATGTCATATTGGTACAAACTGAACTGGATATACAACTTCATTCATCTACAAAGTGACATAAGTTTCAAACTTGTCCTTCAAGATTGACCTTCAAACTTTATCTTCAAAAGTCTTCTTCAAAACTAAATTTGAACTTCTTCAAATTTCAAAAATCTGAATTTGCTGAATATGAACCATAATATCTAAGAAAATATGCAAACTAGAGATCCAATAGTGTTAGCATACATCAAGCAATCACTGCTTGAATGTAGCATCACTTGACTCTAAATCTGTTATCTCATGTCTTCTCAAACCTGTAAGCATACACTAGGATCCACATATTTGCATTTACCTTAAGAAAGTTTTCTCAACATACTTCTGGTGTGTCATGTAAATATACTAAATAGAATCAGGAACTGAGTCTATCCTAGGATTTGTGACTGACAACTCACAACTGTGTATTATGAACACTAGTTGGTTCATCTCTGATTGTACTCAACTCAACTCATGAGAGTCTCACCAAAATTTTATATCTATGATATCATCATGTCTTCATCCTTGTTCTATGTGTAAGTTTTTCATACTGTAATAAAGTAAGTCTATGATCCAAGGGTCTAGCCGGTTCAGACAGATATGAAATCGGACACCGTTTGGCCATCCCTGTGTATGACCAAAGATCTTGAGTTTAGACTTACTAGGAGGTCTTGTGCTCTTGTGAACAAGTGATCCACTTAGCTTAGTGGTTAAGTCTCAAGGATGTGAAGGAGGAGGTCTTGGGTTCAATCCCCACGGGGGACATGGGGAGAGTATTATTGCCCAAAGAGATGTAGAGCCTTCTAGAAGCATCCACTTGAGTTAACTCGAGTTAACTGGGACACTTGGCGCACATGTAGTTACATGGCCGACACATGGCTAGCTAGTATCCACCTGCCCAAGAAGGCAGTCCCCTGGAGAGAGCTATATATAGAGGCATTTGGTTGGGAGGAGAGGGATCTCTCTAGCATGTGGTGGTCGTAATTGTTGTTCTCTTGCATTGGTATCAGAGCTTGGTTAAGATTTCATGGAGAGTGTTAGAAGTAGTATTTTTTATGGAAAAATAATTGTAAAATGACAGAAGATTGTAAAAATATTTATGCAAATGATGTAGAAATGAGTAAGAGTCTTCCTCATGTAGATTAGACTCATATGTATTTTTTCTAGAATTTTTGGAAACTTCTAGATAGCATATTTTTAGAATAGAAGAGAAAAGGACCAAAATTCAAGTGTGAAAAGGGACACTTGAAAATGTATAAAAGACAATTTCCTCTATTTTGAGAGGGTTGGTTATTTGTATTTGATGCTATCCAAGCAAAGAGAAGAGTTTCTTGCAGAAAATCGTGATTCTTCTTTTTGTGTGAATTGCTTTGATTTGTTGAGTCTATTCTATGTGTATCCATGGAATTTGTAAGCTTCCATTGTGCATTTCTGATGAATGTGTATGAAGAGAGTTGCTTCATGATGTGTTGAGTGAGAATTGGCTGAAGAATGATGTTGGAGATGGAAATCTTCTAAATTCACAGAATCACGATTGTCTCGTCTGAGGATTACAGGTATCATTTTTGAGATTTGACTTCATGATTGTGTTCTGCTGAGAAAATAACACACTTTAGACACCAAGATCATTGGAAATGATGTAGTTTTGCTCAAGATAATCAAAACCCTAGAAATTCCTCTTCATCTTCATCATTTCTCAGAAATCCAGCCAGTTTTCTCTTATTTCTTGGATTCTATCATCTAAAAGGGGTTGTGGTCTCTTGTATACTTCCAGGATTGACAAATATAAGATGTATTGTTGATTCTTTATGCTAAAATGATTGGTGAGGACAACTCCAAAGGTTTACAACAAACATTTTTTAGCGCCGTTGTCGGGGAGTATAGCAAAAGCTTCATTGAAGTTGGACTTTGCTGGATCTTCTATTATTGATGGTATTTAACACATTGAAAAGGTAATACTCTTTAATCAAGAAATGGAAACATGAAAAGGTAGGTTTCTTTGTTTGTCTTTTGGGAAAAGAGAGCAATAGATAGCCTTTTGAGAATAGAAGTGATGAAATTATTGCAAATTGATAGTTGCTCTTATCATTTTTTATAAATAAAGTGCAGGTGTGTGAAAAAACTAAATCAAGAGAGCTGAAGATAAGGTAAAATGTGTCTATCTTTGCATTTGTAGAGTGCTTTTTGACCAAGTACCAAGCAAAATTATTGATCTTGGGAATATGACATGATTGCATTGAGGAAAGTCAAGTAAAGTAGCTAGATGCAAGTAGATAAGATCCATTTGTTAATCAAGACAAAGCAATAATCTTGAGAAAAGTTTATTTGCATCTTGAAAAGAAAAATGTTTGAGTTTATCTTTGCAAAAATTGATATTTGCACTTCTTAGCACAATTTTCTTTGGGAAGTTTTGGTCAGGAACTGTTTTGATAGCAAAGCATAAATGAGTATAACCAATTAGGGAACACAGGATCAATAGATCACTAAACAAGAAACCCTAAGTGAAGTGTTTACCTTAATTTAAGGCAAAATACTAAAAAAATTCATAAAATTCATTAAAACATTCAAACAAAATTCTTTTTTCCTTAGGAAGTTGGACTGAAGTGTTGTTGTTAAGAATGAAGGAGACCAAGTGGAAGGAAAGCTAAAAATTGCTAAAAAACTGGAAAATCAGAAAAATACGATTCTCTTCACAGGATCGCGATTTTCTGTTTAATTTTTTGTTGATGATAGAAAATTACAGGTGACAGCTGATTTGAACTTGGTAAGGAGTATTGAAGGGGAACAAGTGGAAAGAAAAGTAAAAAAATTAGGAAAAAAAAATATAGGAGGATCAGAAAAACACGATTCTCTACACAGGATTGGTAATTTTTGTTCATGATGTAAAATTGCAGGTGACAAGTGACTTGGAGTTGGTGAAGAATCTGGGAGAGGAGTAAGAAGAAAGAAGAATCAAAATTGCAAAAAAAAAACAAGAAGTTCAGAAAAATATGATTCTCTGTACAGAATCACGATTTTCAGTAAGGAAAAGAAATTGAATTACTTTTTGTACATTTGGGTATAAAGGTAAGAGGTTGTAACAGAGTTTCATAAAGTGGGTTAAGGAATTCAAATTTCAAAAAAAATATCAGAGAAAATTGAGGATGAAATAAGTAAAATTTGGAAAGTAAGTACAGAATCGCGATTTTCATCAGTAGGATAAAGGGAGAAACTTGTGATGAAAAGTTAGGAATTGGGACTTAACACCATAAAATTGGGAAGGATAAAAATTTGAACAAGTGAAAGTTAAGATTTTGAAAATATTGAACAAAATCGCGATTGTGTGAAATCTCTAAAACCCTGAAATCTCAGAACAAAACTCATTTGAGTGAGAAAGAGAAAGAGTGAGAGTGGACAGAATCGCGATCGTCTACAAACACAAGCTTTTGGACATTTTCTGTTCAACCAAGCAAGGTAAGGACTTTCCAACAAATTTTTGCATCTATTCAAGTTTTCATATGAAGTTTAGAACATAAAAAACTCAGAAATTAGTAAAAACATGGAATCGCGATGTTTTGATTTTTGGAGTTTTCAGTGGAAAAAATAATAATTTTGTTAAACTCTTTTATTGCATGTCAAAAGTTTAATAAAACGACTCTATTGAAGAAATAGAAGACTTAAAAACAAGAACCTTAAAAAATTTCAAAATCTGCATAGAATCGCGATTCTGTAGTCAAACACAAAATTGAGATTCTCTGAAACAAAACACAAAATCGTGATTCTCAGAACACGATTTTCATAAGAAAATCGTGTTTTCTAACGATTGTGAGCAATCACGATCGCCTGGGAATAGAATCGTGAAAAACACGATTCTCATCACAGAATCGTGAAAAACACGATTCTCATCACAGAATCGTGAAAAACACGATTCCCATCACAGAATCGTGAAAAACACGATTCCCTTCACAGAATCGTGAAAAACACGATTCTCATCATAGAATCGTGAAAAACACGATTCTCATCACAAAATCGTGAAAAACATGATTCCCATCACAGAATCGTAGAAAACACGATTCCCATCACAGAATTGTGAAAAACACGATTCCCATAACAAAATCGTGAAAAACACGATTCCCACCACAGAATCATGAAAAACACGATTCCCATCGCAGAATCGTAAAAAACACGATTCTCATCGCATAATCGTGAAAAACACGATTCCCATCGCAGAATCGTGAAAAACACGATTCTCATCACAGAATCGTGAAAAACACGATTCTCATATCAGAATCGTGAAAAACACGATTCCCACCACAGAATCGTGAAAAACAGGATTCCCACCACAGAATCGTGAAAAACACGATTCTAATCACATAGTCGTGAAAAACACAATTCTCTCCACAGAATCGTGAAATCAATTGAATGATCCTTAGGTCTGTTAATAAATTGTACACACATTCTAAGCAAGAGCTCGGAAGGAAAGAGGCAGAGTCAGTAATAGGAGAATTGCAAGAAAAAGATTTAGGGCAAGAAATTACTATGGAGAATTTAAATGAAACAAATGAATCCTCTGAAACTGGTGATTATAGAAACATTCTCAAATACATGTATACAAATAGGTTTGGAACCTATGTATATCAGGATGGAATGCATAAGTTTCTCATTAGATTGAGAAACTTAGAGGTTCCCCTGAATATAACACCAGTAGCACAATTCAAGGATGGCAGATATGAGGATAGGCAGGGATGTGTATACATCTTCTCACAAGACCCAGAAAATTCTAATGACCTAGGGCAATGTGCAGACAAGAGACCTTGGGAACAGAACCTAGGGCAATCAGACTTGCCAAGACCACATGAACTCACAATAATAGTGAACAACAACAAGGTAGGAGAACACATACTTCCCCAAATCCTTTTGAAAAAGAAACAGAAGGATTTAATGATTTTCCATTGAGAAGAAGACATCATTGGCAAAATCAGGGCAGAATGCTTAGACCCTATCAAGTAGCCAAATGTATGAAAAATCAATATGAAGGATATTCTGATCCTCATGCCCATGCTGCAGAATTTAGACAATTAATTAGAGCAGAAGAAGTAGAGGATTACAAAGTCCAATTTGAGGCATTTGGTCTAGCCTTAATAGGACCTGCATTATCATGGTTCATTCCCTTGAGAAAGGAAATGTACCCAGAGATTGAATCCTTCCTTGAAGCCTTCATAGGGGAGTTCTCAAAAACTGGAATAAAACATAGCACAGCTACCTTGATACATAGCTTTAAACAACAAAAAGGTGAAAATGTCAGAGGCAGCCAGGAGATTCAAGCAGTATATTGATAGATGTCCCAGAGAGGAGGTACCATCCATGGCAAGACAAGTATCCTTATTCATAGAAGGATTGAGAAGTGCCCAATTAAGAACCTTGGTGTATTATAGAAGGTGTCCAGATCTAGGAGCATGTGTTAAAGAAGCAATAGACTTAGAGGATAATCGGGGACAAGATCTATTAGCATTTGATCAATCAAGAACAAATGAAGATAAAATCCCACCAGCAGAAGAATTAGCACAGGCAATTGCCAAAGCTCTAGAAGTTAGCACCAAGACAAATCTGGTAAACACCAGGATAGCTACAAATAAGAAATGCTATAACTGTCCCTATCAAAAACCACAACATTTACAAGATAGAAAAACACTCAAATACTGTACACTAGAAAGAAAATGGAAAAATTATACCAGAGAAGAATGCTTTTACAATAAACAACCCGTTAAGGAGAGAGAATATGCAAACCAAAGAGAATCTGGATTTATTGAGCAACCAAGACCTGTACTTGCGCAACAACCTCCATTACCAACAAATGTGGTACCAGTCAAATACACACCAATAGAAGAAGGAAACTCAAGAATAAGATCACCGTACAAAGAAGATTATCATTGGAATGAAGGATATCAGGAAGAGTGGGAAGGATATGAGATGAGAGAACCAGAATTACAAGCCCTAGATTTGGGGAATGGGAGAATTGAGATGGATACAACCACATTCATGTATATAACCAATAATTATATGTCCAATCAAAAACCTCAGTTCAAAGGGAGTCAAAAGATAACTTGTTATAGATGTGGGGGAGAACATTTTATCAGAGACTGTCCACAACCTCCTACACTAAGAGTAGAAGGAGCCTATTGCAAGGATTGTGGCAGGGAACATTTAATAAAGGATTATCCAAGAAATCCTCAAAATCAACAAAACACATCTAATAACATACCATTAAAAACAGTTAACATCATGGAGCAAGAAGAATTGAGTGACCTTGACCAAGTTAATGTAAATGCTATAACAAGGGCACAAGCTAAACAATAGGAAACAACTAAGGAACAAAATAAGAATTCAGTTTCAAAGGAGAAGAAAAACAGACAAAAAGGGAGATGGGAAAGGAAAATGAGAAGAGGTAAAAGTCTAGAAGAAGAGAATATGGAACAGTCAAACCATAGTCAACCTCAAAGGACACAAACCCAGCCAGAGATAAGAAATTCACAGAGTCTAGAAACCTTGATAAAAGCATACAAGGGGAGACTTCAAGAGGGACCAAATTCTACAGACCATGTAATGGCTTATCCTATGCCAGATATAGAGCATGAAAGGATGCAAAAATGCAAACAAATCATACAAGAAGCACAACTCAAAATGGGGGAATTAGACCATTCTCAAACAACAGTTGGGAAAACAAAGGCAACAATTGATCAAGAAGATAACTCACAAATTACATTCCAGGTAAATATAGACAAACAATGTACCATCCTATACCACACTACAATGGAGGCATTGGTAAAACAGAATCCTCACTTACAATACACAATGAAAAAATGGGAAACAATACCAGAGAATTTTGATCCATAGCCACAAGATTTGGAGGAATTGTGGTATATTCCTATTGATAAAATATGAGGATATTGTGAAGGAGAAGAAGGAAACTCAAGCCTGAAAATACAATTTGGTAAAAATCATGCCAAAGCTATATTGGATAGTGGATCACGTGTGGCCATCATGACTAAACAAACTTGGGAAAGATGGGGAAAGAATAAATTAATACCCACTAAAATGAGATTGCAATTGGCAGATGGACATATAGAAAACCCCTAGGAATATGGGAAAAGGTGATTGTGGATATATGTGGAATAGAAATAGAGCATACTTTTGCCATAGTTGAATTTCCACAATCCACTTCATATGAAATTATCCTAGGAAGACCATTTATGAGACAAATCCAAATTGTGCAAGATTGGGGTAATGATTGCCTATATCTTCAGAGCAAAGGAAGGATAACCAGAGTGAAACTAAGAAATGGTCATTATTGTGACATATCCCCTCAAGAATGGTTCAAAATACATCAAAATCAAGAATTGAGTGAAGAATCAGAGTTGGAAGATCATAATAAAACAGAATCATCAATATGGAAGTGCAATGTGTTAAGAAACCTTACAAATGGAAAAGGAAGATTAAGGAGAGAAGATTGTATAGAAGGGAGAAAATTACAAGATGAGAGCTATATACCCCAAAAATTCAAAGATGAAGAATTTGAGCCCTATGGTTGGAACCAGATTTTGGCCACCATGGATCTAGCCAAAGATGAGTATGTGGGAGTGAGATTCCAAAATGAAGAAGGATATGATGTTTTTCACATAGGAATACAAATGATAAAGGTATCAGAAATAAAAGAGGACAAGGAAAAAGATATGATATTGAAAAATGGAAAAACATAAAAGAAGTAAAAGCTGCAGATGCAATAAAAGATAAAATCTCAGGCAAATATAGAAAAATCAAACACAAAGAAATAGAAAAAGATCAAGAGGATGGAAAAATTGAGAAAATGACAAACAAGGATCAACAATTTGATGTACCTGCAAATTTCAAAACTGATAAAGTAGAAGACAGGCTACTTTTGAAAATGAAACCAAAGAGGGAAAAGAAAAGAGGAGAGGCATATGAACAATGAGGAACAAACAAAGAGGGTAATGATTACCCAGGAAGAAGGGGAAGAAAGACATATTGTAATAGTTGATGACATGACAAATCAAGAGGAGGAAGCATTAAGAAAGTTGGCCAGAAACTATAGGGATGTGTTTGCTTACAGCTATAAGGACTTGAAAGCTATTGATCCTAAAATCTGTGAGCATAAGATTCCTATTACACCTGATGCAAAGCCTAGCAAACAAAGACATTACACATTCAATGATAAATACTATGCTAAAATAAAGGAAGAAATTGACAAGCTGCTGGCTGCCAATTTCATCTATGAGATTGAATACACAGAATGGATATCTCCTATAGTTGTAGTACCAAAAAAGAATGGGAAACTTAGGGTATGCATTAACTTGAAAAAAGTGAATGCTACAACTATAAGGGATAGCTACCCATTGCCTATAACAGACCATCTTCTGGAAAGAGTGGCAGGGAAGGAGGTTTATAGTTTTTTGGATGGCTTTTCAGGATACAATCAGGTACCCATAGCCTTGGAAGACCAACATAAAACTGCCTTTTCCACAGAATGGGGAATTTATGCTTTTAGGGTTATGCCCTTTGGGTTAACTAATGCCCCAACAACTTTTCAAAGATTGATGTGTCATATCTTCAAAGAATTCCTGAGGGATGTAATGGAAATTTATGTGGATGATCTTTGTACTTTTTCATTAAAAAGACAGGATCATTTGGAAGATTTAGAAAACATATTCAGGAAATGCAGAACATACAGAGTATGTTTAAATCCAGAGAAATGTGTGTTCTTTGTAAGACAAGGGAGAATGTTAGGTCACATAGTCTCCAAAAATGGAATTTCAACTGATGAGAGAAAAATTAAGGCCATAGTGGAACTTCCAAGACCAACAAATCTAAAGGAACTTCAAACTTTCATGGGACATTGCGGATATTATAGAAAATTTGTACACAAGTTTGCTGATATAGCAAAACCTTTGTATGCCTTGATCACAAAATTTGAGTGGACCAAAGAGTGTGACCAAGCTTTTGAGACTCTAAAAACTTGTTTGGTAACAACACCAATTCTGAAAACACCCCAGTGGGATAAAATTTTCCATGTCCATGTGGATGCTTCAAATTATGCTTTGGGATGTGTTTTAGCACAACCAATAGAAGGAAGCAAATTGGATTTCCCAATTGCTTATGCTAGTAGGCAACTGAATTCAGCAGAGAAAATTTACACAACCACTAAGAGGGAAGGGTTGGGAATGATATTTGCTGTAAAAAATATAGACATTCCCTTTTGGCCAACAAGTTTAAATTCTTTGTGGATCACCAAGCTTTACTCTATCTAGTAAACAAACCGTGTCACATTGGTAGAATAGTTAGATGGTTTCTTCTACTGATGGAGTTTGAGTTCGAGGTGGTGGTCAGACAGGGAAAAACACATTTGAGAGCATATCATTTGTCTAGAATCCAGGCTAAAGAACCAAGTTCACCTTTAGATGATGACCTTCCAGATACATATCTGTTTAAAGTAGAAAGTATTCCTGAATGGGCCATGACTTTAGTACCTTTGCTAACCATGGGACCTTGCAGAACATTTGGAAACAACACACATTTAGTATTACAAAGCAGGAATTTTATGCTTCTAGTTGGGCACTTGTATCACCTCAACCATACAAGCATATTGGAATACTGTACTCCAGAGGAGGAGCAACAGGAATATCTGAGAAGAGCTCATTGTTGGAACCCTTGTACTCATGCTTCCATAATAGTCACCCTAAGTAATCTCAATAGGATGGGAGTACATTGGCCTAATAAGCTTCAAGATGTAACAAAATATGTTGCTAACTGCTTGGAATGCCAATTCTTGCAAAATTCAGAACTTATAACTCTATATTGGTTTTAGAAAAACCCAGAATGGAGTGAGAACATCATTGAGGAATTGAAAAGAAACAAGAAAGAGAAAGTGCAAACTCAAAGAATCTACAAATGATTTCTGAAGAGTATCAATTAATAGGAGATCAATTGTATAAAAGAGGGATGGATGGATATTTAAGAATTTGTGTTCCTGAAGATAGATATTTGGAAATGTTGGAGATGGCACATTCTGGAGTGGCAGAAGGACATTTCTCAAGTGACAGAACTGCTAAGCTCATATTATATTCTAGCTTTTGGTGGCCAACTCTATCTCTCGATGCAAGAACATATGTAAAAAGATGTGACATTTGTCAGAGAGTGAGTCAACCCAATAGAAGAGATAACATGCCATTAGTTCCATTGATTTCAGCAAGAGCATTTAGTAAATGGGGGTTGGATTTCATTGGACCGATACATCCTCCAGCAAGACAATCCCATGTTGAATACATAATAGTGGCTACAGATTACTTGACCAAATGGGCAGAGGCTAGAGCTACAAAAAAGAATGATGCTCATACTACTGCTAGATTTCTCTATGAATATATCATCACCATATTTGGACTACCAATTGAATTGGTAAGTGATAGAGGAACTCATTTTTTGAACCAAACCATAGAAAACATAACTGAATATTTCATGATTAGTCATAGAAAGTCAGCCCCATATCACCCACAAGCCAATGGGTTAGCAGAAAGTACTAATAAAGTACTTTGCACTATATTGTCAAAATTGGTAAACACAAACAGGAATGATTGGGATTTACAACTTAATCATGTCCTATGGGCCTATAGAGTGGCATACAAAACTGCATTAGGAACCACACCATTTAATTTGGTATATGGACAAAATGCAGTTCTACCTTTGGAATTCCTCATTCCAACACTAAAGGTGGGTAGTCAATACAATTGGACTGGACATGAATTATCTGAGAGAGTAATGGAATTAGAAAAACTGGGAGCTTCTAGACTCCAACCAATTATGAGTATATATGCAAACAAGAAAAGGCAAAAAGCTTATCATGATGTTCACATAAAAGAAAAAGATCTACAAGAAGGAGATTTAGTTTTGGCATACACAGTAAAAGAACATCAAAAGAAATTTTAGAAGAAAGGGCATGGACCATATATTATCAATCAGATTAGTAATAGTGGAGCTATTCAATTAGCTAATATAGATGGAGAAATCATGCCAAACTTCATAAGTGGATGTAGAGTTAAAAGGTATGATCTTCCATTATCTGCTTCTGAGTGGAGAAGATTACATCAAGCTCAAAACAGGAAAAAAGAAGAGGAAAACATTAGAAGGGAGGCTCAACAGGAGGCAAAAGAAAGGATAAGAAAAATAAAAAATATTAGATAAGTCCTTTTGTGTGAAACATCTCTAAAAGAAAAAGAACATTTGCTTGTTATCACAATGAATTTTCAGGATGAAAAAATTAAAGTCTTGATAGACTCAGGAGCATAGGTAAATTTGATCAGTTCAGCTTTGCTGAATAAGTTTAACATAAAAAGGTCTAAAAGCAAAACCTTTATCAAAACCTTGGAAGGAAAAATAGTACAAAGCATGTCTTCACCTTCTATTGAGGTCAAGTTCAATAAAGAATATATGAGAATAGATTGTGAAGAATGGCCAGATCACTTGATGACTGAAAAATTGATTTTGGGACAACCATGGCTGAAGCAAGGTAAAGTAATTTTGGATTTTGAAAAAATGGAGCTCAAGTTGACAATAAATGATAAAAAGTTTTTAATGTTTTTATTGAGTAATGAAGAACAGGAAGATCAATAGGATATTCATGACCCAGACCTCGAAGGGTTTACTTTTTCATTAGAAGATACACAGACATCACCAATACAATCACTTTATGATCAAGCCTCATTTAATCAAAACCAGGAAAAATTTGAAGGAGCAAAAGTTGGTGCAAAGACAGAAGGAAGGTGGCAACTATGGCATAGTCAGAAGTATCAAGACATTAGAACAAGAAGGATGTGGAAACAAAGTGCCCACAAATCCTGCTCATCAAAACAAATTCCTAGAACAAAATGGATATGGAAGCCAAAAAATTTCAAGAACAGCTTATCCAAAGAAGATGGGTGTATCCCTAGAACAGGGTTAGCAAGGATTAAATATTATTGGGTAAAAAAATCAGATTTGATTCAATAGAAAAACACATGAGTATCTGATATGAAGTTAGGATCTTAGATAAGGAAATCAGAGTGTTACAGAGAAGAAATTATGACATTTTGGACATAATGACAATTTTTTCTACTTTATCCTTTTTCTGAGGAAAGAAATAGGAGGGGAAGAAAGGAAGTTGAAAGTAACTATTAAAAAAAAAAGAGAGAGAAAAGAGAGAAAAATTATTATTAAAAAAATATATAGAATTATTAAAAAAAAAAGAAAAGAGAGAAAAATTATCCATTTCATTTTTCTTTTATGAGAAAAGAGAGAAAAATTATCCATTTTTCTTTTATAAGTTATACAGCACAAAGCAAGATATAGATAGAAGTATAGCAGGTTTCTTTTTTTTTATTTTTTTAATTTTTAATTTATTTATAATATTCAATTTTATTCAACTAACTATAATTTTCAAATCTTTCCTTTCTTTATAAAAGTTGTCAGAAGAAAAGAGAGCACTAGACATCTTGCTACACATGTAATGATCACTTTAATTGAGTTGTTTGAGGAAGTCAGGATTTAATTGAGATTTTATTTTCATTCTTTTTTCATTTCATCTCAAAACAAATGTCATTTTTTATTTTTTTGGTGACTCATGTGGGTGGAGTTTGTTATTTTTGTGTGAAGTCATATTTTCTCCATAATGGTGAATTCAAAGGAACTATCAATACATGATTTCAAAGCAGACTCAGTCACTCTGTCTAGAGGACATTGGTTCCTGGACAGTGAAGCTACAGTAGAGGAGGTGGATCTGGAATCTGATGAAGAGCAAGAAATTCCAGAAGCAGAGAAGGTAGTTAAGGAGCTCAAGGAAACTCTGGGTATTATTGGTCAAACATATTTACAGTAGGAGTTGGAGGTTACAAGTACACTATGCTGTGTCAGGAGTTTTACAAATTCCAAAGAATTGCAGTCAATTACAAAAGATGGAAAGCAGTAGGAATACACAGGTTGTTGGATGAACCCATATCCTTTATAGATGCACAGGTAATGAACAGCCTGTTGGAAGTTGGAAAGGGCAATGAGGCATATTTCAGGTGTGCTGTCAGGAACAAAGAAAATCAGGAAGTGAACATCACAATAAAAGCAGAGCATATCAGGGCAGCCCTTCAGTTTTACCCAATGGGAACTAAGTTGGATAACAGCTTTGTCAAGAAGAATAAAGAAACATATACAAGATATTCTAAGTTCCCTGACTTTAAGGGAAGAGAAAATGAGGAGTATGCCATCTAAATGTTCTTGCAATACTTCTATTTTCCAAAACTACCTAGATACACCATGCCACACAAACCAGTAACATTGATGATGCTCAATAATAAGGACAAAACTAAGCCTTTTGGGGTGATGGATGTAACTCCCTATATACATGAGCAATTAAAGGAAGCAGCCAAACATTGGGAGCAAAAGAAGTATATGAATGGAGCCCAATTCTTAACTAGAATTATATATCATATGCTAGGGATGGAGGATCAATTACAACTAGCTCCAGAAGCTCAATACTTCAGAAGGCTGATGACAGGAATCAAGAGTCCTTCCAGGAAGATGGCTGTAAGAGAAGCAGAAGGCCAATCAAGTATGAGGGGAGCAGAAAGGAAAAGAAAAGGAATTTCAGAAGAAGTCATTCCAGTAAAGAAAAGAAGATTGGATCCAAGAAAAGTGGAGTTGGAAGAGGTGGAAGCAACTAAGGAAGAGCATGAAGCTACTCAGAAGAAGTAGAGCACTATGAAGAGCTGCATGACCAGATGATGGCAGCAGAGACAGAGGAAATTTTTGTCAAAAAAGAAGTGGAACTTTTAGCATATTTTAAAGAGCTACAAGGACCTCCTGAGATTAGAACTACAGTTGTAGTGAAGAAGAAGGTTCAAAAGAAACCTGTACTGAAGAAGAAGTTAACCAAGAAAAGTAAAGGAAAATCAGTAGCACAACCTGTACCAAGGATGGAGACAGAGGAAGTAATAGTAGAAGAAAATAAGCAGGAGGAATATATGACTGTGAAAGAATCAAGAATGGACAAATCAGGAGTAGCAGGCTCTTCACAATTTTCTTCAGACTCTGAAAGTGATATTGAAAATTTCTTGTGCAGCAAAGCAGGTTAGTCCTGAAGAAGAGAGAAGGTTACTGAAAGGCAAAGCAGTGATGATGGAAGAAGAGAGTGAAGTAAGGAAGGAATTCAGCTGTGGATTAGTGGATTCAGGATTAAAGACAAAATGGACAAAACCATTACATCACACCTACTTCAAATTGGATGAAGGAAAAGTAGAAGCAGAAAAAGAAGTTCAGTTATGCAGTTCAGTACACAAACAAAAAGAGACAGATCAAATCAAGGAGACAGAGAAAGTATTGGAAACGAAGAATGATCAAGAAGTAAAAGAAGGAGAAACAGAAAAAGAGATCAATCAAAGCATGAAGACATACTATATGATTTGAATCATAATGAAGAGTTCACAACTATAGAAAAGCAGGAACCAGAGGAAGATTTGGATCTCATGGATATAGATGAGCAAGAGGAAGGAAAAAAAGAGCAGATAATCAATGATAAGATAAAGCTTGTTGACGAGACTGATTCAACCATAATTCAGGAAAAGGAAGTACAGGTAAAAGAAAAACATCTCTTTGAAGAAGAACAACAAGGAATGGAGAACAAGAAGGTGGAAGAAACAAAGACAATTAAAGACACATGAGGACATGAGAATAAGGAGGATTAGATATTAGAATCTGAGGACAAAGAAGAAATGGAAGCAAATAAGAGCTATGAAGAATAAAATAACTAGGTCATAGAGTATGAGGAAGACAATGAAGAAGAGAATGATTGTGAAGAAGAAAAGCAGATAGAAGTGAAACAAATTGAATTAGAAGATGGGTTGGAAAGAATACCTAAAGATATAAGATCTGCTTGTAAGGTTATTATGAGCAATATAGAACAGTTTAGACCATCCAGTAGAAACATGATCATATCAGGCATGGTAGCTGAATCCAAGTTTGTAAAAGGTAGCAGAATCATTAATGAGCAAAAGAAAGAAAAGGAACAGTTAGCAGAACAATTGAGGATTGTGCAGGAGAAAAATGAGGAATTGACATACATAATAATTTCCTTGGAAGAATTAGAGGTTCAACAACAAAACAAAATCCAATATCTTGAAGAGAAGTGTGCAAAACAGACAGAGCATAGTAGTAAAATGGAGATGGAGTTGAAGAAAATTGAAGGGAGATACAGAACCTTATAGAGTTCATATCAAATTATGGTCAAAGCAAATGAGGAAATAAACAAATTATTAATGGAAGAAGGTCAAATGAAGGAGGACAGCAAGACTGTACAGGTGACACAGGATGAGAAGGAAGATCTGAACAAAGAACTTATGAGATTGCAAACAGAGTTGAAAGAAGCCAGGGAGTTAGAAAAACAAGCCAGTATACATGCTGCTACTTCTATGAGGGGATATAATAAGTTACATATGGATATAGAAAAAGAGAGAAGTGATTGGCAGTTGAGTATGGAAAAGGAAAGAAATGAGTGGAAATCAGAAAGAGAGTTGTGGACCTCCCAAAATAGAAGTTTAATGTTGACAATAAAAGAGTTACAGAAAAAATTGGAAAAACCACTAACTCAGGTGGAAGAGCAGGTGGAGACTACACAAGCAGAGAATATGAAGTAGGAGATGATGACAGAACACAACATGGTGGTGAACAAGGAAACAAAGCACCAGTAGAAGAGTATTCAGAAGAGTTTGTTCTGAAACTTATGACAGACAGAGAATCCAGAATGGAATTTATTAGAAAAATGCATAATGAATACGAAGAACAGATTGTTAATTTTGCTTTGAATAAAGGAATAAATCCGGATCAACACCATTGGGCTGCAGATGGCTTAGGTATACCCTTTTGCATGATTATGGAAAGCATTAGAAACTATCAGTTGGCAAGGGTAGGATTACCTCCAAACAAGTATTTAGAATATGAAGAAGATATCAATGTGACAAAGGAGTTATTTGAAAAAGCCAATCCCAGATGGAGAAATAAGTGGTTGGATGCTAAAAGAAGCATCAATACAGTTAAAAATCAATTCAGCATATTGTCCAGTAGCAAGGAGAAGGGATTGGACCGTCTTCTGGGAAAGAAGGAAGGAGGGACAGATTCCATCAAAATGGTTGAATTTTCCCAAGATAGCAAGCCCAAAGGCAGGAACATGGCCAACAAAGAAGTATATGGTTGACACAACAGAGTCTGTCATATCCACATATAAAGATGTCAATGATCCAGCATGTATTTTATTAATCAGAGTAATGAGACTCATATTGGCACGCATAGAGACCTTTACCGATACAGATGTCAGAATTCTCAATTACATTGGCTTTAATTCACCATATGATGCTTTATTATTTGATCTTAGTGAAACTCCAGACAGGATATGTTTGATGGCTTATTATAGCAGAACAATATTTTTGGGTAGCCATTATCTTCAAATTTTTGAGGATGCATTTGATTATGGATTTTTTGAAAGAGAATCAGAGATATTTGGAAACTTGTCAGTTGTAACAAAGTCTCGACTCACTGCTTATGAAGCCGCATACACAAAATATTTGAAGAAAGATGTGATAGATAAACCAGAGGCTGTTGTGCAATGGAGAAAAGCATTATTTGAGATGGTAAACAACTTAAACATTACAGAAAGAAAAAGCCATGACCTATTGTCATAGGTCTATCAAAGAAAAAAGAAGTGAAGGAAGCATTCATGATATATCAGCAAGAATGTCTTTTGTCAGGAGCCAAAAGATTTAGGAGGGGAAGAATGTTAGAAGTAGTATTTTTGATGGAAAAATAATTGTAAAATGCCAAAAAATTGTAAAAATATTTATGCAAATGATGTAAAAATGAGGAAGAGTCTTCCTCATGTAGATTAGACTCATATGTATTTTTTCTAGAATTTTTGGAAACTTCTAGATAGCATATTTTTAGAATAGAAGAGAAAAGGACCAAAATTCAAGTGTGAAAAGGGACACTTCAAAATGTATAAAAGACAATTTCCTCTATTTTGAGAGGGTTGGTTATTTGTATTTGATGCTATCCAAGCAAAGAGAGGAGTTTCCTGCAGAAAATCGTGATTCTTCTTTTTTGTGTGAATTTCTTTGATTTGTTGAGTCTATTCTATGTGTATCCATGGAATTTGTAAGCTTCCATTGTGCATTTCTGATGAATGTGTATGAAGAGAGTTGATTCATGATGTGTTGAGTGAGAATTGGCTGAAGAATGATGCTAGAGATGGAAATCGTCTAAATTCACAGAATCACGATTGTCTCGTCTAAGGATTACAGGTATCATTTTTGAGATTTGACTTCATGATTGTGTTCTGCTGAGAAAATAACACACTTTAGACGCCAAGATGATTGGAAATGATGTAGTTTTTCTCAAGATAATCAAAACCCTAGAAATTCCTCTTCATCTTCATCATTTCTCAGAAATCCAGCCAGTTTTCTCTTATTTCTTGGATTCTATCATCTAGAAGGGGCTGTGGTCTCTTGTATACTTCCAGGATTGACAAATATAAGATGTATTGTTGATTCTTTA
The DNA here is from genome assembly GCA_020310875.1 of Ceratopteris richardii. Lineage (NCBI taxonomy): Eukaryota > Viridiplantae > Streptophyta > Polypodiopsida > Polypodiales > Pteridaceae > Ceratopteris > Ceratopteris richardii. The sequence goes on along the minus strand of CM035408.1, from coordinate 94,257,007 downwards.
TGCTAAAATGATTGGAGAGGACAACTCCAAAGGTTTACAACAAACAGAGAGCTTTCTGTCATGATCTCCTTCCTTAAAGGTCTCATGGAGAATTTGGTGTTTATTGATGATTGTTTACATACGTGTAATTTTGCATAAGCTTTCGTCAGGATTTTTGCCGATTAATGTCTATGCATCTTCTTTGACTTTTGTACTTTTGTACGGATAAAGGCACAAAAGCAGACCTGTCGTTTAGTAGTAGCATGAGGAATCGAACTCGCGACCAATTACATCAAAGGCATCTCCTATGTCCAAGATGACAATCGACGTTGTTGGTTGTCGTCATGAAGAAGGTTTGAGGGTTGGAGCGATAGTGCTTAGGAGCTTGTCTTGCTCGATCAAGACTTCATTATCCTCATGGCGATGATTTGAGCGGACTAATCTCCATGAGATCTCCTCATATATTTTCAGCGGCTATGGAGAATTCCACGCTGAGTTGCGGTACTGAAAAAATCTCCATCCCAGGTGATAGAGGCTCCAAAAAATCAGAGGCAGATCGGAGGAGACATCGTCCTCTTGTCGGATCCACATCGACAACTCCTCCACCTCATTATTAGAGCCAAAACTCAAGACATTAGAGACTGCCATCTTTGGCGTTCAACATCCGCATTGTTTCTTTATGTTATCGATTACTGACGTCTGCTTCAGGCACAAACGAAGCAAAAGTCTAGCAACAGTCGCCGCTGTAGCTAAGCTTGCAAGAAAGCGCGACACCAAATCTGTTGTAGCACCTGGCTAAACTCTGTACCTTGGAGGGTCGCCTCTCAATCATCAACTAGCTCAAATGAAGCACAAGCGTGTCCATATTACAGATGAAGTAAAAGGATTCGACTTTCGAGATAGGAAAGAATGGTTTATCTAAATGCGACATCCATATTCAGCGGGTTGAGGCATGAACTGAATGGGATTTCATCCAAGACTAAGGAAACGGATCAGATCAAGCGGTCTAGATTTCTGTCAAAGTCCCTTTCTTCCAGGTTTTCTAGCTCTTCAAGGGCTTTGCATTCAAAGTACCTCGATGCTAGCAGGGTTGTGCCTGCCACAAAGAAGTCTAACAAAAATCCACACATTCGAACAAAAGATCCTTCCTCTCCCGACTTTTTGCCAATCTCTCCTTTCGGCGAGTGCTTCCATAGCAGCACCAAGGAGTACGGTGAGATTATTCATGAGGAGACTGGCACTATCCTATGGATGCCCTTCCGTCGAGTGCACTTATCTGGTAGTGAGCCTCCATTTGATTTGTATGACACCAGCGGGCCTCAATATATTGACCCTTGAAAAGGGCTTCTGAAAATACGGCAAGAATGGATTTCAAGGAGGGAGGCAAGAGGGAGAAAATGGACCCTGAATTTGGTCGGGTAGAGGTTGCACGTGGAAGAGCTATCATACCTTCTAACAAGAAACACCTTGAATTCAACCCACGATGTCAATAAAGATAGATCTTTTCTTTATCCATGAGAGCGGCCTAAAATTGTCAAGGGACAAAGGTATGATCAAAGCTAAGTATTTTCCAGTTTCTACTTGGCCTTAATGTTTGATTTATCTTGTTTTCATTATTCTACACTTAATCCTAGATGCACATTGAAATAGCCAAGATTTCAATCGATTAAGTCTAGATTAGGATAATGAAAAAATCCACTTCTCATTTCAAGCATTAGTTTGCATGAAGGAAAGCTTAATTTAAAAAAGGATCCTTGTGCATCAAAGAATGCATTTTGGTAGTTTAATTCAGATTTCCTTTCCATTGAGTAAGTTTTTTATTGCACCACAAGGATATGTTTTTATATCATAGTGCATTAGAACAAAGGAAAGGATATATATGCATCAAGATTGCATGATATACATTGTCAGTACAAGGAAAAGTCATGCATCAAGCTCATGCATGATTGTTGCATTATTTTTTGGGCATGCAAAGAACATGCATGCATACGCATGTGAGCATATGCATTTGCATGTAGGCACATGCATTTGCATGATAGAATGGGATATTGTTTGCAAGTAGATATTGTAGAGCCCTAACCGGTTGAAACTAAAGGTGCAAAGTATTTTTCCTCTTAAGGTTCAAAGGATAAATTTAAAATCTTAAGGTGCAAAAGTAAAGAATTAAAAGGAAAGGTGAAGGTGGAAGGCCGCGTACGCAAAGGTGGAAATGGGCCGCCCAATCAAAAATTTTATTTTGAAAGTCACTCTTGTTCTAAAGTCACTACAGGACAAAGTAGCGAGTCGTTGAGGACCAGTTCAAAAAGACAATCTTGGGACATTGAAAGGACACCAAGATTGTATTGCAGTTAGAGTGCGCGAACCGGCGGACTCAACAAAAGAAGGACAAAGGCTATTCTTGGATTGAGAGCTAGGAGCAAGGGAGAGCTTCGGAGGAAGTAAGAGAGGAAGCAAGAAGAGCCTCCAGTGTGCGACGACATTCAAGAGTGCAAGAGGTGTCAAGAGGAAAGTGTGCAGAGAAGGCGGGTTGGATTCCAAGAGTCTCAAGGTCTATTGCGTGTGTGCGCCGTGATACCAATTCCTTAGCTTGGCGGAAGCTTAGTGCAAGGTGTGCACAAGGGAAGCGGGAAGCAAGTGAAGGATTGGTGCAGGAGAGGCCGCTTCTCGAGGACTTGAGATAATTGGTTTTCAGTAATTGATATTCTCTGAAGTTGTATTTAGTCATTGATTAGACTATGCGCAGTCATTGTAATTGTTGAAAGATAAGCAATATTCAAGGTTTCCAAGAGTATTCCTTTGCAGAAGTTTTCACTGTTATTCCATTTTCATCATCTCCTCTTTCTCCTACAAACCCTCAAACTCCTTCTTGTCCACGAATCCCCAACAAATTTGGCACGCACGGTGGGACTTCCAAGGAGCTTTGAGCATAGGAGACTATATATTACCATTGGAGGACAATATTCCAGTGTCGACAACATTCCTCCAGTGGGCCAAAAGGTACATACTTCTATCAAGTGTCTCATTTTAAGTGGACTATGAATAGCTCATGACCGCGACCCGGTCACAAACCTTGAGAATCAAGTGCAAGCAGACAAGAAGAAAGACGAACAGAAGATCATCGAGTCCACTTTCATCGACTTCATCGGTAGGAAGCATGGCAGGACAGGTGGACCTAGAAGTCTTGCTCTCCAGATTAAACATAAAATTTCCCTCCTTCAGAGGTTTAGCCCATGAGGACCCAGATGAGCACATTCGACGATTTCTTGCATTATGTAAGACTAGGGGGCTAATGGGTAGGGAAGATGCTTTCTTGATACTCTTCCCCGCCACATTGGAAGGTCTGGCAGACAAGTGGTTTAGCCAGTTTGCTGAAAATCACTTTACCTCTTGGGATTTGATGAAAGAGGCCTTTAAGAATCAATTTCAGCATGGCAACACGGCTGAGATTATTATAGAAGAATTGGAAAACTTGAAGTTGGGTCCAGGAGAGAAGTTCCCCGAATTCGTGACCAGAGCCAAAGCACTAATGGCTAAACTACCGGATCCACCACACGACTTCTTTGTCAAGAAGTGGTTAGCCAAACCTCTACCTGTGGTCACCCAATGCAAAATAAAAGAGTTAGTGCTACCTACTGCCTCTGTTGAGGAGTTCATCAATACGGCCACCCGCTTGGAACAGATAAGGCACCAGTATGGTGCAACTTCTTCCCAACCATCATATGGTGCAGAATTGGAGGACCCCGTGAGCCAGTTAAGAAGGGAACTGGAGGGCTTGAAAAGGAATAAGCCCTACACAGAGGAGGAGACTACTGTAGCTCAGCTGAGAAGAGAGATTGAAGCCCTCAAGCTCCAAAAGGAAGAGGAAGCCCAAGCAGAGGAACTAGCTCAGCTGAGGCAGGAGTTGCAAGAACTAAAAGGAGGCGGCATTAAGAACGGACTCTGGTGCTCCATGTGCAGCAAGCAAGGACACATAGTAAGTGAATGTCCTTTGCTAAATGTGACTTGTCAATTATGCAGGAAGATTGGGCATGAGGCCCATGAATGCCAAGTAAGGGGAATGCCGACAACGACATACTGGACACAAGGAGGGCTATTGCCACCAGCAAATGTAATGGCAGCAGCAACAAACCAAGGTAATAACTATAATCCTAGACCGAGAACTAACCTTGCAAATGGGCCTAGAAGGCCAATTATTTGCTTCAGATGTGGAGAATGTGGGCACTACCAATCTAGGTGCACCCTTCCGGAAAATGCACCTCCTTGCAGGAATTGTCCAGAGGCCAGAGATCACTATACAAACTGTTGTCCTAAGAATCAAGCCTCTACTTCCGGACCCCATCTCCAAATGATCTCTGTATTCAAAGAGGAGACATTACCTCAGGTGAATGAACCCTCACCATCCACTAGAGTGGTACAATTAGAAGAACTCGAATCTTTTGCAGTACAGACAAGAAGCAAGGGAACGGCAAAAGTGGTAGAAAATCAAGAATTGATAATTAAGGAATTGAACAAAGACAGAGTTGCAATTGAAGACAAAGATACTACAAGTACAGACACAAACCACAATGAATGTCTCACAGGCACCAGTGATGCCATTGGGCATGCCTTCAACAGGGCTCAAGAAGAGTTTGGCAAAGCAAATGAAGCTCACTTTCTTAAAGAGTCAGAGGCTTCAAAACTACTCAAGTCAATGAAGAAGGAGGTTAGTATTTTTGATTTAATAAAGATGGATGGGAAATTCAGGTCAGAATTATTGCAGATAATTGATGAGGCTTCTACGACAAGCTTAGTGGCTAAGACTGCTATCTTACATAAAGGGATAATTAGGGGGGAAGCACCCCTTACAGATTATAAAAGCCCTCGGCTTACAATATCAATCAAGGGTCATGAATTTCAAGGTGTTATTGTAGATGGTGGTTCTGGCATTAACTTGATGCCTGAACATACCATGAAAAGGATTGGACTCCACCCTTCAAGACCTGCAAATTTCACGGTTACTTTGGCAGATCAGAGCAAAGTAAGGCCCTTGGGGGTAATCCCAAAAGTTCCACTTGAAGTACAAGGTAATCTATTCATTCTGGATTTTGTGGTTTTAAGATTGCCCCAGGTTGAAGGAGGATTTCCTCTCTTAATTGGAAGACCTTGGCTGAGGCATGCCAGTGTCATTCATGATTGGGGTAAGGACACTATGTGGGTACAAAAGAAAGGGCAGGAGCTGACACAAATTCATTTAGAAGAAGGCCCAGACAATCAAGGAAACACTAGTATGATGCAAACAGTGAGCATTTGCATGGAAACAGAAGCGGAGGATCAACCCCAAATAGATTTTGAGGAAGAAGAGGATATTTTAAGTTGGCTTCATGCCGGCAACTCTTCTTCTTGTTTTGGAATTTTTCTTGATAATCCTGGTACGATTGGAGGCTATGATGAAGACAAGGGAAAGGTCCAGGTTGATGGATTGGGAGAGCCCATCACTGACCACAGAAGGGGCAGGAAGATACCCCTCAAATACAAATTGGAGGAGGATGTGTCAACATCAGATAACGAAGTTTCCAAAGCTAAAAACAAGGTAAAAAATTCTGAGGTTGAATGTTCTTTCGCAATTCAAGAAATCCCTACAAGATGGATGCAGGACAAGGAGGAACACATCGAAGTCCAAAATACACCTGCTTATGAAGCAATGCACGAAAAGCTAGTAGAAGAAGACAAGGAAGCAGATGCACACGGAGATAATATGGTAACAAGAAACCCGGTCCAAGAAGTACACTTATGCACTCAAAACAATAATCAACCAGTTCTGGTGGCCACTTGGTTGTGGAGCCACCCACAGCTCCTGGAAAAGGTAAAATCATTCTTGACCCAGTATGCAGATGTTTTTGCCTGGCATTATAAAGACTTAGAAGGAGTGCCTGCATCTTATGGAGAGCACAGAATTCCTCTGGTTGATGGAGCCAGACCCATCAGAGGAAGGAGTTATAGACTTAATCCAAAGTATGCCGAAGCTGTCTATGTGGAAATCCAAAAGATGGAAGATGCAGGAATCATCATTCTTGTGGAACACTCAGAGTGGCTCTCGCCTATGGTTATAGTAACAAAGAAGAATACTAATAAAATCAGAATTTGTGTGGACTTTAGAGCTCTCAACAAGGTGACCATTCCAGATGGGTTCCCTATGCCTTTTGCAGAACAGGTCATTGAAGAAGTGGCTGGGCATGCACTATATAGTTTTATGGATGGATTCAGTGGCTATAATCAAATATCAATACACCCAGAGGATCGTGAAAAGACTGCTTTTATCACACCTTGGGGAACGTATGTGTATGTAAAAATGCCATTTGGGCTCAGAAATGCTCCAGCCACATTTAACAGAACGGTCAATCTCATTTTTGGCCCCCTATTGCTGGAATCACTTAGAATCTTCATGGATGACTTCTCTTCATTTTCAGGATCTCAAAGGAAACTCATCTAGATTGTTTGGACCAGCACTTGAGGCAGCTGCAGAATATTTTCCAAAGATGCAGAGAAACTAAGTTAAAGCTCAATCCAAATAAATGTCATTTCCTTGTGACAGAAGGAACCCTTTTAGGACATGTGGTATCGGCTAAAGGTATGACCCCAGATCCTGACAAAATTCTCTCTATATTAAAGTTACCTAAACCTAAAACTCCTAAAGAGATCCAAAGTTTTTTGGGGCATACCGGTTATCATAGAAGGTTTATAAAAATGTATGCAGAGATAGCTAGACCTCTGACTAGACTCACAGGTAAAGAAGTACCTTTCAAATGGGAAGAAGAGGAGGAAAAAGCATATCAGACATTACGGTCACGGTTAGTGTGTGCTCCTATCTTGGTCACCCCGGAGTGGTCAAAAATCTTTCATATACATGTCGATGCCAGTGCATATGCAGTGGGGGCAGTTCTGACTCAACCCAGTGAAGAATTTAAAATGGACAGGCCAATTCAATATGCCAGTAGAATCTTGACCAAGGCTGAAAGGAATTACAGTACTACTGAAAGGGAAGCACTAGCAATGGTCTTTGCCGTTCAAAAATTCCGCCATTACTTATTGGGGGTAAAATTTATTATTATATCATATCACCAACCACTAAAATACCTCCTCAACAAACCCCAGGCAATTGGCAGAATATGGAGGTGGCTATTGTTGTTTCAAGAGTTTGATTTTTCTGTCGTACATAAACCAGGAAAAGACAATGTTATGGCGGATCACTTATCCAGAATAAATATGAGGAATCAATCTAGTGGAATCAATGATGACTTTCGAGATGCTCATCTGTTTGCTGTAAAAGCTCAGGGCTGGTATTACGACATTAAAAATTTCATTAAAACTGGATTGTATCCAGAAAAGGCTAGTGCCGTACAAAAGAAGAGCCTGCTAATCAAGAGTAGACCATATACTTTCGTCCAAGACAAATTGTACAGACAAGGCAAAGATGATCGGTTCAGGAAGTGTTTGGAAGAAGAAGAAGTGAGGGAATTCCTTCACTCTGCACATGAAGGAACAGGTGGTGGGCACCTCCCAGGACATATTATGAGTCAGAGGATACTGGATGCGGGTCTATGGTGGCCTACAATTTTCAGGGATGCAGATGAATGGGGTAAGGCATGTGATATTTGCCAAAGGTGTGGACCTAAGCCAACAAAGCAGAGAAATAACCCCTTGGTTATTTCCACCTCCTGGCAACCATTTGAGAAATGGGGGCTAGATTTTGTAGGGCCCATCTACCCTCCCGCTTTTCCAAAAAGAGAAAAATATCTCCTGATAGCTACAGATTATGCAAGAAAGTGGGCTGAAGCTATTGCCTCCACAGATTGCACTGCCCAAACTGTTGCTGATTTCATTTATAGTAACATCATTTGCAGGTTTGGTTGTCCACTTGAAATTTGTACTGATCAAGGTACCCATTTTGTCAATAAAGTCCTGCAAGAAATCTTCAACAGGTACAGAATTCTTCATAGGACCTCTTGTGCTTACTATCCACGAGCAAATGGACAGGCTGAGTCTACAAATAAGGTTCTAATTTCAATGTTAAGAAAGGAGTGTATGTTGCAACCCACTTCATGGGGCAGTGCGTACTTAGGTACACTTTGGGCATACAGGTTAGCCTACAAAGAGGCCACTGGATATTCCCCATTCCAACTGGTTTATGGCATATTACCCATCGAGCCCTTTGAATTTTTACATGGATCGCCTAAGATAGCATTCATGCAGGGAAAGAAGGATTGTGATGTCTCTCAGAGGCTAGGAGCTTTAAATAAAGTGGAGGAGATTCGTCTACTAGCAACTAAACAATTGATAGAGACTCAGATGAAACGGAAGGAGGCACATGATCGACATCTGTGGAAAAACAACATCGAGGCAGGCATGTTAGTTCTTCTCCATAAACCTAACCCTCATACGACTGCAAAAGGGAAATGGATCCCTCATTGGGAAGGACCTTTTCGCGTGCTGAAGATATTGCATTGGGGTGCTGTGCAATTGGAAACCCTCGCTGGCAACACCCTACCTTTAGTAAACATTTCAAGACTCAAGGCTTATTATCAAGTGCCGTAACCATTGTAGTTTCATTTATTTTGTTCCTGATGGTTTTGGTTTGGTTTATTAGGTAACAAAACTCAAAAAAAAAAAAAAAAAAAAAAAAAAACTCACGCGTTTTCTTTTTTTCGGCGCCATTTTTTTTAATTTTCTTCATTTATTTTCTCAATTCCACCGTTAAATAAAATTGGGCGCAAAAGTTTTTTTTGGATGTCCCTTACTGCTGCACAATAACTTTCATTAATACCCATTTCTTTGTTCTCCCTTGAATGGCTAAGATTAAGAGTTGCATCTCCTCTCTTTTGAGCACCCTTTTATGGTCCACCATTCTTGCTTAGGAGGTGCTCCTTCATTCCTCATTGCTATGTAATATGCCTTCTCTTCATTCTTGCTCCCTTCAGCTCTCCTGGATTTTCAGGCAGGTTGCGCGCTTCCTTTGTCTATATCGGATGCAAGATTTCTTGGCCCGGGTCTCAAAGAGAAGCCTGGAGACTAGCGAACGCAATTTCATCACCCCACTCCATCCTAACCCCTGCACCCCGCAACCTACCACCCCCCCTCACCCCCTCCAATCCCCTCAACCCACCTCCCCCAACCTCCCCTCGGCGCCCCGCAGCCTACCACCCCCCCTCACCCCCTCCAACCCCCTCAACCCACCTCCCCCAACCTCCCCTCGGCGCCCCGCAGACTACCACCCCCCCTCACCCCCTCCAACCCCCTCAACCCACCTCCCCCACCCTCCCCTCGGCGCCCCGCAGCCTACCACCCCCCCTTACCCCCTCCAACCCCCTCAACCCACCTCCCCCAACCTCCCCTCGGCGCACCGCAGCCTACCACCCCCCTCACCCCCTCCAACCCCCTCAACCCACCTCCCCCAACCTCCCCTCGGCGCCCCGCAGACTACCACCCCCCTCACCCCCTCCAACCCCCTCAACCCACCTCCCCCACCCTCCCATCGGCGCCCCGCAGCCTACCACCCCCCCTCACCCCCTCCAACCCCCTCAACCCACCTCCCCCAACCTCCCCTCGACGCCCCGCAGACTACCACCCCCCCTCACCCCCTCCAACCCCCTCAACCCACCTCCCCCACCCTCCCCTCGGCGCCCCGCAGCCTACCACCCCCCCTCACCCCCTCCAACCCCCTCAACCCACCTCCCCCAACCTCCCCTCGGCGCCCCGCAGACTACCACCTCCCCTCACCCCCTCCAACCCCCTCAACCCACCTCCCCCACCCTCCCCTCGGCGCCCCGCAGCCTACCACCCCCCCTCACCCCCTCCAACCCCCTCAACCCACCTCCCCCAACCTCCCCTCGGTGCCCCGCAGACTACCACCCCCCCTCACCCCCTCCAACCCCCTCAACCCACCTCCCCCACCCTCCCCTCGGCGCCCCGCAGCCTACCACCCCCCCTTACCCCCTCCAACCCCCTCAACCCACCTCCCCCAACCTCCCCTCGGCGCCCCACAGACTACCACCCCCCCTCACCCCCTCCAACCCCCTCAACCCACCTCCCCCACCCTCCCCTCGGCGCCCCGCAGCCTACCACCCCCCCTCACCCCCTCCAATCCCCTCCACCCACCTCCCCCAACCTCCCCTCGGCGCCCCGCAGCCTACCACCCCCCCTCACCCCCTCCAACCCCCTCAACCCACCTCCCCCAAACTCCCCTCGGCGCCCCGCAGACCACCACCCCCCTCACCCCCTCCAACCCCCTCAACCCACCTCCCCCAACCTCCCCTCGGCGCACCGCAGACCACCACCCCCCTCACCCCCTCCAACCCCCTCAACCCACCTTCCCCAACCTCCCCTCGGCGCACCGCAGCCTACCACCCCCCTCACCCCCTCCAACCCCCTCAACCCACCTCCCCCAACCTCCCCTCGGCGCCCTGCAGACTACCACCCCCCTCACCCCCTCCAACCCCCTCAACCCACCTCCCCCACCCTCCCATCGGCGCCGCGCAGCCTACCACCCCCCCTCACCCCCTCCAACCCCCTCAACCCACCTCCCCCAACCTCCCCTCGGCGCCCCGCAGACTACCACCCCCCCTCACCCCCTCCAACCCCCTCAACCCACCTCCCCCACCCTCCCCTCGGCGCCCCGCAGCCTAACACCCCCCCTCTTCCTACCACCCCCCTCACCCCCTCCAACCCCCTCAACACCCCTCCCCACCCCCCTCTACCCGCCATCGCCCGCCCCACCCCACCACCTCCCACCAACTCAACCCCGCACACCTCAACCCCCTCCCTCCTCCTCGGCCCCCGCGTGCCCCCTCTTCCTACCAACACCCTCAACCCCTCTGCCCCGCCGGCTCCAGGCCCACCCCACCCTCTCCCATCACCTCAACCCATCAAGCCCCACCCCCTCCATTCCATTCGATTCCCCGCACACCCCCTACCCCTCCCACCCCCTCCACCACCGACTACCCCGCCGTCAACTACCTCCCTCCCCTCCCTCTTCCCCCACCGCCTAACCCCTCCGCTATCCCGCCACAGCCACATCATCTGTCCCCACCCTCTTCAATTCCCCTTTCCCTACATAGGCTTTCTTTTGCTCCACTTCTTCTCCCCATTTCCATCAATGGCTGACCCCTCCGCTCCGGGTGCTCGTTCCGATCCTCCATCCCAGCTGCCTCCTAACCTTCAAAATCCATCCTCTCCCACCTCCGCGATTCCCTCTGACCATCCCAATCCACCACCTCCCTCATCGGCAGAACAATCTGTTCAAGCTAATCCAACACCTCCTACGGCCCTTGATCTCCCTATTTATTCCATACACTCTGATTCCACCGACCTTTATTCCCCACCTCCCATCCCGCAACCTCCTTCTCCTTCCCACTCTATGTCTCATTCATCTCACCCATCTTCACCAACCGGGGATTATATGCGCCTGTTTCTCCCACCTGACTTAAACCTGCAAATCCGAATGCATTTATCCCTACCTACCATTGCCCTTCGTCAAATGTTTTCCATTGAGGATCTTCAGCAGGCGGGCTTGTGGGGCTTGGCTAATGTTTTCTTCAATAACCCCGCCAATTTTACCCAGGTTTATGAAGCTATCCGCCTCTTCCCTCATTTTAGAACCGGCACTCTCTTCATCCCAGACATTGCCGCCAGTATTGGGTCCCCCCTATTACATTTTCGTGCTCCCCCTTTCCTCTACTCTGGACTGTCCGCCTCGGCTACTATTGCCTTTTTTACCACACACTTTCAAAGTAATGCTAGGTTTTCGCTCCACATGACCACCCTTCTCAATGCGTTCATCTTTTTCTTCTTACTACGTAGTCAAACTTCTTCGCTTCCCTGGTCAGATATTCGTATCGCCGATCCGCTTTTCTGCTTTCTCCATAGCCGTCCTTACCCTTACGCAACCCTCATTTATAGTTCCTTGACTTTGCGCTCCCGTCGACTCCGCGAGGCTATCTCTAGAGGCTCTCATGCATTTTCCATCTATTTTGCACCCTTCTTAGCTTGGCTCTATCACATTCCCGCACAATCTGCCCACAATGTTGCTTATCTCCCTACCCACCCTGGACCGTCCATTGCTCCATCTCCCTCCCCCCCTCTAATCTCAATTGACTCAGCTTCCGCATCGACACCCGCATCCGCACCCCCTGATGTAACCTCCTTCCCTCCCCAATCTTCTTCACCTATCCCTCCTGCATCTACCACCTCTCCATTCATGACTACCCCCCCTGATGTAACCTCCTTCCCTCCCCAATCTTCTTCACCTATCCCTCCTGCATCTACCATCTCTCCATTCATGACTACCCCCCCTGATGTCCCCTCCTTCCCTCCCCAATCTTCTTCACCTCTCCCTCCTGCATCTACCCCTTCTCCTTTCATGACTACCCCCCCTCACGTCCCCTCCTTCACTACCCAATCTTCTTCCCCTATCCCTCTTGCATCTACCACTTCTCCATCCATGCCTACCCCTCCCATTATACCTAGACCTCCCCTCTCTTCAGCTTTCACGCCACTCATTCAAACACAGCTCAACCCTCAAAACCCCACCTGTATGCCCCCAATTCACCCGGATTCCACCTCACCCTCTATCAGTAATATCCCTGTCAGTCGACCACTCCCTTCCCCCAATCCTTCCCTTCCCACTACATCTTCCTTTCCAACCCTTCCTCCTCCTCCGCAGGTCATTTACCCTTCCCCTCCCCCTCCTACTCCAACGGCCAATCCCCCTCCGCATTTTGACCTCCCATCAACCCCTTCCTTTTTACAATTACTACAGGACGCGAGTGTAGTCGCTCTCGGCAATGCTCAGGCCTCCCAGATTTCCTTGGATTCGGTATCGGCCGCCGCTTCGATTCATCAACAGTACATCTCAACAATAGAAAACATCAATCGCATGGCCAACTTTCAATGGCACTCTCTCACCGAAACGGCGCGATTGCTCAAAGAAGAGAGAGATCATTATCGCGATATGTCCGACTCTGCGATGAAAGCCTTAGAAGATCTTCAGAATCGCTCCAACTTAGGGCTTTGTGCTAATGCTGCATGCCGACGTATCCGCCGGGAAAGGGATCATCTTAGGCAATGCCTTAGTTCGCTACAGCTTACGATCAAACAAGCTTCTGCTCCTTTGCCCCCTTCTCCATCAACCTCGGCTGACAATCTCAATCAACCTCCACAATAAATTGCCATCCACAGTATAAATAAATTGCTCATCCACAGTCATAATAATTGCTCTTAGATTCCATTATCGCTTTGTCAATAATTTACTCATCCCTTTGATTTCTAAATAATTCTTGTAGGGTGCCTTATATTTTTTCTTAACTCAATAATATACACCCTTTACCTTTTTTCTTGCCTCCGTTTCGTTGTTTTCATGTCTGTGTCTTTGCAATTTCTCAGTTTTGTATTGCTGTTGTCTCTCCGGGACGGAGAGATCTTTAGGTGGTGGGCATCTGTAGAGTCCTAACCGGTTGAAACTAAAGGTGCAAAGTATTTTTCCTCTTAAGGTTCAAAGGATAAATTTAAAATCTTAAGGTGCAAAAGTAAAGAATTAAAAGGAAAGGTGAAGGTGGAAGGCCGCGTACGCAAAGGTGGAAATGGGCCGCCCAATCAAAAATTTTATTTTGAAAGTCACTCTTGTTCTAAAGTCACTACAGGACAAAGTAGCGAGTCGTTGAGGACCAGTTCAAAAAGACAATCTTGGGACATTGAAAGGACACCAAGATTGTATTGCAGTTAGAGTGCGCGAACCGGCGGACTCAACAAAAGAAGGACAAAGGCTATTCTTGGATTGAGAGCTAGGAGCAAGGGAGAGCTTCGGAGGAAGCAAGAGAGGAAGCAAGAAGAGCCTCCAATGTGCGACGACATTCAAGAGTGCAAGAGGTGTCAAGAGGAAAGTGTGCAGAGAAGGCGGGTTGGATTCCAAGAGTCTCAAGGTCTATTGCGTGTGTGCGCCGTGATACCAATTCCTTAGCTTGGCGGAAGCTTAGTGCAAGGTGTGCACAAGGGAAGCGGGAAGCAAGTGAAGGATTGGTGCAGGAGAGGCCGCTGCTCGAGGACTTGAGATAATTGGTTTTCAGTAATTGATATTCTCTGAAGTTGTATTTAGTCATTGATTAGACTGTGCGCAGTCATTGTAATTGTTGAAAGATAAGCAATATTCAAGGTTTCCAAGAGTATTCCTTTGCAGAAGTTTTCACTGTTATTCCATTTTCATCATCTCCTCTTTCTCCTACAAACCCTCAAACTCCTTCTTGTCCACGAATCCCCAACAGATATGATAATGTACTCTCTTAGTATTTAGCTTACTTTATAAAACTCATGGTTTGACATTAGGGAAGACAGAGGACTAGTTAGATGCAGAGACATACTAGTTCTAGTTTGTAGCTCAAAAACTTAGTCTATTCCTTCCCAAGTTGATACTCCGTTATCAAAAATAAATACTTAATAACAATTAAGTATGTTTGATGTCTTACTACGTATAAGTAAGCACTATGAGAAAGTTAAGTATTAAGTTTTCTTGATGACCAAGAAAACTTAATTACTTGCAAACTTTGCGATGTATGATGACTTTAAGTCCCAAGATAAGCTTTAGTGGAACTATTGAAGTTTTTTTCATCTTGATGAGTGATAAACTTCAAAGAGATGAATAAACTTTAGCATCACTTGAACTTTAGTGTTCAATAGTCGGATGCTAGGTTCCATGACTCTATCTCTAGTCAAGATGCAAAGCTTTCAAAAAGCATGGAAACTTTATTAAGCATTTTTTTGAGGATAAGAAAAGTATGCTTGGTTTTGTTTAAGCTGATTAGAGCTTAAAAAAGAAACCAATGTCAAAGTAATCTTTAGGAATTAAGCTACTTCCTAAAAGTTAAACCAATAAAGGAAATAGCCTAGTTAACTATTTCCTTAGTTAAAAAAGGAATATCTTTTGGACAAGCAATAAAGTCTTAAGTCTTGTTCTTGTTCAATAATCGAGATTTCTTTTAGAAAGATGATTCCAGTAAAACTAAGGATTCCAAGATGAATCCTTGGTAGGAATCTAAAGTTCTTGAAAGAAATATATCTCCCAAGATGTGAGACTAGAATCTTTCAAGTCAGTTTGATAGCCAGTAGTTCCCAGTAGTTCCCAAACCATCAGTACTGGTACTTAAGTCCAAATATTCATATAACCTAAAGATGTATAAAAGATTCTTAGCTTTGGAATCAGAGAGGAATTAATGTATGCGTGGACTTGTGTAAGGGAAAGATCTCTAAAAATCCTGCAGGTAAGCAAAGAAGCTTTAGATAGTTTAAGAGATCTTAAGGATAAAGACTAAGTATTTGTTCTGGTCGCAAGGTCAACCAAACTTGATCAAACTTGGCCATGATTGTCCAAGAATATGTGATTGGAACTACTTTGTAAATTGCCCAAGTATTGGCAATAAAATTCCTTTTGGAGATTATTCACTCAGGCTCCATTTATCCAATGGAAAAATGTGAAAAGAGTAAGTTGTTCCAAGTCTAAACAGAGTAAAGAAATTCCAAAAATGTAGTCTGCCACCGTGAAGACAATACTTAAGTCTGTGGAAGGTAAAACACAAATTTTTACCTATCCTTAAAGGGATTTTGGTACAAATCCAGAAGAACATGAGCGGATGCTTAAAGACTTAAGCAGTAGAGAGATTCCTATATAAAGTCCCCGGGGTAGGTACCTAAAGCATCAGAAGAGAAAGAAATCTAAAGACAAGAAGTCAAAAGCTCTTGTCACTAAAAAAATTGTTCAAGGATAAACCAATTGAACTTGAATCTATGAAAATTCAAGTACTTGGAATTTTGATTGGTTTTCATTTGAAAAACCCTAGCAAAGAAGGATGGATATTCCATCAAAAGGTTTTCAAGTTCCTCAAGGAAAGCACTAGATCATGAAATGATCATGTGAAGGGATCAAAAACCTAGAAAATCTAGTTAGAGGTAAGACCTGAAATTTCAAATCTTTCAGAAAGAATTGAAACAAGAAGGTACTCAATCAAGAGATGTTTTGACTTTAGGATAAGTATCACCCACACATTAATGTGAATATAAAATAGGGTGGTATGGGACACCAGATTTTATACTCAGATTAATGTAGGAAAGATGGTATGGGACATTGGACCATGGGATGATAATTATCTTTTAGTCCTAGATTGGATCTTGAAGTTAGGTTTCATCCTTGAGGGAATTAAGACTTCAAAGAAAGAGTTTAATTCAAGAAGGATAAAAGTAGTATCTTAAGATACTTCAAGATAACTTCAAGATCAAGGAAACAGAAGATACAAAATAAGTAACTCCCAAGATCTTCTTGAAACACTTCAAGCTTAAGTATTATCGATCAAATATATTTGATAAATTTTTGAAAAAAGTTGGACTTTGATTTTACGTTAATCTTTTCAACCAAGGATTTGATTGACTAAGTCAAGCACCAAGTTCTTAGTGTAACTTGGTAAATTCACTCTTTTGACTCAAAGAAATGCAAAAGGATTGCATTCCCAGTAAGGAGTCAGAAAGACTGAATATAACCTAAACTTAGTCTGAAGTGAAGCATTATTTGAATACAAAACTCATCAACAGAACCTCAGTGGGTTGACACACTGATGTTGGTTACCACACTAGTATCTTGTGGTTGGATGATGTTTTTGATTTACTTTGAATTTTTTCGAGAATCCAACTTATTTTTCTTAAAGATAGAAAAAATGCTTCAATATCCTATTGAAACAGATCTTTGAGAAGTTAAAGTCCTAAGTCATCTAGACTTTGACTCATAGCAAGTTTGCATATATAAAGTTTGAATTGGTTGTACAGAGTTTTAGTTATTTATTTTCGCTTTCCAAAACTTTTGGAATTGGCTCAGACATGGTGTCTGATTCCTTTTGCAAAAGACTAGGGTTAGCCGGTTAGAATTAGATAACTAAATTGAACATCCTAGATAAATGTTCTGTACAAGAACCTTTTCAATCTTCAAAAGATAATAATTCTAAGTGGACTTATTTATTTGAGTTTGCTTCAAGTTATAGCATAAAAGATTGCCTAGAGTCTAGTATACTCTAGAATAGAGAAGCTAGGAATTGCTCATGAGATTGACAATTCCCAAGAACTTTCAGTTAAAGTCTTTGAGAAAAGTGTCCTAAGTTGGACAATTTTCATTTTAAATTTGTATTGGGCAAGTTATAGTATGGTTGACTCAAAGAAAGTGGTAACTTTTTCTTATAGTTTACATAGGATTTTTATACTCATTAGAACAAAGTAGTCCTCTAGTTGGGTGAAAAATCAAGTAACTGTTGGATCAAAGTAAACCATTGTACAAACATCTAAGTTAGATGTTTGGGACAACCAAACTTCAAGTTCTCCAAAACAAATTCAAGTGAATCAAGAGTTCTCAAAGTCTAGCAAGGGATAAAAATCCCATTTTCATTACTAAGTCCATGCACCAGTTATGCCTAGAAATGGACTAGTAATTTGAATTCACCTAGTTCACATGTTTGTGCCTAGATCGCACATCCAGAAACTGTGAATTGGCCAAGGATGTTTTTAGATCCACCCTTATTATTCATTCACTACTTTGAACTTTGATTAGTTTATCAAAGTGCAAAGCGAGACAGTGTTTTGAATCATTTGGGCAGGGATGCCACCACAGAGATGAGACACGTTCTTCTAGTTTTAGAACATGAACATGTTCTTCTAGTTCTAGAACATGAGGTTCGGGGGTTGCCTACAGTATGTATATAGCTCTATTTTCGAGGACGAAAATATTTTTTCAAGGGGGGAAGAATGTAATAAAGTAAGTCTATGATCCAAGGGTCTGGCGGGTTCAGACAGATATGAAATCAGACACCGTTTGGCCATCCCTGTGTATGACCAAAGATCTTGAGTTTAGACTTACTAGGAGGTCTTGTGCTCTTGTGAACAAGTGATCCACTTAGCTTAGTGGTTAAGTCTCAAGGATGTGAAGGAGGAGGTCTTGGGTTCAATCCCCACGGGGGACATGGGGAGAGTATTTTTGCCCAAAGAGATGTAGAGCCTTCTAGAAGCATCCACTTGAGTTAACTCGAGTTAACTGGGACACTTGGTGCACATGTAGTTACATGGCCGACACATGGCTGGCTAGTATCCACCTGCCCAAGAAGGCAATCCCCTTGAGAGAGCTATATATAGAGGCATTTGGTTGGTAGGAGAGGGATCTCTCTAGCATGTGGTGGTCGTAATTGTTGTTCTCTTGTACATACCTCTTTCCTTCAGAGTCTAGTATAATCATATAGGCATGCACCTCATAAGTAACATACCTCTCTAAAATATCAAGTTTCTCTGTAATAGAACTCTGGAACTTTCTCCCGAACAAGAACACCTAACAAGAACTTTCTCGAGACATTCTCCTTCTTCCTTCTTCTTTCAAAGTTGGAACATAAAGAGAAACTGACAAAGGAAATATACGAATCCCTGTAGGTATGACTCTGCATTCTTTCACATATGGCTCAAAATAAGTCTTCATTTTTCATCACCCCTCTGGATGATTCAACACTAGTATCCAGAATTCTTCAAAGTATATCACACTTTATGAAATCTAGAACATCTTCCTTCTTTCTAGTAAATCTGATCTTCAGTGAACAATACCTGTATCTGAAACAAAATATCGGAACCTTTTTTATTAGCACTGCAGATGCTAATAGGTTTCACTACCACTGCTCAGCTTCCCAAATTCTAGAATAAGATTAGCTTATCTATTACATGATAACACAAAACCTTGCTGAAAACACTTTAGGATTCATAATCTTCTGCAATATAACAAGTATCTTCTTCTATTTTTCTACAACACTAATATGATAGAATATGAATCTTTGACTTACTTCTTCAAATGCTAAGATTTTTCAAACAAAGGATAGACATCTGACTAAAAAATACTCAAGATCTTCAAGATTATTCAAGATCTATCAAGATCATACAAGATCATTCTAGATATATGATCTCTGCAACAAAATACCTGTGGAGAATCTGCTCTCATCAAACCTTCATGGCTGAATGTTTGATTTGCTACCTGAATGTCTCTAAGTGTCCATGCTTCTTACATAAAGTTGTAACACTTTTCTTCAACTAAATCCTTCCCAAGAATCTGCAACTTCTACTGGAACACAAGTGGATAAACTCTCACCCTAAGAACTCCAAAATTTTCAAGTTGATACTTCATATCTTCATATTCTTCCGGGGTGAAATTTGATAGTATGTGCTTGACTTTCTTATGGCTAAATCCACTTCTCAATCAAGTGATAGAATCTGATGGAACACCTTTTTGAATACAAGCATGTATCCAAAAGTCAAGACAAACATTAAAAGTAGATTCTCCATCTGAGTGGTACATCTAAAACTTAATTTTTCTAAAAATACTAAATTTTTTGAATTTTCTTGAAATTTTTGAATTTTTTGAAAATACTACATATACTGAATATGAGGTAACTTTTCCAAACTCAAAAAACCTCACTCCAAGTCTCCAGCATCTGCTACAAATACTCTTTTACCTCAAGAGTTAGGTAAAGAAGGAATATACTTCTCTGCAACTTGTCATATACCAAGTAGCTCTGAATTGACACTCCAAGAATTCTTTGAGCGAAGATATAAGCTGCTTGCTCAAAAGCTTCAACAAAAATGTAACTCATACACATATGAGTCAAACTTAGATATCTTCTTCTTTTCTTTCTCTCAATGCAATTCTTTGTCAAAACCTACTAAAACACTGACCAAGTATAATGCAAAACAAGAAACTGCTTCTTCTTTAAACTACAATTCTTCAAACGAGATGTTCTCGTGGACTTGTCTTTGAATGTAGAGGATAAAAGTAGGAAAAGTATATGGAAAATATAAGAGGAAAAAGAAGTCTTACTTTTCGTTTGGAATTATTGGACTTTTTTCTTTTGCATCTTTCTTCCACCTTCCTCTAGTGCTAAGAGTAAGAGACAAAACAAACATGGTATATAAATGGAAGTGAACGTAGAAGATAAAACATGCTTCTACCATCTCAACTCCATCTCCTCATATGTTGAATCAACATTCTGCTTCAAATTTGTCTGATATGACTGAATTTACCAACCTTTTCCTTGAGTTGGCTTAATGCTGAATTACCTCTCTAGGTAATTTAGATACCTAGATAAAAAAACTTCCAACCTTGTGTTGGCTGAAAACAAAACTGATTTGATCTCCAAATTTGTCTTCCTAGATGAGCTTTCTTGCCATGAAAGAGATCTTCTATCAAAACTGTCAAGAACAACCTCTAGATACCTATTTTGATGTAGCTAATCCTTTTACTTTCAAAGTCATGAAAGTGTATAAAAGCACTTCTTGAATCCTTCAAATCTCTTCATAAATGCTCTTCTAAGATATGACCTGCAAATGACAATCTGAAAGTAGAAACTAATACTTGTGATTTGATGTTGATCTGGTTCCTTCATCTTCTCCAAACCTTTGTTTTTCCTTAAATTTGAAATAGCCTTCTCTTCATCAAGTCTTGGTTTTCAAAGAATACTTCTGTAAAGTATCTTTACTCTTCCAAAAGTATTTGGTTGTTAACAGATCATCAACTTCATATTCCACATTGATAAATAAACATGTGACTGAATTGTCTAATTCTCAAATCTCTACTCATCTAGATTAAGTGTGTATGTCATATAATAAAAGATGCTTTGAAACCATATGTTGGTAGTCTGGGAGCTCTAATACCAAATGTTGGAAATTAGGTAGGTCCATAACTAATTCCATAGGTCCCATAGGTTTCCAGGATCTACAACACAGATTCTAGTATCTTCCAATGTTGACAAACTGTTGATATATTTAGGTAGTGATGTGTGTGAACACTCTAGGACCGCCGGGGCACTTTTTTCCCTCTTTAGGAGGTTTTTTTCCCCCGGCTTGTATATACGCCTATTGCCCTAATGGGCTACTTATCTTTGTACATTCTCTAGTAATACATTCAGTCTTGTGTGTTGTGCTCCAAGCTTCTTCCTCTTCCTTGTGCTGTTCGCGTGCTTCCGCAGACGTCTAACTCCAACAATTGGTATCAGAGCAGGTCGTTGATTCTTCTAGGGCGCCGTCGACACTCCTCCGTTTGCAGTCTCAGATTCGCACAAAATTTGGTGAGCATACTCAAGGTGTTTTCGAGATCAAAACCGCTTCGCTTTGTGGTGCCGAAATCGCGATCTGAGCTCGTTTCGGCCTCCGAACGCACTATCGCAGTGCTTGTGCAGGCTATTTCGTCCTTTTGTGCCAAAGGTATATACCAGTTTCTGTTCGCCAGTTTAAGCGTCTCGAAGTCTGCTACAGGTCTAGCAGAACTCGTCTGGGCAGTTCTGTTCAACTTTTTGAGATACAGTCAATTTTCTACATCAAGGTATTTTAGTCACCGGCCATGGCTGAAAGCAGTGATGTATTCCGTATGTTGGCTGTTGAGGATAAGTTGGATGGTACCAACTACCCATTATGGGCTTATATGATGCGACATGTACTGGTTGCAAAAGGATTGTGGAACATTGTGCAGGGTGTTGAAAGACGTCCTGTTACACCTGTAACGACAGGTACTGCAAATACAGGTGTTGGAGCTGATGAAGATGGTGTCGAAGATGATATTCCGCAGATTCTTGTTCGTGCTGCTGTTTCTGTTGCACCTACTGCAGAGCAGATTCGTTGGGATGGCAGAGATGCCCAGGCACATGCATTGATAGCTTTGTCTGTCAAACGTGCCATTATTCCTCACATTCGCTCTTGCAGAACAGCAAAGGATGCTTGGGATACACTTACCACTTTGTACCAGGCTAGGAATGAGGCTCGTGTTGCTTACCTCCGAAAACAGTTGGAGAGTGAGCACATGAATGAAGGTGATTCGATGGACAGTTTTCTTACAAAGATCAAAGACCTGAACGAACAATTGATTTCTGCTGATGAGGTTATACCAGATAGCTCACTTGTGCAGACCGTTCTGAATGGCCTTCCTGATTCATATCAGAGTTTTGCCTCTACTCTTCGATTGATGATGAAAGACAATCCGAATGCCTTGTCATTTGAGGAATTAGTCTCTGTTCTGTTGCAGGAAGATCAGTCCAGGCAGAACAGGTCCATTATGCGTGTTGCAGATCAAGCTTTCCTGGCTAGTCAGAAGGGCAAAGGAAAATGGAGCTCTTCTACTAGTAAGTAGAAATCTGCAAATGCTGCACAATCGAAGAACCAGGATAAAGATGAGAAGAAATCAGAAAAGCAGAAATTGTTCTGCAAGTACTGTAAAGGAAATGATCATATTATAAAGAACTGTCCAAAACTGGCTGCTAAAGAGGCAAAGAAGAAAGAGGCTGGAATGGTTGTTGCAGAGGCCTCTACACCAAAAACAGAGTCTGCAAATCTTGTGCAGGAAGAAGGGCGTTTACTACTGTTTGCAGTTTTGACCCATCTTCTCATGATCAGTGCATGTCTGCAGTAGACTCAGATGTTTGGTACTTTGACAGTGGGGCAACCAAACATATTACCTCGCAGCGCAGTTTCTTCTCTTCACTCGAGCCTGCCCCTACAGGGAATACTGTCACATGCGCCAATAACTCCTCTTATCCTATTATGGGAGTTGGTAAGATCATTCTGACTACTGCTGATGGTAGTTCTTTCACTTTGTCAGATGCTTTATTTGTGCCAGGGATCAAAAAGAACCTGTTATCAGTTTCTACATTAGCCAAGATTGGCTTGGTTGTGAAATTCGTTGATGACAGGTGTACAGTCCATGATCTCTCAAATGGCGATGTGATTATTGCTTCTGGCATTTTATGTCGTGGGCTGTATAAGCTCATAGACTATGAAAAATCTGTGAATGATTCGGCATGTGCAGTTCATGATTCTCAGGCTATGTTAGATGCAAAGCTTTGGCATGCACGCTTTGGTCATCTGAATTTTGCTAGTTTGTTACGCCTGCAAAAATCTGAAATGGTGTCCTCTTTGCCCAAACTTGAGGCACCTGGAAAACATGTTTGTGAAGGCTGTATTTTGGGCAAAATGCAGCGTTCTTCCTTTCCAAAAGATGGTTCAGTTCGGGCTATGCAGAAATTGCAGCTTGTACATAGTGATGTCTGTGGTCCTATGCAGACACCCTCTTTGGAAATTACCTTTACTTCGTGACTTTCATTGATGATTTTTCCAGGCATGCATGGGTATATCCACTCAAAGCAAAGTCCGAAGTGTTCATGTGCTTCAAACAGTTTTTGGTTTTGGCTAAAAATCTGTCAGCATGTAAAATGGGCACCCTCCGTTCTGATCGAGGGGGGGAATATATGTCTTCAGATTTTAATGCATTTCTGGCTGAACGTGGGATAAAACACCAGTGTACAGTGCCGTATACACCTCAACAGAATGGAGTTGCTAAACGAAAGAACAGGTCACTCATGGAGATGGCGAGGTGCATGGTCAAAAGTCAGGCTTTACCACATAGTTTCTGGCTTGAGGCTGTCATGTGTGCAGCATATGTACTGAACAGGTGTCCCACGAAAGCGTTGCAGTCTATCACTCCATATGAGGCTTGGCATGACCGCAAGCCATCTGTTGCTCATCTGCGTGTTTTTGGTTGTTTGGCATATGCATTAGTGCCTGAACAACATCGCAGAAAATTGGATGATAAGGCAGTAAAATGTATTTTTGTTGGGTACAGTTCTGAAAGTAAAGGCTATCGTCTGTATCATTCACAAACTAAACGCATTCTAGTTAGCCGTGATGTTGTCTTTGTGGAAGATGCTATTCAGCCATTGCTTTCATGTACTAAGGAGACATCTGTTAGCTCCAAAGACATGTATGATACTTTGATGCCTCTTTTTACAGGTGGACAGGCTAGCGCTCGTCCTAATGAGGCAACTTCTCAGCCTTTGCAGGCTTCATATGATGATGCAGATCATGCCATTTTTGATGCAGATTTGCATGATGCACTTGTTGATGAGAGAGCTGATATTGAACAGGCAAAAACTATGCCAAAATGGCTGGTGCAGACTTTGCGTGATAGCAAATTAGATGCACCTTTGTCATATCGTACTCGTTCAGGCTCTCATAGTACCTCCTTTGCATCAGATTGCTATGCTATGGCTGCATCTAGTCTTTGTGATGAGAATGAGCCTGTTTCTTTTGATGAAGCACAAAATTCAGAAAATTGGATGGCTGCTATGCAATCTGAATATGATGCTATAATGAAGAATGGTACATGGTCTTTATGTGACTTGCCTCCTGGCAAGAAGGCCATTGGCACTAAGTGGGTATACAAGCTGAAGCGTAAACCTGATGGTACAGTTGACAGGTATAAGGCTAGGCTTGTTGCAAAGGGTTATGCGCAGGAAAGAGGCATTAATTTTGATGAGACCTTTGCACCTACATGCCGTATGACTACTGTTCGGAGCATTTGTGCACTTGCAGCCCATCATGGTTGGAATGTACATCAGTTGGACATTAAAAAAGCATTTCTGAATGGTGACTTGCATGAAGAAGTGTATGTTTTTCAGCCCCGTGGCTTTGTGCAGAAAGGGCATGAAAACCAGGTGTGCAGGTTAAAGAAGGCGTTATATGGTTTAAAGCAAGCACCACGTGCTTGGTATGAAAAAATACATGCCTATCTGATTGCACATGGTTTTGAGAACAGTCCAACTGAAAGCACCTTATATGTTAAGCATGCTAATGATGTGCTTTTGATCATTGTTGTCTATGTAGACGACATGCTGCTCAGTGGTCCTCTTGAGAAGCATATTGCTGATTTCAAGGCTGATTTGCATGCCTCATTTGAGATGTCTGATTTGGGGCATTTGCATCACTATTTGGGCATTCAGTTTATGCAAGTTGATGGTGGAATGGCTTTGTGTCAAACGAAATATATTGACACATTATTGCAGCGTTTTGGCCTTGAAGACTGTAAGCCTATTGCCACTCCTATGGAGACAGGTTTACGATTGAGTCTTCATGATGCTGGAGATGCATTTGATGCTGTTCTCTATCAGCAGGCTGTTGGATGCTTGATTTACTTATGCATTACTCGGCCAGATATTCAGTTTGCTGTCTCACAGATGAGCAGGTTTATGCATTGCCCAGGAGTCACGCATTGGAAAGTGGTTAAGCGCATCTTTCGCTACTTGAGTGGTACTCGGCTACTTGGGTTGTTTTATCCCAAGGGGGGATCACTACCGCAAGATTTGCATGCTTTTTCTGACTCAGATTGGGCTGGTTGCTATGACACTCGTGTGTCCACCAGTGGTTTTTGCTTCATGCTTGGTAGCTCATGTATATCTTGGTTGAGCAAGAAGCAGCCTACTGTGGCCACTTCCAGTTGTGAGGCTGAGTATAGGGCAGCTTTCACAGTGACTGTTGAGTGTGTGTGGCTCAGACGCCTTATGGCTGATTTGGGTGTTGGCCAGTCTTCTGCCACCACCATCTTCACTGACAGTCAGAGCGCATTGGCAGTTGCGAGGAACCCTGTGTTCCATGCTCGCACTAAGCACATTGAGGTGCATTATCACTATGTCAGGGAGAGGTTCTCTGCTGGGGAGATCAGCTTGGCATATGTGCCCACGCAGGAGAACATTGCAGACCTTTTCACGAAGGCTCTGCCTAGGGAGAAGTTTGAAGCTTTCCGCAAAGCTTTGGGCTTACTTCCTTTTGTGGAGTGATTTCCACATAGCTCGGCACTTCCTTATACATGAGTGCCAGCTCCTTGTTCACCGCATCACTCCCAGGGGGGATTTGTTGATATATTTAGGTAGTGATGTGTGTGAACACTCTAGGACCGCCGGGGCACTTTTTTCCCTCTTTAGGAGGTTTTTTTCCCTCGGCTTGTATATACGCCTATTGCCCTAATGGGCTACTTATCTTTGTACATTCTCTAGTAATACATTCAGTCTTGTGTGTTGTGCTCCAAGCTTCTTCCTCTTCCTTGTGCTGTTCGCGTGCTTCCGCAGACGTCTAACTCCAACACAAACATGGACATATCTGATGCATGTAGCATGCATGTACTGATTCTCCTTTATGGATGCCACTGCCACCATGTATGCTGAATAGGACTTCTCCAGATATGGATGCCACTACCTCCATAAGCTCCAAGTAGTACCTGTGTGCATAAAGAGAATATGTACGTGAATAGTTAACATAAGATGCAATCGTATGTTAAGCTCCATCCAATGTCTTTGAAGTACACCAAAATTTTCATGTAGAACACAATCTTCAAATACATTATGTAGATGGTTGATCCACACCACCAATTTGTTGATAGGTAAGTCTTCTCCATAAGCAAGAGTGTGAGCACAATCTTCTCCAAGAAGAACTTCATGGCTTCTCCTCAACATAGCTCTATAGCTTCACAAAGTGTACCGTGGCTGCCTCATGAGTGTTAGAGCACCACCTCCTCAAGCTCCACCAACCTTTTGTGTTAGAATTGATGTGGATATCTTCAAAAGTGACCCTGGCCTCTCTTTTGTAGGCCTTACAAGTTTTTGCAAAAAACTCACTAAAAAGCACTTTATTTTAATCTCATCGCCTTTTTTTTAGCATAGCTTTAATTTTAGCGTAGCTTTTTAGCTATCGTTAAAAATAGCTTTTGACTTGCTTTTTCACACCTTTGATCACCTGATGAATGAACTAAATACATTTTTATGACTTGCAAGCTAAGAGCTATCAAATGAGGTAAAAACCCTAAATTAGTAGTAAATTAGGGTTAGGGTTTTCTCCCAAATCCGATCTCTGATGACTGCATGTCATATACCATTAGAAAGCTCTCTTCATGGCCTAGAAGATAGGCTCATAAAAATTTTATGCAAATTTTGTGCCAAAAATGACTAAGTACCAAAATTAGGGTTTCTGCCCTAAATGGATTTTGGACTGAGATGACATTGATTTCCAACAAGAAGTTGCCTCATTAGGACCAGCACTAGACTATCCACCTGTAAAAAGAGGCAGCAAAGTATCATACATGTCTTTGGAGCTAACAGATGTCTCCTTAGTACAGGAAATTAAGGGCTGAATAATATCTTCCACAAAAACATCATCACAGCTAACCAGAATGTGTTTAGTCTGTGGATGATATAGATGACAGCCTTTGCTTTTAGAACTGTACCCAACAAAAATACATTTTACTGCTTTATCATCCAATTTTTTGCGATGTTGGTCAGGCACTAATGCATATGCCAAACAACCAAAAACATGCAGATGAGAAACAAATGGCTTGCAACCATGCCATGCAACCATGCCAAGCCTCTTATGGAGTGATAGACTACAACGCTTTAGTGGGACACCTGTTAAGTACATATGTTACACACATGATAGCCTCAAGCCAAAAACTATGTGGTAAAGCCTAACTCTTGACCATACACCTCGCCATCTCCATGAGTGACCTGTTCTTTCCTTTAGCAACCCCATTTTGTTGAGGTGTATACAACACTGTACACTGATGTTTTATCCCACGTTTTGCCAAAAATGCATTAAAGTCAAAAGACATATATTCCCCCCCTCGATCAGAACGGAGGGTGCCCATTTTACATGCTGACAGATTTTCAACCAAAACCAAAAATAGTTTGAAGCACTATGTAAACACTTCGGACTGTGCCTTCAATGGATATACCCATGCATGCCTTGAAAAATCATCGATGAAAGTCACAAAGTAAATATGGTTCCCAAAAGAAGGTGTCTCCATAGGACCACAAACATCACTATGTACAAGCTGCAATTTCTGAGTAGCCCGAACTGAACCATCTTTTGGAAAGGAAGAATGCTGCATTTTGCCCAAAGTACAGCCTTCACATACGTGTTTACCAGGTGCCTCAAGATTGGGCAAAGAGGACACCGTTTCAAATTTCTGCAGGTGTAGCAAACTAGCAAAATTCAGATGACCAAAGCATGCATGCCAAAGCTTTGCATTTGACATAGCCTGAGAATCATGTACTACACATGCCAAATCATTTACACATCTTTCATAGTCTATGAGCTTATACAGCCCATGACATAAAATACCAAAAGCAATAGTGATGTCGCCATTTGACAGATCATGAACTATACATCTATCATCAACAAATTTCACAACCAAGCCAATCTTGGCTAATGTAGAAACTCATGACATATTTTTCTTGATCCTTGACACAAATAAAGCATTTGACAAAGTGAAAGAACTACCATCAACAGTAGTCAAAATGATCTTACCAACTTCCATAACAAGATAAGAGGAGTTTTTGCTGCATGTAATAATATTCGCTGTAGGGGTAGACTCGAGTGAAGAGAAGAAACTGCGCTGCAAGGTAATATGTTTGGTCACCCAACTATCAAAGTACCAAACATTTGAGTCTACTATAGACATGCATTGCTCATGAGAAGATGGGTCAAAACTGCAAACAGTAGTAAACACCCATTCTTCTTCCTGCACAAGATTAGTAGACTCTGTTTTTGGTGTAGAGGCCTCTACAACAACCATTCCGGCCACTTTCTTCTGTGCCTCTCTAGTAGCTAGTTCTGGACAGCTCTTAATGAGATGATCATTTGCTTTACAGTAGTTGCAAAACAATTTCTTCTTTTTTGATATCTTCTCATCTTTGTCTTCCTTCTTCAAATGTGCGGCATTTGCAAATTTTTTCTTACTAGTAGAAGAGCTCCATTTACCTTTGCCCTTGTGACTAGCCAGGAAAGCTTGATCTGCAACACACATGATGGACCTGTTCTGCCTAGACTGATCTTCCTACAACAGGATAGACAATAACGCCTCAAATGACAAGGCATTTGGATTGCCTTTCATTATCAAATAAAGAGTAGAAGCAAAACTCTTGTATGAGTCAGGTAGAACAATTAGAATGGTCTGCAGAAGTGAGCTATCTGATATAACTTCATCACCAAAAATCAAATGTTCTTTCAAATCCTTGATCTTTGTGATAAAATTTTCCATAGAATCATCTTCATTCATGTGCTCACTCTCCAATTGTTTTCAAAGGTAAGCAACACGAGCCTCATTCCTAGCCGGACACAATGTGGCAAGTGTATCCCAAGCATCCTTAGCTGTTCTGCAAGAGCGAATGTGAGGAATAATGGCACGTTTGATAGACAAAGCTATCAATGCATGTGCCTAAGCATCTCTTCCATCCCAAGGAATTTGCTCTACAGTAGGTGCAACAGAAAGAGAAGCACGAACAAGAATCTATAGAATATCATCATCTTCGACACCATCTCCATGAGCTCCAACACATGTATTTGCAGTACCTGTATTCGCAGGTGTAACAAGATGTCTTTCAATGCCCTCCACAATATTCCATAGTCATTTTGCAACCAATACATGTCGCATCATATGAGCCCACAACGCATAGTTGGTACCATCCAACTTATCCTCAATAGCCAACATACGGAATACATCACTGCTTTCAGCCATGGCTGGTGACTAAAATACCTTGATGTAGAAAATTGATTGTATCTCAAAAAGTTGAACAGAACTGCCCATACAAATTCTGCCAAAGCTATAACAACTTTGAGACTCTTATACTGGAAAACAGAAATTGGCATATACCTTTGGCACAAAAAGATGAAATAACCTGCACAAGCACTGCAATAATGCATTTGGAGGTTGAAGCAAGCTCAGATGGAAATCTCGGCACCATAGAGGGAACCTGCTTTTATCTCTGAAACACCCTGAGTATGCTTACCCAATTTCATGTGATTCTGAGATTGCAACCGGAGAGGTGTAGACAACGCCCTAGATGAAGCGATTTTAGATGCATCTTTGTAGTTCTTTTGACATCACCATTAGCTTCACACTTTTGTTGATAAGAGACACGTAGAGATGGAGTTTTTCATACTGCCCGACCGCCGAGCATAGCTCATATATTCTCTATATTCCTCAACTGGAGAGAGACTCTCTCTATATGAGACCTCCTCCTGTCTCTTCTACAAAATGGTATAAAATACCCATGTGAAGCCATGTGGCATCCTTCTCCAAAAGGTGATCCTAACCTTTTGAATATCATATGAGATTTCCTTCCCCTTGAAAACATTTTTGTCCTAAAAAATGTAAATGAAATGTCCGTAGTGGTAGAAGAAAGTGCTTGAACTCCCCTAAACCCCATGTAATCTATGTACATGGTCATCTCTGTGTGTTGTTTCCCCATATCGTTCCCCTTAAGAAGCTTCATATGAGATCATCTGAAAGGTGGGAAACCATCTGAATGGTGCCTACTATATTCTCCCATGTACACTCAACTTCCAAATTATCACTCCCATAACATATAATATCATCAAAATGACCTAAGTCCATATGATGTATCATCTATGGAGTAATAATATGAAAAATAAGTGTATAGTGCCAAGCTTATAGGCTTGACCATACCATGGAGATAGTAAACCATAAAATCCTAGGAAATATAGAACAAATTCCCATAACAAGTAACGCCAAACCCATCTAAGACTAAATGATAGATTGCCCTCATAACAATCCAGGTCTTCCTATCCTTGACTGTGCTCACAAGTAATAGTTTCATCTAAACTACCTTGTGACTATGCAATTCCATCATCTAGCTTATATATAAGAATTTCTTGGTAGTAAAATGTAATCTATACATTTCACTAGCCAAGAAGTCTACGGTTTGTCATCATTTACCATTGGACTAAGTTCTATTGGAAGAGCATCTATTGGCACTAGTGCAAACTCAAAAATATTCCCTTCCCTTTAGTTTTCCCTATGAATGCAAAAGAATTCCCTTTGAGATTCAGATAATCCCTAAATATAGATCCTCCTAACTGATGTTTACACATCATGCTTATGATGTAACACCAACTAAGAGTTTGGTACCTCAATAGGTTAGATATCTCCCTATCTCCTAGAAACCCTAAAGAGAAGAGTCATACGCAACTCCCAGTCTCACTAATGTCCATAACTAGATCATCTCATCTAGTCAAAGACCATCACTAGAAATAAACATAACTGCTTCTCTCTAAGGTCTACAAGTGAGACTCAATCTAACCATCATGATTAACTGATCTCCCTTTTGTCTTTGATAGAAGAGTTCCACTTCTATCTAGGCAACCAAAATGAGAAAGTGAAGCACTCTCTCCATGTCTCTCTCTGTAATCCTTTTCAAAGAAAAAGGTCCATGGTAGTGGAATCTATTCCACTTTTCCTTTCCCTTTGAAAAAGATTCTTTTGAATTCAATTGTTCTACTCATCCATAGTTGAGAACATGCACATACGTTCTCCATATTTTCCCTTCCAAAATAATGGAGAATCAAACTCCCATGTGAAGGAAAATTATACTGAAAAGTATAGTAAATGAATTCCTTCTGAAATATAAACTAAGAGATGTTTTCTAAACACCTCTTCTGTCTAAAAGAAAATATGCTCTATTCTTCTCCTATAATGAAATCATATTTTCCTTTCCTTCTTTCTCTCTCAAGGAACAGGAGCTAAAGTGAGACCACTCAGCTAAAGTGAGATCTCTCCTTGATCTCTAAGCTAATTCCCACTTTCTTCTTTCCTTAAAAGAGAAACATATGAATTCATTTGCTCCTCTCTTCCATGCTTGATGCATAATTCCTCATTACAGACATTACTATAAAGGTGGAGAACAAATCTCACATAACTAATGAAGGTGTATGTAGAAGAGTGGAGAAAAGAAATTCCTAATAAGGGTCAAAGCCCTCTGCTAATATGGTCAGCAATGATATGACATGATACCATAAACACATGTATATCCATAGTAAAGAGCTATCTATGCCAACCATACTCTATGGATGGATCTATGCGATCCAATCAAGTAATGGAATTATCCTTCCTGAAAAACTCAAAATGAGTATGTGAGACGAATGGTGATAAAATCACCTATCACATTCTCTACTAGAAGAATAAATCTTTCCTAAACTATGAAGGATAACTCCCAATCCTAAGGAGATGTCTAGTAAGATCTCTCCTCTTATCTAGTGAGACATGATGCCATGAAAGATGAGTCCTTTTCTCCTTGGACATAGAAGCAGAATGCTCAAAGAGGAGTCATTTCCACTGTCCCATACCAGTGAAAACTTATTCCGATTCAAGGTGTCATACCTACACTAAACCAAATATATATTCCATATATATGTAATGGAATATCTAGGTGGACTCTAATGAATCCCATATCCTAAAACCATATCAGTGGACTCAAATGAGTCCCATGTCCTCGAACTAGTTAGTTTGGTTCTAGTCAATGTGTGACAATGGATATCCCTTTCTGTTCCAAACCAACTTGTTCCTAGGTACCAAGACTAATTCTAAATACCTCTGTGTAGATCCCAACATACATATATGTATTGGGTACCCCAACAATTCTTAACTAAGGGATCTATGCTCTAAATCATAGAGCTAGTACCATGTCTATGGCCTTCCTAGCCATCACTCGAATCACATAAGCACCCATCGATGCTATCTCATGAAACCCATCTGTGTGATCCCATCTGATGGGTTTCCTTAGTAGTGTAGCAAAAATTCTTCACTACTTGGTCAAGTGATGTGCACGAGTGAGACTAGTCACTCTTTGGGTATTCCTGATAATACCCCATAGTCTCCTAATCATCCTATGAGACTCTTGTGAAGATAAATAAATCTTCACTTCTTTGGAGAGTATCATATACGTATCTCTCGTGCCTATATGCAACTTCCTAAAACCTATAGGATTGCTTGTGCACATTACTAATGGTGAAGGTGTAGCTCCTTCCCTTAGCAATCCTATGGTCTAAATCCATAAGGATTATGTGTAGAGATCCTATTAACTACAAAAGTTGCCTTATCTATACTACTGTGATGGTCCTAAGTCCATCAAATACATGCTTACAAGCATGCTAACACCTTATTGATGTTTGCAGAAAAGGCATGTTACCATGCCATAACATTCTTACCTAAAGTCAAGTGTGTATATAATGCCATGAGGTGGGAAAAATTTCGATAGCATTTCCCCAGGAAATGGAATCCCAAAAAAATTTACCAACTCCCAGTAGGTTGCATTTCTTCCTAATTATATTCCTCTAAAAGCTCTCTGTCAATTATAATCAAAGAATGAGCACTAAGTGAAATACTAAAGCATTCATGACCAAAATAGAAAGTTTCTTCATGTTGACTATTGGTCAAACTAGTCTATTTTGATTCAAATTTTTTAGAGTGATCTTCCAAGGTACATAGAGTGTTTAATACATCCTTTGGCAAGCTAAAAGGGCCCACTACATATCCCTGGAGTTCATTTGGCTGGTGTAGTGCAAAGTTTCTGTAGTACAACTTCATCTTCATCAAGTACAAATCCTTCTCTTCACAATGGTATCAGAGCAAGGTTGGACAACATGGCAGATGATTTCCTTCATCAATTGACAAATTGGATAGAGATAACTACTCAGCCTATTCATTAAGGATGGAAGCTTATCTTCAAGGTAGGAATCTATATGGCTATATAGTTGGAGATGAAGTTATGCCAAGTTTCAGGAACAAAGGTCAACCTACACAAGAAGAGAAAGAAAGATTGAGCACATGTTGCTCCGAGATGCACTTCCAAGGTCTTATCTCCTCAATTCTATCTCAGATTTTTTGTTGCCTCACACTAGAAGTTGTAAAACATCTTAGGAAGTGTGGAATGCACTTGAAGCCTTCTTCTCTTCAAGTACAAAGGCCAAGAAGCATCAACTATGGTTGGACTTTACAACTCTCAAGAAAGCTCCAAAACAAAATGTGATTGATTTTTGAACTTACATTATCTCCAAATATGTGAGGTTTGGAACTTACAAGTCCCAAATCTATATACAATGCTTTTAACAATATTGCCTCTTGAGTTGCTATGGTCAAACCTCTGTATTCTGCTTCAGTTGAGGATAAAGCAATTGTAGGTTGCTTCTTGAAACTCCATGACACTAGATCTGAACCTGCAAATGCTAAGTAACCAGAGGTACTTCTTCTATCATCCTTAGCTCCTGCCCAATCTGCATCTGAATCGATTTTGATATCCAAATTTGAAGAGTAAGGATAGAATATACCTTTATTGATTGTACCTTTAAGATACATTCTGGGCTGATATGATGCGACATGTATTGGTTGCAAAAGGATTATTGTGGAATATTGTGTAGGGTGTTGAAAGAAGTCCTATTATACCTATAAATACAGGTGGTGCAAATATAGGGAAGCTAATGTAGATGGCATCGAGGATGGTGATATTTTGTAGATTCCTATTCGTGCTGCAGTTTTTGCTACACCTACTACAGAGCAAATTCGTTGGGATGGTAGAGATGCTCAGGCACATGCATTGATAGCCTTGTCTATCAAACATGCCATTATCCCTCACATTTGCTCTTGTAGAACAACTAAGGATGCTTGGGATACACTTACCACATTGTATGAGGCTAGGAATGAGGCTCATGTCGCTTACCTCCAAAAACAGTTGGAGAGTGAGCACATGAATGAAGGTGATTCCATGGATATTTTTTTGACAAAGATCAAGGATTTGAAGGAACAATTGATTTTTGCTAATGAAGTCCTTTCTGACAGTTCATTTGTGTAGACTGTCTTGAATGGTTTTCCCGACTCATATTAGAGTTTTGTTTCTACTCTTCGTTTCTTGATAAAAGCAATCCAAATGCCTTAACATTTGAAGAGTTAGTTTTTGTTCTGTTGCAAGAAGATCAGTCCAAGCAGAACATGTCTATTATGCGTGTTGCAAATAAGGCTTTCTTGGCTAATCAAAAGGGCAAAGGAAAATGGAGCTTTTCTACTAGTAAGCAGAAATATGCTAATTTTGCACATTCGAAGAAGGAAGACAAAAATGAGAAGAAATAAAAAAAAACAAAAATTGTTTTGCAAACACTATAAAGCAAATGATCATGTCATTAAGATTAGTCCAAAACTGGCTGCTAAAGAGGCAAAGAAGAAAGAGGCCATAATGGTTGTTGTAGAGGCCTCCACACTAAAAACAGATTCTATTAATCTTGTGCAAGATGAAGAATGGGCATTTACTATTGTTTGCAGTTTTGATTGATCTTGTCATGAGCAGTGCATGTTTATAGAGACTCAAATGTTTTGTACTTTGATAGTGGGGTGACCAAACCTATTACCTTGCAGCATTGTTTCTTCTCTTCACTCGAGCCTACCCCTACAGGGAACAGTGTTACATGCATCAACAGCTCCTCTTATCCTATTATGGGAGTTGGTAAGATCATTATGACTACTACTGATGGTAGTTCCTTTACATTGTTAGATTCTTTATTTGCGCCAGGGATCAAGAAGAATCTGTTATTAGTTTTGGCCTTAGCCAAGATTGATTTGGTTGTGAAATTTGTCGATGAGAGATGTACACTTCATGATCTGCCAACTGGCAATGTGATTATTGCTTTTCATGATGTTGGAGATGCATTTGATGCTATTCTCTATCAGTAGGTTGTTTAATGCTTGATTTACTTATGCATTACTCGGCCAGATATTCCGTTTTCTGTCTCACAGATGAGCAAGCTTATGCATTGCTCAGGTGTCAAGCATTGGTAGGCAGTTAAGCACATCTTTTGCTACTTGAGTGGTACCTGACTACTTGGATTGTTTTATCCCAAGGGGGGATCACTACCGCCAGATTTGCATGCTTTTTCTAATAGTGATTGGGCTGGTTGCTATGTCACTCGTATGTCCACTAGTGGCTTTTTCTTCATGCTTGGTAGCTCATGTATATCTTGGTTGAGCAAGAAGAAACCTACTATGGCCACTTCTGGTTGTGAGGCTGAGTATAGGGCAACTTTCACAACGACTCTTGAGTGTGTGTGGCTCAGATGCCTTATGACTGATTTGGGTGTTGGTCAATCTTCTACCACCACCATCTTCACTCACAATCAGAGCGCATTTCCATTTGCGAGGAACCCTGTGTTCCATGATCGCACTAAGCATATTGAGGTGCATTATCATTATGTCAGGGAGAGGTTCTCTATTGGGGAGATCAGCTTGGCATATGTGCCCACGTAGGAGAACACTGCAAACCTTTTTAGGAAGGCTCTCCCTAGGGAGAATTTTCAAGCTTTTCGCAACGCTTTGAGCTTACTTCCTTTTGTGGATTGATTCCACATAGCTTGGCACTTCCTTATACATGAGTGACAACTACTTGTTCACCGCATCACTCCCAGGGGGGATTTGTTGATATATTTAGGTAGTGATGTGTGTGAACACTCTAGGACTGTTGGGGCGCTTTTTTCCCTCTTTAGGAGGTTTTTTTCCCTCGTCTTATATACATGCATATTGCCCTAAGGGGCTACTTATCTTTGTACATTCTAGTTGTAATACATTATGTATTGTGTGTTTAGATTAAAGCTTCTTCTTCTTCCTTGAGTTGTTCACGTGCTTCCGCTCCAACAACCTTAGACGAAGTGGTGACCTGCTCTGATACCAATTGTTGGAGTTAGACATCTGCAAAAGCATGCAAACAACACAAGGAAGAAGAAGAAGCTTGGATCTCAACACATAATACTAAAAATGTATTACCACTAGGATGTACAAAGATAAGTGACATGTTAGGGCTATAGGCATATATACAAGCCAAGGGGAAAAAACCTCCTAAAGAGGGAAAAGAGTGCCCCGGTGGTCCTAGTGTGTTCACACACATCACTACCTAAATATATCAACAAGCACTCCCACACTATATGAGATGTACGCCCTTGTATGAACAACATATATCAAGCTACCTACCAAGCTTGATAATCTTTAATGTCTTCAATTTTCTCACCTTCATAAACACTAAGTTTATGATTCATCTCCAAAGGTGTGCCTATAGGTTTAGTGTTCTCTATTTTGAAATTAAGAAGTAGATCGTGAATGTATCTTCTTTGAGTCAAATACATTACTTCATCTTTATATATCACCTTCATACCTAGGAAATATGTGAGCTCACCTAAGTCACTGATTTTGAACTACTCTTGCAGCATCTACACTTATCAATGTTCTAATTGTAGTCATCTTTTGCAACTGGTGAGAATGTTTCCTCATAGTCTATACCATGCGTTTGTGAGCATCCTTTGGTAACTAATCTTGCCTTGTACCTGCAAATTGATCCATTTGAATTTCATTTAACTTTATATACCTATCTGCAACCAATTACCTTTTGATTTGGTGACATTGCAGCCAAATCCCAAGTGTCCATCTCCTTCAATGCATCTATTTCTTCTTTCATAGCCTTTTCTGAATTAGGGTTTCCTTATGCCTCTTCATAGGTTGAGGGTTCCTTTGAAATTGAGTACTTTGCCAAGTGGATTGAATTCTTTGTAACAAATGTGGAATCATATCCATACCTTTCTGGTTGTTTCTTCTCTCTTGTTGATCTTCTAGGTGCTTTTTGGAGCATTCTCCAACCTCTTACATCTTTGCTTTGCCTCTTGACTTCCATAGTTTGTAATCCTTTTCTCTTTCTTCTCGGTCATTGACTATATCGCTTCTTGGATCCTGGACCTGTGTATCATGCTTGCTTCCTAATTGATCAGAATCAGAATCAAGATCATATGGTAGAGTTACCTTTTGTTTGTCTTCATCATAGCAAGACCTGTGTTCTTCAAACATAACATCTCTACTTGTAGTGAATTGCTTGGTTGAAGGATTATAGAATATGTAACCCATCTGAGGTGAATCATATCCAATAAACACTGCCTTTGTTTTCGTTTCATGTAGCTTACCTCTTATTTGTGATGGTACATGAACATAAGCTAAAGAACCAAAAACCTTACAATGTCCAAGACTAGGTTTTCTTCCATGCCATGCTTCATAAGGAGTCATACCTTAAAGTGATTTTGATGGTAGTCTATTGACAAGGTACACAACAGTTGAAATAGCTTCTGCCCATAGATAATGTGGCAACTTTTTCTTTTCAAGCATTGTTCGGGCTTATCCAACCAATGTCTTGTTTCTCCTCTCTGCAATTCCATTCAGTTGAGGGGAGTACCTGGTAGTAACTTTCCTTTTGATACCTTTTTCCTATAATAGATTCAACATATTGTCTAGTACATGACTACAAAGTCTCATTATCATTTCCTCTCTAGATCATGAGATATTAACACATCTTTATTCTCTGGTCTGTTGACTAATGCACCCTGTAATTGTGGAAAGGTTATGTGATTTGCTAAACACCATTGTCAGTGTCTAGTCCATCATTTTTTATGAAATCACTCATGATTGGTAGCTATATAAACTAATTAGAGTTTCCCAAAAGGAATTTAGCTAATTGATGTTGTGCTCAGAGAACTGTTCAAAACATTGAACAGGTGTAGAAACAAGAATATCAAGTTTTTTGGTCTTGGATTAATTCCTACCTATATGCTTTGATCCATTGATTAGTGGATCATGTTCCAAGCAACATAGGTGATTATTTGTGATCATTAGCTAGCTAAAGAGGCCCACTATACACTCCAACAATCACTCTTGGTAGGTGTGAAGCAGGATCAAGCAACACCACTTCATCTTTGAAGACTATCCACCATCTCCTCCAATAGTGGTATCAGAGCAACAACAAGCAAGATGGGAGATGGATTTCCATCCTTCATTGCAAAATTGGGCAGAAACAATTACTCAGCACGGTCACTAAGGATGCAAGCCTACCTTCAAGGGAGAAGTCTATATGGATACATCTTAGAAGATGAAGAGATGCCAACATTCAGAAGCAAGCATCAACCACAAGGGAAGAACAAGAAAGGTTGACCACATGGTGTGCAAAGGATGCTCTTACCAGGTCTTATCTACTAAACTCAATATCTGATTTCTTATTGCCTCACATTAGAAATTGCAAGACCTCCGAAGAGACTTGGGAAGTACTCTCATCATATTTCTCATCCAATACAAGAGCTAGGAAGAATCAGTTATGGATGCAATTTACAACTCTAAAGATGCAACCAAAACAAGGACTGGCTGATTATGTAACCAAGATGAAAGATGTGGCTAACCAACTTGCAAGCATTGAAGAAGAGATAGAAGAAGAACACATAGTAAGGGAGATCATTAATTGCATCAAAGCTGATGATAAGTGAGAGTCATTCACCATGGCAAGGGACCTCTACATGGATATGCAAGTACCTAAACTCAACACCTTGATGGGGCAACTCTTCACCCATGAGACAAAGCTCAACAAGAATGGTGACAATTCTAGAGGTAATCAATCTTCTGCCCTTTACGTAGATAAGAATAAAAGTAAAGATAAAGGTAAACTCAAGAAGAATGAAGATGAGGCTAGTACCTCTCAAGCTAACTACACAGGTAGAGGAAGAGGTGCTAGAGGAAGGGGCAGAGGAGGAAAGCAAGGCCAGGGGAGATCCTACAACAATCCACCTTGCAACATTTCTGGAATTACCAATCACACAACAGAATAATGCTTCAAGAACACAAGGAATCAAAGGGGAAGAGGCTTTCATAGAGGTAACCATGGACAATCCAGAGGCAGATAAAACAATGGAGGAAGCAACTATAATCACAACTACAATCAAGGCTACAACAACAACAATTATCAAGGAGGCTTCAGAGGAAGAAGAGATTATGACAACTATATGGAAGACCAAGAAGAGTCTCTACTCATCATGAATATGACATCCAAGCAAGGTAAAGATGGTGAGCATCTTTTCTATATTGATTTAGATTGTTCCAATCATGTGGCTGGAAATGTATCTTTATTATATGATCTTGAAGAACCCAAAGGGAAGCATGAAGCACAAATAGGTGATGACACTAAACACTCAGTCAAGAAAATTGGAAATGTCAAGACATCTGATGGTAACATGAACCTCTTGAGTAAGGTTTTGTTTGTGCCAACTATAACTAAAAACCTAATTAATGTTGGACAGATTGTTGAGAAAGGCTTATAGGTTAGATTCACTAAGCATGGAGCATATGTGGAAGACCCACAAAAAGACTTCAAAAGGATTGCTAAAGGTGAGAAATATGGTAGATTATTTACATTCGAGATTGAAGACACCAGGAACATAGCAGTATTCAATTATAAAGGTCAAACCCTATCTGAGCTAGAGATATGGCATAAAAGGCTAGGACACATAGGAGAAAGAACATTAAAGCAAATATGCAAGGATCAAAGTGTGCTTGGCATTCCCAATGTGACCAAGCAACACATGATATAAAAATGTGGAGCATGTCAATTTGGTAAAGCTAACAGGCAACCATTTAACAGAAAGGGGTACATCCATGAAGACTATTTAGATCTTGTACACACTGATGTGTAGGGACCTAGCAAAGATCTGTCAATCTCAAGTTCAAGGCACTATGTTTCATCTATAGATGATTACAATAGATGGACAATCCTTTATTTCATGAAGCATAAGGATGAAGTATTTACATGCTTCAAAAGTATTTGGCACTAGTTGAGAACCAAACAGGTAGAAGCTTGAAGAGGATCATATTTGATGGAGATGGCGAGTATTTTTCACATGAATTTGACTCATTTTTAAAGGACAGAGGCATAAAGAGGGAAGTAACAACAAGATATACTCCTAAATTGAATGGAGTAGCAGAGAGAAGGAACACCTTACTAGTTGAAGCTACTAGGTCAATGTTGAATGAGAAGAAGCTACCTAATTAGCTATGGGTTGAGGTTGTTTCCACAACTACTTACTTGGTTAATAGGCTCCCATCCAAATCCTTGGATGGAATGACACCCTATGAAGCATGGAATGACAGGAGAACCTCTTTGGACCATTCCAAGATATTTGGGTGCACTGCTTATGCACACATTCCCTCACAAATTAGAGGGAAGCTTGACCCTAAAGCTAAAAAATGTATATTCATTGGGTATGATCAAAACCAAAAAGGCTAAAGGCTATACAATCCCATTATCAAAGCATTTATAGTCAATAGGGATGTAGTGTTTGGTGAAAATAATTCATGGTTTGAAGATGATTGCAGGAAGATCAGGTTACCTTATGATTTGGAAAATGACTTTCCCAAGGCTAAATTCAAGTAATTAGAAGACATACCAAAGTCTTCCATTCAAGCACTCAAGAGATTTCAAAGGGAGAGTAAAGACCCATAAACTATGGTTATGATACATCATTAGTCACCGAGCATTCTGTGTATATCACTAAAGACTCTATGACAGAAGAACCTTCTTCATTTGAAGAAGCTAGTAAGAGGAAAGAATGGAGAGAATCCATGCAGGAAGAAGTAGATGCACTTCATTAAAACTATACTTGGGACCTAATTCCCAAGAAGACAAGCATGAAGGTAACAAGATCCATGTGGATATATAAAATAAAAAAGAACTCAAATGGTTCTATAAATAGGTACAAGGCAAGACTAGTGGCAAAGGGGTTTGCTCAAACCCATGGAGTGGAGTATGGAGAAACTTTTTCACCTGTAGCAAAGATGCCAACAATTAGGGTTTTGGTAAGCATTGCTGCCTCTAAGAACTGGAATCTATATCGGTTAGATGTCTAGAATGCATTCTTAAATAGATGGATATCAAAAGTAGTGTATATGGCACAACCACCATGATTTGAAGATAAAGAGAAATCAAGTTTTGTATGCAAGCTAAGGAAGGCACTCTATGGCCTTAACCAAGCTCGAAGAGCTTGGAACCATAGGCTTCTTACTTATTTGTAGGACCAAGGTTTTGTGGCTAGCAAGGCAGATTCTTCTTTACTTATAAAGAAGAACAACTCAAAAGTTATCTACTTATGTGTCTATGTGGATGACATTATCATTATAGGGAATGATGTTAATGGCATCGAGCAAGTTAAAGCTCAACTAAAGGAAGAATTTAAAATTAGTAATCTTGGTTTGTTAACATACTTTCTTGGCTTAGAGCTTATGTACATAGATTCTGGTATATTTATCACTCAGAGAAAGTATATGCATGATATGTTGGTAAAGTTCAAGATAGAGAATACCAAAATTGTAGGTACACCCATGGAACTCAACCATAAGCTTAGTTCTCCTGAAGGAGGACTTCTTGAGGATGCTATAGGTTACCAAAAACTTGTAGGGAGCCTCAACTATGCTACCCTAACAAGAGTAGACATTGCTTATGGAGTAAGTACATTGAGCCAGTTTATGCATGCACCAAGGAAAACTCACATGGAAGCTCCCAAAAGGGTGCTTAATTATCTAAAGGGTACCATGAATGAAGGGTTGTTTTATCCTTTCACTTATGACTTAGACATAAAGATGTATTCTGATGCAGATTGGGCTGGCTCCAAGGATGATAGGAGGAGCACTTCAGGGTACCTATCCTTTGCAGGTTCAAAGATTATATCATGGTCATCTAAAAAACAACCAATTGTGGCCTTATCATTTATAGAAACAGAATACAGAAGTTTGGAAAATGCAACTCAAGAAGCTATATGGCTCAAGCAACTCTATGAAAATTTGGGGTTACACTCTTACACTCCAATAATCTTTGGAGACAACACTAGTTCACTTCATTTGGCTACTAATCCCGTATATCATGCAAGGACTAAGCACATTGAAGTGCACTATCATTCTGTAAGGGAGAAATTGCTTAGCAAGAATATTCAACTATCCTATGTATAAACTCTGTTACAATGTGCATATATACTTACAAAGTCTTTAATGGAACCAAGATGAACAGATTCAAATTGATGATTGGTTTGCACAAAATCAAGGAGGCATGAAGACAAAGCATGTTAGGCTTGAGGGGGAGTTGTTGGTGCAAGAAGAGAAACCAAGCCCACATACTTGGTTTATTGGCATGACTCATATGAGACTCTATATGATCAACCTCTTGTAAAAGTCCTTCACATTTACTTTTGTGAAAGTGTTCTACAAACACATGGAGTTAGGAAGCTTTAAATCATGAATCATTTGGTAGTTGATTGATGAGAGAATATATCCTATACTTTAGGATTCACTTTTATGTAGATCTTTTGAATTTGAATTCAAACATTGGCTCCAAACTCAACTATAAAAATAGGATGACATGACCCACATGACATCTTGACTCCATGAGATCATTATGAAGAGGATCTAGAAGGAATAAAGAGCTCATCTCATAGCTCATTCACTTCTCATAGATTGAGCAACATATGATTGTCAATGACATTGTATTTGTATAGGATTTAATATATACCTTATCATTACATTCTCATTTCACTTCTTTGCTATGACTACATCAAAACAATGATTTTGTATGAGCTTTTTCTGAGTGTATGATTGATCATTTGTCATGATTTAAGTAGATTCAGCATATTGTCTAGTATAGACTACAAAGTCTCATTATCATTGCCTCTCTAGATCGTGAGATATTAACACATCTTTACTCTCTAGTCTGTTGACTGATGCACCCCATAATTGTCGAGAAGGTTTTGTGATTTGCTAAACAACATTCTCAGTGTCTAGTCCATCATTTTTTATGAAATCACTCATGATTGCTAACTATCTAAGATCACTGGAGTTTCCCAAAGGCATTTATCTAATTGCTACTATGCTCAAAGAACTATTCAAAACATTGAACAGGTGTAGAAACAAGAATAACAAGTTTTTTGGTCTTGGATCAATTCCTACCTATCTATTTTGATCCATTGATTAGTGGATCATGTTCCAGGAAACATAGGTGATTATTTATGATCATTAGCTAGCTAAAGAGGCCCACTATACACTCCAGCAATCACTTTTGGTAGGTGTGAAGCAGCACCAAGCAACACCACTTCATCTCTGAAGACTATCCACCATCTCCTCCAACAGATCCTGCCAATGAAGGTTCTTGACTTGGTCCCCATACATTTGTACGTACTAAGTCCAATAAGTTGTTTTGGATGTAGCCTTTGTGGTTGAAT
This sequence comes from Ceratopteris richardii, assembly GCA_020310875.1. Classification (NCBI taxonomy): domain Eukaryota; kingdom Viridiplantae; phylum Streptophyta; class Polypodiopsida; order Polypodiales; family Pteridaceae; genus Ceratopteris; species Ceratopteris richardii. The sequence goes on along the minus strand of CM035408.1, from coordinate 94,213,246 downwards.
GGTTGTCTTTGTGCTTTCCCAATTTGACATGCATCACACCTATTGATCATGTGTTGCTTTGATATGTTTGGCAGACCTAGGACACTTTGATCCCTACATATATCCTTCACGGTTCTTTCATTCACATGAGCAAGTCTGTTATGCCACACTTCAAGCTCACTTAAGGTTTGAGACCCAAAAGTGAATAGAGCTATGTTCCTGGCTTCTCCTACTTCAAAAGTAGAGAGCCTACCATGCTTCTCACCTCTGGCTATCTTCTTGAAGCTTTGACATGGATTCCACAAAAGCTCCATGTTGGGTGGACCTAACTTGCAAGACTTTTTCAATTATTTGGTCTACACTTATTATGTTTTTAGTGATAGTGGGTACATAGAGAACCTTACTCAAAATGTTTATCTTGCCATTGGAAGCTTTGAAATTACCAATCTTCACCACATTGTGCTTTGTGTCATCCCCTGTTTGAACTTCATGTCTATGCTTTGGACTTTCCAAATCATATACAAGAGCAATGTTGCTTGCAACATGATTCAAACATCCTAGATCTATGTAGAACAAATGATCATCTTCTTTACCTTCTTTGTGGCTTAGATTCATAACAAGCAATAAGTCTTCATGTGAGTTGTCCAAGAAAGAGTTTGAAGTCTAGAGTTTGCATATCCATGATGAGATCATAAGCCATCGTGAAATATTGCCATTGCTTATCACTTTGAATCGAATTGAGAATTTTCCTCATGATAGCCTCTTCTTCAATCAGCTCTCCAATGGATGCTAATAGATCCACAACCTTCTTGACCGTGGTAACAAACTCCGTGATGGTTTGTTTAGGTGTCTTCTTCATTTGGTTGAACGTATTCTAAAGATGATTCTTTCTTGCTTTGGTATTAGCAGAAAAGAAAGTCTTGAGGGCAACCCAAGTCTATAAAGATGTCTTGCATCCTCTAATATGTGGTAATAGAAAGTCAGAGATAGATTTTAGTATGTACGATCTTGCTTGAGCATCCCTTGCACACCAAAGTGTGAGCTTATTTATCTCCTCTTGTGTAGGTCCTGCTTTGGATCTAGGAATAGGCATAGCTTCATCACCTGCTACAATTCCATAAAGATTTCTACCTTGAAAAGAGACCTCCATTCTAATTTGCCAAGCCACGTAGTTTTTTTTATCAAGCTTCTCAATCTTTGAGGGAACTCCCTAACCCATCTTGATCTAGCTCTGATACTACTAAAAGAACTTGGAGAAGCTTGTAGGAGGTAGAAAAGTGAGTTGCGAAACGAAGTTTGTTCTAGACAACCAACACAAGACCAGCCCTTGAGCTTATGGAGACTCAAATAGACCTTATAGGCATATGGTAAGTACAATAAAATTCACTATGTAATTTGGAGCATAAAGGAGAAGGAGTCGATACAAAACAGATAGGTTTGCACATCCACTAGCTCAAAAAACTTACTATCTTCGGAAGAGACAATGAACTTCAAATGCTCATAGTGACCAATGTGATTATAATTAAGAAAAAATCCTTTTATGGGAGCAATACGGATAGGGTTGAGTGTACAGGATGCTCAAGAGTATAAGGAATAAGGAAAATATACTATTGGAATGAATTAGACACTCAACGGTGGTACTTCCTATTTTTGAGGAATACGTAGAGATTGACCCCAAGATAGAGCTAAGATTTCTCCCAATTTATTGAGCCAAATTCTTTGCAAATTTAGAAGCATAAACTAGACATTAATACCTTTCCAATGAGCCATCTCTCATCCATATTGACGCTCTCTAGAGAGAGCAGCAACCTCTGCAAACTTACTATTGTTGAAGAAGATGATGCAAAAAATGAATGAGCAAGACAATGATGGTCACAAGTGTATGTATATTACTTCCATGTATTTTTGAAGTCTTTATATAGAATTTTCAAGCACTTCACGACTTCTGCAAGTGGATTTTGAATTCAAATGAAGGCAGTAAGAGTTGTTGGAGGGAATCAATTCACTTTCCTATAATCTAGGAAAAGTGAAGATCTAGTTTGATCTACTTTTAGGTGATTGATTAATTGATTGAATGCAACTCAACCACCACAAATTTGTTAAATTTTAGCTCCGGCTTTCTAATTTTACATGTGTAAAGCTCTAAGATTTTACAATGGTAAAAGATACATGAGAAATCTTTTTTAAAAATACAATAAGTGAGCATAAGAAAAAGAACTCTCCAATGGATATTCCTTCGATGTAATCCAATCCATAGTTTTTGATGTAGATCAAATCCACCTCAAGCATAGTGTAAGCTTGATGTTCCACTATCTGCCCCTCAAGCGTAAGTATGCTTAAGTCTTCATTCTCTAATAGGTTGAATACCTGCCATAGTCTTCATTCTCTAATAGGTTGAATACATGCTATAGTTTTGAATCTACAAAGCTTTATTCTATCAAGTGCCTTTGTAATCATATATGCTACTTTCTTTTCAGTTGGAACAAAAGAAATGTCATTCTCCTTTGCCATGAGCTTCTCCATGATGAATTGGCAATGAGCCTCTATGTGTTTGGTTCTTGAATGGACAATAGGGTTTGCTGCTAGATGCATGGAGCTTAAATTATCTCCAAATATGTGAGCTTTGGAACTTACAAGTCCCAAATCTATATACAATGCTTTTAACCATATTGCCTATTGATTTGCTATGGTCAAACCTCTGTATTTTGTTCAGTTGGGGATAAAGCAACTAGAGGTTGCTTCTTGGAACTCCTTAACACTGGCTTCGAACCTGCAAATGCTGTGAGTTGGGAAGCGACGAAGTTTGGTCTAGCCAACTAGCACAAGACCAGCCCTTGAGCTTATGGAGACTCAAATAGAACTTATAGGCATGTGATAAGTACAATAAAATGCACTATGTACTTTAGAGCATAAAGGAGAAGGAGTTGATACAAAATAGATAGTTTTGCACATCGAGTAGATAAAAAACTTACTATCTTTGGAAGAGACAATGAACTTCAAATGCTCATAGCCACTAGCATGATTACAATAAGAAGAAATTCTTTTATGGGAGCGATGCACATAGGTTTGAGTGTATAGAATGATCAAGAGTATAAGGAATAAGCAAAATATGCTATTGGAATGAACCAGACACTCAACGGTGGTACTTCCTATTTTTTAGGAATACGTAGAGATTGACCCTGAGAAAGAAACACTAATATTTCTCCCAATTTACTTAACCAAATGCTTTAAAACTTTATAGGCATAAACTAGATGCTAATACCTCTCAAATGAGCTATTTTTTTATCAAATTTTGAGCTCTCTGGGGAGAGCACCAGTGCCTGCAAACTTAGTATTGTTGAAGAAGATGATGCAAAAAATGAATGAGCAAGACAATGATGGTCACAAGTGTATGTATATCACTTCCATGTATTGTACAAGTGTTTGAAGTCTTTATATAGACTTTTCAAGTGCTTCATGACTTCTACAAGTGGATTTTTAATTCAAATAAAGGTGGTAAGAGTTGTTGGAGGGAATCAATTCATTTTCCTACAATCTAGGAAAAGTGAAGATCTAGTTTGATCTACTTTTAGGCGATTTACTGATTGATTGAATGCAACTCGATGACCACAAATTCATGGAAGTTTAGCTCTCTCTTTCTATTTTTACATGTGTAAGGCTCCAGAATTTTACAATGGTAAAATATCCATGAGAAATCTTTTAAAAATAAGTGAGCATAAGAAAAAGAACTCTCCAATGGATATTCCTTCAATGTAATCGAAGCCATAGTTTCTGATGTAGATCAAATACACCTCAAGCATAGTGTAAACTTGATGTTCCAATAGCTCCCCCCTCAAGCTAAAGTATGCTTGAGTCTTCATTCTCTAATAGGTTGAATACTTGCCATAGCTTTGAATCTACAAAGCTTTATTCCATCAAGTGCCTTCATCATCCTATCTGCTACTTGCTTTTCAATTGGAATAAAATAAATATCAATCTCCTTTGACATGTGCTTCTCCTTGATGAAGTGGTATTGAATGAGAGGTACTTCTTCTATCATCCTTCGCTCGTGCCCAATCTACATCTCAATAGATTTTAGTACCCAAAAATGAAGAGTAAGGATAGAATATACCTTCATTGATTGTATCTTTGAGATACTTACATACTCTCTCAGCTTCATCCATGTGTGGTCTTCTCGGTGAGTGCTTGAATTGACTAAGCACTCCCACATTATATGAGATCTCTGCCCTTGTATGAGTAGCATATATCAAGCTACCTACCAAGCTTTGATAATCTTCAATGTCTTCAATTTTTGCACCTTCATAAACACTAAATTTATGATTCATCTCCAAAGGTGTTAGTTTTAGTGTTCTCCATTTTGAACTTAAGAAGTAGATCTTGAATGTATCTTCTGTGAATCAAATATATTCCTTCATCTGTATATATCACCTGCATACCTAGGAAATATGTGAGCTCAGCTAAGTCACTGATTTTGAACTCCTCTTGCATGTGTCTCTTGATCGTTTGAATGCCATTTAGAACATCATCTGTCACAATAATATCATCTACATATACACGTAGATAGTTATTCTACATATACACGTAGATAGTTAACCTCATTATGATCCCTTTTGATGAATAGAGAAGGATCAGAGTTGCTAGGTATGAACCCTTGATCTTGAAGGTATGTAACCAACCTATAATTCCAAGCTTTAGGAGTTTGTTTCAATCCATACGATGCTTTCTTAAGCCTAAAAACATAAGATGCATGATTAGGGTTTGCAAAACCTGGTGGTTTTGACATGTATACCTCTTCACTTATCTAACCATTTAGAAATGCATTTTTCACATCAAGTTGGAGGAGTCTCCAATTCCTTGCAGCAGCTACACTTATCAATGTTTTGATTGTAGTCATCTTTGAACCTGGTGAGAATGTTTCCTCATAGTCTAGACTATGAGTTTGTGAGCATCCTTTGGCAACTAATCTTGCCTTGTACATCGATTAGCTCAAAAAACTTACTATCTTTGGAAGAGATAATGAACTTCAAATGCTCATAGCGACCAACATGATTACAGTCAGAAAAAATCCATTTATGAGAGTTATACACATAGGGTTGAGTGTATAGAATGCACAAGAGTGTAAAGAATAAGCAAAATAGGCTATTGGAATGAACCAAACACTCAATAGTGGTACTTCCTATTTTTCAAGAATATGCAAAGATTGTCGCCGAGATAGAAACACTCAAATTTCTCGCAATCTACTAAAGAAAATGCTTTGAAAGTTTAAAGACAAAAACTAGACATTACTACTTTCCAATGAGCCATTTCTCATCCAATTTAGAGCTCTATAGAGAGAGCACCAGCCTCTACAAGCTTACTGTTTTTGAAGAAGATGATGCAAAAAATGGAGCAAGACAATGATGGGCACAAGTGTATGTACATTGCTTCCATGTATTGTACAAGTGTTTTGGCATCTTTTTATAGACTTGTAAAGTGCTTCATGACTTCTACAAGTGGATTTTGAATTCAAATGAAGGCGGTAAGGGTTGTTCAAGGGAATCAATTCACTTTCCTATAATCTAGGAAAAGTGAAGATCTAGTTTGATCTACTTTTAAGCGATCAATTGATTGATTGAATGCAAGTCAACCACCAAAAAGTCATGGGAGTTTAGCTCTCTCTTTCTAATTTTACATGTGTAAAGCTCTAGGCTTTTACAATGGTAAAAGATCCATGATAAATCTTAAAAAAAATACAATAAGTGAGTATAAGAAAAAGAACTCTCCAAGGGATATTCCTTCCACATAATACCAGACATAGTTTTTGATGTAGATCAAATCCACCTCAATCATAGTGTAAGCTTGATGTTCTAATAGCTCCCCATCAAGCTAAAGTATGCTTGAGTCTTCATTCTCTAATAGGTTGAATACATGCCATAGCTTTGAATCTATAAAGCTTTATTCCATCAAGTGCTTTTTTCATCATATCTGCCACTTGCTTTTTAGTTGGAACAAAAGAAATATCAATCTCCTTTGCCATGAATGTCTCCCTAATGAAGTGGTAATGAACCTGTATGTGTTTGGTTCTTCCATGAACAATAGGGTTTGTTGCTAGATTCATGGAACTTACATTATCTCCAAATATGTGAGGTTTGGAACTTAAAAGTCCCAAATCTATATACAATGCTTTTAACCATATTGTCTCTTGAGTTGCTATGGTCAAACCTCTGTATTCCACTTCAGTTGAGGATAAAGCAATTGTAAGTTGCTTCTTGGAAGTCCATTACACTAGCTTTGAACCTGCAAATGTTAAGTATCCAAAGGTAATTCTTCTATCATCCTTAGCTCCTACCCAATCTACATATGAATAGATCTTGATATCCAAATATGAAGAGTAAGGATAGAATATACCTTTATTGATTGTACCTTTGAGATACTTAAGTACTCTCTTAGCTACATCCATGTGTGGTCTTCTCGGCGAGTGCACTAATTGACTAAGCACTATTGGAGTTAGACATCTGTGGAAGCACACGAACAACACAAGGAAGAATAAGAATCTTGGAGCTCAACACACAATACTAAAAATGTATTACCACTATGATGTACAAAGATAAGTAACCCATTAGGGCTATAGGCATATATACAAGCCGAGGGAAAAAAACCTCCTAAAGAGGGAAAAAAGTGCCCCTGCGGTTCTACTGTGTTCACACACATCACTACCTAAATATATCAACAAATCCCCCCTAGGAATGATATGGTGAACAAGGATTTGACACTCATGTATAAGGAAGTGCCAAGCTAAGTGGAATCAATCCACAAAAGGAAATAAGCCCAAAGCTTTGTGGAAAGCTTCAAACTTCTCCCTAGGTAGAGTCTTCGTGAAAAGATCTGCAATGTCCTCCTGCATGGGCACATATGCCAAGCTGATCTCTCTAGCATAGAATCTCTCCCTCACATAATGATAATACACCTCAATGTGCTTAGTGTGAGCATGGAGCACATGGTTCTTAACAACTTCCAATGCACTCTGACTATCAGTGAAGATGGTGGTAGAAGACTGACCAACACCCAAATCAACCATAAGGCATCTGAGCCACACACAGTCAACAGTCCCTGTGAAAGCTTCCCTATACTCAGCCTCACAACTGGAAGTGGCCACAGTAGGCTGCTTGTTGCTCAACCAAGATATGCATGAGGTACCAAGCATGAAGCAAAAACCACTAGTGGACATAAGAGTGGCATAGCAACCAGCCCAATCAGAGTTAGAAAAAACATGCAAATCTGACGGTAGTGATCCCCCCTTGGGATAAAACGACCCAAGTAGCCGTGTACCATTCAAGTAGCAAAAGATGCACTTAACCGCCTACCAATGCTTGACACATGGACAATGCATAAACTAGCATCATGAAGACTCAATCATAAACCTGCCTCCATAGGAGTGACAATAGTTTTACAGTCTTCAAGGCCAAAACATTGCAATAATGTGTCAATATATTTTGTTTGTCACAAAGCCATTCCACCATCAACATGCATAAATTGAATGCCCAAATAATGATGCTAATGCCCCAAATCAAAAATTTCAAATGAGGCATGTAAATCAGCCTTGAAATCAGCTTATGCTTCTCATGAGGACCAGTGAGTAGCATGTCATCAACATACCACCACAATGATCAGAAGCACATCATTAGCACACTTAACATATAAGGTTCTTTTAGTTGGATTGTTCTCAAAGCCATGTGAAATCAAATATGCATGTATCTTTTCATAGCAAGCACGTGGTGCTTGCTTTAAACCATATAATGCATTCTTTAACAATCACACCTGGTTTTCATGCCCTTTCTACAAAAAGCCACAGGGCTGAAAAACATACACTTATTCATGCAACTCACCATTCAGAAATGTTGTTTTAATATCCAAATAATGTACATTCCAACCATGATGAGTTGCAGGTGCACAGATGTTAGGAACAGTAGTCATTTGACAAGTAGGAGCAAAGGTTTCATCAAAATCAATGCCTCTTTCCTTAGCATAACCCTTTGCAATGAGCCTAGCCTTATACCTATCAAATGTTCCATCAGGTTTATGCTTCAGCTTGTATACCCACTTAGTGTGAATGGCCTTCTTGCCAGGAGGCAAGTCACATAAAGACCATGTACCATTTTTCATGATAGCATCTAATTTGTTGTCACATAAAGTCTATGCCAGCCATTTTGACATAGTCTTTGCCTCCTCAATATCAACTCTCTCATCAGCAAGTGCATCATGTAATTCTGCATCAAAAATAGAATGATCTGCATCATCACATGAAACCTATAAAGGCTACAAAGTTGCCTCATTAGGACCAGCACTAGATTGTCGACCTGTAAAAAGACGCAACAAAGTATCATACATGTCTTTGGAGCTAGCAAATGTCTCCTTTGTACATGAAAGTAAAGACTGAATAGCATCTTCCACAAAAACAACATCACAGCTAACCAAAATGCATTTAGTCTGTGGATGATACAGATGATAGCCTTTGCTTTGAGAATGTACACAAAAAAAATACATTTTACTGCTTTATCATCCAATTTCCTGTGATGTTGTTCAAGCACTAATGTATATGCCAGACAAGGAAAAACATGCCCATGAGCAATAGATGGCTTGCAACCATGCCAAGCCTCATATGGAGTGATAGAATGTAGTGATTTAGTGGGACACTTGTTAAGTACATATGCTATGCACATGACAACTTCAAGCCAAAAACTATGTGGTAAAGCCTAACTCTTGACCATACACCTTGCCATCTCCATGGTGACCTTTTCTTTTGTTCAACAGATCCATTTTGTTGAGGTGTATATGGCAGTGTACATTGATGTTTTATCCCATGTTCAGCCAGAAATGAATTAAAGTCAGAAGACATATATTGCTCCCCTCGATCAAAATGGAGGGTGCCCATTTTACATGCTGACAGATTTTTACTCAAAACCAAAAATTGTCTGAAGCACATAAACACTTTGGACTTTGCTTTGAGTGGATATACCCATGCATGCCTAGAAAAATCATCAGTGAAAGTCATGAAGTAAATATAATTTCCAAAAGAAGGTGTCTCCATAGGACCACAAACATCACTATGTATAAGCTGCAATTTCTAAGTAGCCCGAATTGACCCATCTTTTGGAAAGGAGTAACGTTGCATTTTGCCAAGGATACTGACATCATAAACATGTTTTTTGGGTGCCTTAAGTTTGGGCAAAGAGGACACCATTTAAGATTTCTGCGGGCGTAGCAAACTAGGAAAATTCAGATGACCAAAGCGTGCATGCCAAAGCTTTGCATCTAACATAGCCTGAGAATCATGTACTCCACATGCTGAATCATTCACAGATTTCTCATAATCTATGAGCTTATACATCCCACAAGATAAAATGCCAGAAGCAATAATCACATCGCAATTTGATAGATCATGAACTGTACATCTATCATCAACAAATTTCACAACCAAACCAATCTTTGGCACAAATAAAGCATCTAAAAATGTAAAAGAACTACCATCAGTAGTAGTCAGAACGATCTTACCAACTCCCATAACAAGATAAGAGGAGTTGTTGGTGCATGTAAGAGTATTCCCTATAGGGGCTGGCTCGAGTGAAGAGAAGAAACTGCGTTGTGAGGTAATATGTGTGGTCGCCCCACTATCAAAGTACCAAACATCTAAGTCTACTGCAGACATGCACTGCTCATGAGAAGATGGATCAAAACTGCAAACAGTAGTAAATGCCCATTCTTCATCCTGCACAAGATTAGCAAACTCTATTTTCGATGTAGAGGCCTCTACAACAACCATTCCGGCATCTTTCTTCTTTGCCTCTTTAGCAGTCAGTTTTGGATAGCTCTTAATGACATGGTCATTTGTTTTACAATATTCACAAAAAAAATTCTATTTTTGTGATTTTTTCTCATTTTGTCTTTCTTCTTCGAATATGTAGAATTAGCAAATTTTTGCTTACTAGTAGAAGAGCTCCATTTTCCCTTGCCCTTCTGACTAACCAAGAAAGCTTAATCTACAACATGCAAAATAGACCAGTTATGCCTAGACTGATCTTCCTACAATAGAATAGAAACTAACTCTTCAAATGTTAAGGCATTTCGATTGCCTTTCATCATCAAACAAAGAGTAGAAGCAAAACTCTGATATGAGTCAGGAAGACCATTCAGAACAATCTGCAGAAGTGAACTGTCGGGAAGGACTTCATCAACAGAAATCAATTGTTCCTTCAAATCCTTGATCTTTGTCAGAAAAATGTCCATAGAATCACCTTCATTCACATGCTCACTCTCCAACTATTTTCGGAGGTAAGCAACATGAACCTCATTTCTAGCATGGTACAATGTGGTAAGTGTATCCCAAGCATGCTTAGCTATTCTGCAAGCGCGAATGTGAGTGATAATTGCACGTTTGATAGATAACGCTATCAATGCATGTGCCTGAGCATCTCTTCCATTCCAACAAATTTGCTCTGCAGTAGGTGCAGTAGAAACTGTAGCATGAAGAGGAATCTGCAAAATATCACCATCTTTGATGCCATCTGCATCAGCTTGATACCTGTACTTGCAATAGTTGTATTTGCAGGTGTAATAGGATGTCTTTCAACACCTTGCACAATATTCCATAGTCCTTTTGCGACCAATACATGATGCATCATATAAGCCCACAATGGATAATTCATACCATCCAACTTATCCTAAACCACCAACATACAAAATACATCACCTCTTTTAGCCATGGCCAGTGAATAAAATACTGTGATGCAGAAAAATGACTCTATTTGAAAAAGTTGAACATAACTACTCTGACAAGTTGTGTTAAACATGTAGCAGACTTTGAGACTCTTATACTGGCGAACTGAAACCTGTATATATCTTTGACATAAAAAGACAAAATAGCCTACACAAGTGCTCTCATAGTGCGTTCGGAGGCCGAAACGAGCTAAGATCATGGTTTCGACACCACACAGCAAAGTTGTTTTGATCTTTAAAACACCCTCAATATGCTTGCCGAATTTCGTGCGATTCTGAAGCAGCGACTTGCTCTGATACCAATTGTTGGAGTTAGATGTTTTCGGAAGCACGCAAATAGCACAAGGAAGAAGAAGAAGTTTGGAGCTCAACACATAATACTAAAAATGTATTACCACTAGGATGTATAAACATAATTAACCCATTAGGGCTATAGGCATATATACAAGGCGAGGGAAAAAAAAACCTCCTAAAGAGGGAAAAAAGTGCCCCGACGGTCCTAGTGTGTTCACACACATCACCACCTAAATATATCAACAAGCACTCCCACATTATATGAGATGTTGCCGTTGTATGAGTAGCATATATCAAGCTACCTACCAAGCTTTGACAATCTTTAATGTCTTCAATTTTCTAACCTTCATAAACACTAAGTTTATGATTCATCTCCAATGGCGTACCTCTAAGTTTAGTGTTCTCCATTTTGAACTTAAGAAGTAGATAGTGAATGTATCTTCTTTGAGTCAAATACATTCCTTCATTTGTATTGTCACCTCCATAGCTAGGAAATATGTGAGCTCACCTAAGTCACTGATTTTGAACTCCTCTTGTAGGTGTCTCTTGATCCTTTGAATGCCATTTAGAACATCGCTTGTCACAATAATATCATCTACATATACACATAGATAGATAACCTCATTGTGATCCCTTTTGATGAATAGAGAAGGATCTAAGTTGCTAGGTCTGAACCCTTGATCTTGAAGGTATGTAACCATCGTGTAATTCCAAGCTCTAGGAGCTTGTTTCGATCCATACAATGCTTTCTTAAGTTTGCAAACATAAGATGCATGATTAGGGTTTTCAAAACCTAGAGGTTATGACATGTATACCCCTTCACTCATCCAACCATTTAGAAATGCATTTTTCACATCAAATTGGAGGAGTCTCCAATTCCTTGCAGCAGCCACACTTATCAATGTTCTGATTGTAGTCATCTTTGCAACTGGTGAGAATGTTTCCTCATAGTCAATACCATGAGTTTGTGAGCATCCTTTGGCAACTAATCTTGCCTTGTACCTACAAATTGATCCATTTGAATTTTCTTTTAACTTTATATACCCATCTGCAACCAATTACCTTTTGATTTGGTGATATTGCAACCAAATCCCAAGTGTCCATCTCCTTCAATGCATCTATTTCTTCTTTCATGGCATTTTCCCAATTAGGGTTTTCCTTTGCCTCTTCATAAGTTTAGGGTTCCTCTGAAATTGAGTCCTTTGCCAAGTAGATGTAATGATTTGTAACAAATGTGGAATCATATCCGTACCTTTCTAGTTGTTTCTTCTCTCTTGTTGATCTTCTAGGTGCTTATTTGGAGCATTCTCTAGCCTCTTGCATCTTTGCTTTGCCTCTTGACTTCCATAGTTTGTTATCCTTTTCTCTTTCTTCTTGGTCATTGTATGTATCCTTCTTGGATCCTGGACTTGTGTATCATGCTTGCTTCCTAATTGATGAGAATCAGAATCAAGATCATATGGTAGAGTTACCTTTTGTTTGTCTTCATCATACCAAGACCTGTGTTCTTCAAACACAACATCTCTGTTTGTAGTGAATTGCTTGGTTGAAGGATTATAGAACCTCTAACCCATCTGAGTTGAATCATATCCAATAAAAACTACCTTTGTTGCCCTTTCATCTGCTTACCTCTTATTTGTGATGGTACATGAACATAAGCTAAACAACCAAAAACCTTGCAATATCCAAGACTAGGTTTTCTTCCATGCCGTGCTTCATAAGGAGTCATACCTTGAAGTGATTGGGATGGTAGTCTATTGACAAGGTACATAACAATTGAAATAGCTCTTGCCCATAAATAATGTGGCAAATTCTTCTCCTCAAGCATTGTTTATGCTGATCCAACCAATGTCTTGTTTCTCCTCTCTGCAATTCCATTCAGTTGAGGAGAGCACCTGGTAGTCACTTCCGTTTTCATACCTTTGTCTTGCAAGAACTCATCAAACTCTTTGGAGAAGTATTCCCCCTCCGTCAGATCTGAGCTTCTTGAGTGATCTACCTGTATGACTATCCACATGTGCTAGATACTTTTTGAAGCAATCAAACACTTCATTCTTACATTTGATGAAGTATAGAATAATCCATCTACTATGGTTATCAATAAATGAGACATAATACCTTGATCTTGCCAATGAAGGTTCTTGACTTGGTCCCCATACATATGTATGTACTAAGTCCAATAATTTGTTGTGGATGTCTCCTTTGTGGTTGAATGGTTGTTTTTGCCCAATCTGACATGCATCACACATGTTGATCATGTGTTGCTTTGATATGTTTGGCAGAACTAGAACACTTTGATCCCTACATATATCCTTCAAGGTTCTTTCATTCACATGAGCAAGTCTCTTATGCCACACTTCAAGCTCACTTAAGGTTTAAGACCCAAAAGTGAATAGAGCTATGTTCTTGGTTTCTCCCACTTCAAAAGTAAAGAGCTTACCATGCTTCTCACCTCTGGCTATCTTCTTGAAGCCTTGACATGGATCTTCCACAAAAGCTCCATGTTGGGTGATCCTAACTTGCAAGCCCTTTTCAACTATTTGGCCTACACTTAGTAGGTTTTTAGTGATAGTGGGTACATAGAGAACCTTACTCAGAATGTTTGTCCTGCCATTGGGAGGTTTTACATTACCAATCTTCTCCACATTGTGCTTTGTGTCATCCCCTATTTGAACTTCATGTCTATGCTTTGGACTTTCCAAATCAGATAGAAAAGCAATGTTGCCTGCAACATGATTTGAACATCCTGAACCTATGTAGAACAAATGATCATCTTCTTTACCTTCTTTGTGGCTTAGATTCATAAGACGCAATGAGTCTTCATGTGGTTGATCTTCTGAATAATTGTTGAAGTTCCTTCTATTATAGCCTCTGTTGTTATCATTGAACTTGTGTCCACCTTTGCCTCTATTGCTGTCATATCCACCTCTTCCACTTCCTTTCTAGGTCTTCCCATTGAACCACCAATTCTAGGTGGTGTGGTTGGTCTTATCGTAGATGGCACAAGCTTGAACATTCTGACCTTTCCGTTTGTCATGATTTGGTCCTTTCTTTCTTCCTTTCCACTTGCTCTTGCTTGCGAAGTTGGCTTGGAAAGTCTCCTCTTCATCTTCTTCCTTCTTCTTGCCTTTCAGCTTCTTATCCTTTTTCTCTGCATATAGAGAACTAGTTGAATTACCATAATAGGAGTTACCTTCCTTTATGCTATTGTTGGCCTCTTGATTGAAGATTTGTCCAAGAAAGATGTTGAAGTCTCAAGTTTACACATCCATGATGAGATCATAAGCCGTTGTGAAAGATTGCTATTGCTTATCACTTCGAATCCCATTGAGAATTTGCCTCATGATAGCCTTTTCTTCAATCAGCTCTCCAATGGATGCTAACATATCTACAACCTCCTTGACCTTGGTAACAAATTTCGTGATGGTTTGTTTAGGTTTATTCTTCATTTGGTTGAACGCATTCCAAAGATTATTCTTTCTTGCTTTGGTACTACCAGAAAAGAAAGCCTCAAGGGCATCCCAAGTCTCTTGAGATGTCTTGCATCCTCTAATATATGGTAATAGAAAGTCACAGATAGATTTTAGCATGTACAGCCTTGCTTGAGCATCGCTTGCGCACCAAAGTGTGAGCTTATCTGTCTCCTCTTGTGCAGGTCCTCCTTTGTCTGGAATAGGCATAGCTTCATCACCTGCTACAATTCCATAAAGATTTCTACCTTGCAAATAGGCCTCCATTCTAATTTGCAAAGCCACACAGTTGTGTCGATCAAGTCTCTCAATCATTGAGGGAAAGCCGTCACCCATCTTGATCTAGCTCTAATACCATTGAAAGAACTTGGAGAAGCTTGTAGGAGATAGAAAAGTGAGTTGCGAAGCAATGAAGTTTGGTCAAACCAACCGGCACAAGACCAACCCTTCAACTTATGGAGACTCAAATAGACCTTATATGCATATGATAGTACAATAAAATGCACTATGTACTTCATATCATAAAGGAGAAGGAGTCGATACAAAACAGATAGGTTTGCACATCGACTAGCTCAAAAAACTATCTATGGAAGAGACAATGAACTTCAAATGCTCATAGCGATCAGCGTGATTACAATAAGAAAAAATTGGTTTATGGGCATGATACACATAGGGTTGAGTGAATAGAATGCTCAAGAGTATAAGGAATAAGCAAAATATGCGATTGGAATGAACCAGACACTCAATAGTGGTACTTCCTATTTTTTAGGAATACATAGAGATTGACACCGAGACAAAAACATTGATAGTTCTTCAAATTTACTAAACAAATGGTTTGAAAATGTAGAAGCATAAACTAGAAATGAATACCTTTCCAACGAGCCATCTCTCATCTAATGTGGAGCTCTACAGAGAGAGCAACAACCTGTGCAAGCTTACTATTGTTGAGAAGATGATGCAAAAAATGAAGGAGTAAGACAATGATGGTACAAGTGTATATATATTGCTTCCATGTATTGTACAAGTGTTTTTAAGTCTTTATATAGACTTTTCAAGTGCTTCACAACTTATACAAGTGGACTTTGGATTCAAATCATTAGGAAAAAAGTGAATCGTGCATGGGCCTTATAAGGATCCTTAATTTTTAGGGATTAAGCCTAATTCTATTGTTGTTTAAGGGGACAAAGTGCATCTAATAGGGCACTTTTTAGTAGGCTGGAGTAGGCTTTTTTTAAGGCTTACTAGGATCCTCTCTCTCTTCTATTAGAGAGAGAGAAAGGGAATCTACTTTCCACATCATCAAACTCGAGCACGTATGGGAATAAAAAAATGATTTTTTTTTTCAAAGTCTCAATTTCAGTGTTTATTTACTTGAAAAGGCTCATTTTTTAATATATATGTCAGAAGTGACTTTTTTTTAGTTTATTTTTTAATTTTCCTTTTGAAAAAGTAATATTTTTAAAATTCCCTCCAAAAGTAGAGTGCCACATCATGAAATCCGTAACTACTCTTCACCCAAAAAATGACTTTTTCAAAATTTCATCATTTTTGGCTATTCTCAGTGGAAAAACACACTGTGAACCATCCACATAAAAGAAAACAAATTTGAAAATCATGATCTAGCATCTCTTCCAAACAAATTTCTGGTCTCTTTCTCAGTATTGTCTAATTGCTGGAAAAGATGGTGTTGACACCTATTACAAACCTCACATTAGGACGTCCTCATGCCCCAGCATCAACAAGTATCCATGTTCGTGTGCCCAGAGAGTTTGCTCCAAATACACAGTGCAACAATGATGTGAACTCTCAAAATGAGCATCGTGAAGCTGGAGAAAAGAATATTGATCTTTGGACTCATGGTTCATTATACCCTCCTGATCCAATGTCTTCTTACCATCCAACATTCCATAACCTCTCAACTTTACTTCAGTTCATCGGTGCTGGTAAAGTTGGGCTCTTAGGTTATTGTCAACGATTATCTACACATTCAACTGTCATTACTAAGTATTGGATTCAACAATATCAACTAAATCATACAAGGTTGGTCACTTTAGAAAGCACAATCATATCTTTACAAGAAAAGCTTGTAGAGCTTGAAAAGCATATGGAAGAAAAGGAGAGAACAATTGAGAAATTAAAAAACATTGTCCAACACTTGAGAGAGACTCCACTTGGGATGCGACGTAGGAGACAATCATTAACATCCTTTGACTCTCTTTCAATTGGTAGTGGAGCATGCAAACGACGAGTTTTTGCGATAAGGTTTGGCTTGTATTTGTTTCTCTTTTTGGAAGACTTATATATATATATATATATATATATATATATATATATATATATATATATATATATATATATATATATATATATATATATATATATATATTCTTGTTATGTAGGTCATTCGTTGAAGATGTTAGTGCTTCATCAACAACAGAAGATCAATTCAAGTTATTAAATTCTTGTTTGACCAACAAGCAGGTGGTTAGTATTTTGGAGTCACGAATAGGAAAGCTTATCAAGAAGCAAGTGATTAAAGATTTCACAAAAAATTTACAAGATATTATCACTCCTAGAGACGTGAAGATGGTATGTGATGAAGCAGGAATTAGTACTAAAGGATACACTGCATTGTACAACCTTTTGAAGCATTCATTACAAAGAGAAGGTATTTTGCAAAATATGTTTCCATCTCCTTACAAGGTATCGCTTAATAAGTCAATGTCCAATGAAGATATAGCTAGTATTCTTGGAAACTACTTATATATAGAGGATATTATGCCTATGTCTATTTATCATTTATCTACATCCAAAAAAGAATTGAAAAGCGCAGCTGGAAATGGATTTCCTTACACAAAGTACAACAACATATTTGTGGATTTGGAGAGGCTTCAACAGGCAATGGTTCGATTTTACAAATCTACTATACTAGGTATGTCCACTATTGTTACCTTGATATACATTGTATTTTGATGTTATAAAAATTTTGGTAATTTATGCAGATTGTAATACCAAATTAAAGTTTATATTGAAGTTAGATGAATGCCAGATCATAAAGGGATGACGACTGGAGAGATTGAGTTTGACACTCATGAATGAAGCTATGACAAATGCCATATCTGATGAAAGTAGTAACTCTATCTCTAACTCTACATATAGTGTTCAATCCGAGAAAGATAGGTGCTATTGAAGTACCTAAAGAATCCAATGATGTTCTTTCATGGATTTTTAGTAGGACCCCATGGATCACTAAAGTAATAGTTTCTCAAATTCATGGTGCAAAGCTCCACATAGAAAACTTTGGTGATTTTGAGCTAGGTTGGCACTTGGGTGGGGATTTAAAAACTATTAAATGCATGCTAGGTTGCAAGCAAGGTGCATCTGCTCATTATCCATGTCCATTTTGTACCCGAGGCTATAAAGTAACAAAGGGACAACAAAAAGTACTATCTAGCTTAGATGAATACATAGATGCACCTACTTCCACAGAATGGGATAGACCTTTGTTAAGGTGTCCAATGTTAGAAATACCTAATCGTGACACATTAGATAAAGATTGGAATCCCATTATTCCATTTCCATTAGTTAATGTTCACTTTTGCACATTGCGTGCTTTCATAAGAATATTTGATAGATTATTGAAGCTCCACATAGAATCTGCATTTTCCATGAAGCCAATTGATAAATCTGTACAAGCCATCAAAAAATTGGAAGAGTTGCTTAATTCGATTGGTTTTCATGGTGGTAATGTAACTCTAGTTGTCAAAAAACCTGGTGAATTGCAAAATAGTTTGCAACAAGTGTCAATGACACGGAAGAAGGCAAGAAAATTTTTCAGAAGAGGTGTGAGCCCTAAGAAAAATGAATGCAGGGAGCTATGGAAAGACTTGTGCATGATCACCACTGATAATGATTCTCAAATTGACCTTAGTAATAGGCAAAAGAAGGTTTGGTCATGCTTAGATAAGTTGGTAGGCTTATGAGTCTTAATAGCTCCAACAAAAATGACTGTCACTTGTTTCAAGATTTAATGGAGTTTGCAAAGTGTTTCATCCTATCTTGGGGAGAGAGCAATATTACACATTACATTGTAAGTTTTCTTGTTTTTTCAATTTTCTTGTTGATAAGATTGTGTTATATGTACTTATATCGTTTGAGCATATTTTATTTGCACATGGAGCATTTTTTATGCATCGATATGGTTCCTTGGAGATTTTTAGTACACAAGGAATGGAGAAGTCACATTACAAGGCTAGAGGTGTTTACTTCAAGAACACACGACATGGTGGTGGTGCAATGCAATCCAACTATATGGAAGAGATGTTTAATTGGTTTTATCGTACTGCATTTTCAAGGACATATGCAATGGAACGAGCCAAGGAGTCAAAAGTTGAAAACTTGCAAGAATTAATCAACACAACTTAGCTAGTGAAAATGGAAGTCATCATTGGGACCTTTACGTCATGCTGAATGGCAAGCTACAAGAACACGACAGGGTTCATCATGGAAGTGAAGTCATTTAATACATTCATGGTATTTTCTAAATAACTCATAAGGTTTGCTACACACTAATCTCTTGTTTGCAATTTTTTAAGGTAATTTTTAATTTTTTAACTATTTTTTGTCCATTCAGATGTGAACAGAACCTTTTTAAGTGAAACATTATAAAAGGAGACTCATTGTCTCATTTCAACATTCTAGCACTATAGAGGATGGCACAAACAAAGCAAACTGCAAGGAAGGATCCCATAACTTTCCTACCTATGTGCAAGGCACTCAGAAGCCACCATGGATGAATCACCACAAAAGGCGACGTAGTGTCTCGCGCTCTGCATCCCATCGTGAAACAGGTGGTGGTCATACCTCTGGGAGTGAACAGTTGCATGAACAAGTGGAACATGCGCAATCCAGGGAAGAGGCCGTAAATCAACCCCAATCACCACCATCATCATATGATGAGCCTCCATCACCAAAGAGACCCACAAAGACAAGGGTGAATGAGTGTGCTCACAGACAAGTAGTTTTTTATGATGATTTTGATGAATCGCATGAGGATGTGTCTCAACAACGTTCAGAATCAAGTGAGGAGAGTAAAACATTACCACCATGGGGTAACCAAGAAATACCTAAAAATCATAGGGTTACTGTAGCGGGAAAGACTCTACCAACAAATCAGGGGGCCATACCAAATGATCAAGAGAGGGAAAAAAGCCAGCAACAACATCTTGAACAAGGAGAAAGCTCAAGACGCCAACGAAGACCACCACCACCACAGGCTAGAGCACCACAACGAAGAAGAAGATATAGAAGGCATTTGCAGAGATAAGGCACTATCAAAAGACAACTGAGCTTCTGATACCTAGAAGACCCTTTGCAAGGGCGGTTAAAGAAGAGTTACAAAGGTATTGTGCAGGGTTAAGGATCCAAGCTCTAGCTTTAGAAGCTTTACAAGAGGTAGCTGAAGCATATTTGATATCAATGCTCGAGGATTCCAACCTGTGTGCCATCCATGCTAAGCGAGTTACTATACAACCGAAGGACATACAGTTAGCTAGGAGAATTAGGGGTGATTGTAGCTAAGTTTTGTAATTGATCTCTACAGACAAGAGATTTTTTGTAAATATTGCCATTTTCAATGAAACATGAGAACTTCTCCTCTATTCTCTTTATAATCTCATTATTTAGAATGAAATATGAGCAGTCATTATACATTTCCATGTGTTTTCTTGTGATAATCTCTCATATATTAGTGATTGTTTTCTTATCTTGTCATTTTGATCATTGTCTAATGATTAAATGCTCAAACAATGCCCTGCCATAGAAACGCGGGAGAAGACCCTGCAAATGTTTTGTAGGGCCTTCTCCCGCGTTTCTGTGGCAGGGCTTATTTCTTTGTAAAAAAGCACTATTTTCACATCAAGGATCATGAAGAGTAAAACTAGTTCATGAGGATTGAACATGGACAAATTTTGACCTCCCTATACCTTGCACTATGAATTTGGAATACATACATGAAAACACATCTTTGAAACATATGAGCAGAGAATTTTGAAACTTAGAACATTTGCATTCTTGAAAATATCCATCTAGTGAAGTTTCACTCTCATGTAAGGTCATGTAGGGCATAGGGAGGCCAAATAAAGCCCTGCCACAGAAACGCGGGAGAAGGCTCTGCAAACGTTTTGCAGGGCCTTCTCCTGCGTTTCTGTGGCAGGGCTTTATTTGGCCTCCCTATGCCCTACATGACCTTAAATGAGAGATCTGAAGTCATGCTCAATACATCACATGCAGGTCCAAAAGAATTTTAGATAATATATTCAAAAAGAAAGACTTGAGACAATTGTAAATAAAGCAAACTGAAAATTTGATATTAATTCAATTGTTTACATCAATTGGCTTTGAGTTTCTCAATGACTCTCTTTCGACGCTCCAAAGCCATGGGTAGGGTGTAAGTCAAAATTGAGGTTGCTATTTCATCAACATTTCTAACTCCTAGACCTAGAGATATACCTATTTGACCTAAGACCTTTCCACGGAAGTTGGAACCTAAGGTTGTAGTTACAAGGGATTTCTTAACTAAAAATATACAATTACTCCCCTGCGTAATGGTTGATAAACAAAGCAATTTACTTAAGGCCTTTAGACACCATGTCATGAAGTGGCCCTGCGGACTAAACTCTTTATGGATAATTACAAAATGTTCTTTGGGAAGTTTCCCAATGTAGTTTGCAAGGGATGAGCCACCTCCACGAGCCACTCGATCACCTCCACTCCTTGCTGCAAACTTGTCGACTTCAATCACCTCCTACACAGAGTTTTATGATTAGTAGCTGCATGTGTTTGTAAGAATGAATGACATGAATTGAAGATACTTACATCTTGAACTCTATCCTCTTCTTTTTTTTTTAAATGGAGGTTTGGCCGAGGCCTACTCCCCCGGACTTTAACTTTGAAATTACAACTCTATCTTCTTCTTCTCCTCTCTCTTGAAGATGTAAATTAATGCTGGAGTGGGACATCCCACTATCTGATTACTAGTGAGGCTTTGCTCGATTACTAGTGAGGCGGGAAATTCTGATTCCAATATCCTTTCTTGTGCATTACTAAATTGTTCTTCTGTGATATATTGATGTTCACTTATAAGTATGTCATTGCAAACCAATTTTATTGTGTCGGCCACTGAGTCACCAAATGGCAAACACTTTTTCTCCAACAAGTCAGAGGTACTATCCAAAGGACACTCTGACAAAGTACAAAACAAACTTAGGCATTCATCCAGCCGTAGCCCGAAAGCCTTCTCTACATCATGTAAAAATAAATATTCTTGTCACTCGACAAGAACCACTGAAAAAGTTTCAATCTCCACCTCTGGAATAGTTGCTTCTGGCTCTGAAGAGGTGTTTTTGTGAAACCTTATACATCACTTTTCAAAGCTTTTCTTTTAGTTCATCTATTGTTTCTTTAGTTTTCATAGAGCTTATCAACCCTCTTTAATATGTATTGTGGGTGGTCATACATAATTTTGCATGAATTGTACATGCAATGCGCATATCGTGATTGGACGAGCATATATATTGGCTACACCACACCCAGTTGTGGTATGACAGATTGGAAGCACCCAAGGATCCTACCAATGATGCTTCATGTGCAAACTCCGCATTGGATATAGCCTATTGGGAAAAGATCTTACTACTTCCTACAGCTTTGAGGTGGGGAGGAACCATCATTTTCCTGAGATGATGTAAGAAGCTGATCAATTAAAGTTTCGAAAGTGAAAAAGTAGATAAAGAGATATGGAACGGGAGAGCGAGAAGGGATTCAGTTCATCTTGGGAGTCGGACTCAGATCTGTGCCATCTCTCTCAACAAGGAACTTGACAAGTATTAATGGATCAAGATTCTTCTATGAGCAATTGGTGACTTGAGAGCAGAAGTGGAAGGCTCATTGGCATGTAGAGCTACTGTACTTGAAGACTAGGAGGTAGCTCTTGCCTTTCTCCTCTTTTGGTGAAGCTCATTGAGAAAATCTGCCATCTTTGTTGTATAGTGAGTTGCACCACTTCTTTGATATAGAGAGAGCGGTACACTCGAAGCTTATCACTCTCAGACAGATAGAACCGAGCATTACCATATAGTGCAGTGGTTGCTAGACTATTGTTCATCAAAGACACTCAAACCTTATCACTCTCTCTATAGCTAGGCGCACGACTGTCGGCATCTCTGGAGAATCTGTAGCTCATTGATTCAGCATACTGTCGCTTGCTCCACCTCCTGTAGCCTCTCTAGCATCCTTGTACCCTCTCTCAAAGTGAGATGTCGAAGAAGACAGTGCTTCAGAATAGTGCCTCTCTCTAGCAGAAGGAATGCATAGCCTCTCTGTAGTAGAGGAAACACATATCTGCACTTGCTCTCTAAAACAAAGAGAGAGAGAGAGAGAGAGCAAAAATTAGTGCCCATCCACTGATTATCACGTGGTTTTTGGGACTCAATTTTGATAGCTTGTATATCTAGCTAGGTCCTGTCTACCAGACAAAGACAACTGTCACTAAATTTAGATCCAACTAGCATTATTGATATTTTTAGCATCTCTCAAATAATCCGCTGCCCTCCTTCTGGTTTCTCCCTGTCAATGGCATGCTCTCTGCCAATGGTGCGCAATACAAGGAGATAAAAAAAAGAGAGAGACTCGATCTGACGACTCATAGTGCCACATCTAAAAGAAGCTTGGCCAGACCCGTCTAATGTTATTGCAATTTGGCATAGCTCTGCACAATTTCTAGTTTTGACATCATTACTTAATTAATTAACGTGTCTTGCATTCACCAAGTACTGCGAATAGACCCCACCCCTAGTAATGCATGATCTATGATCTCGATCTCATATTAGCTTCATTCCATTTTTGCATAGGAATCAAGCCACATGTCCACACCAGTTGAGGAAGAACTGCAAGATGAAGATGCACGTAACCATAGTCTATATGGGGTAAGAGCCTTAGTACATTCGCATCTGTATATCCATGAGGCTTGACAAAGGAAAATTTGTAATATTGATTTAAACATCTTGGAGAAAAATTAATCAACACACCCATTGCAGATATTTTCTCCATAGTATATGTGAGTACATTTAAGCATTCTCGTTGGATATCACACTTCAAATGTTTGACAAATACCAAGAAGTCACATAATTAACAGACATACATTTTTGTAGAAGTCCATTTGGCAAGGAGTCACTTAGTATGTTCTAAAGGGATGAATCCTTCCTTTGACTCTACCTGAGCACATCATTCGACATTCAATGCCCCTCTTGTAACATCAAGGAAATAAGAAGACAATATTTTTTGTGTGCATTTGTGGGTTGGAGGCTACTCTAAGCCATCCCACATACATTGTGAATTTCCTAGCCTATTCTAAGGCTATTTGGTGCACAATGGGCTACTCTAAGCCCTCTCATGTCGTGTCGACTCATCTCAATGTTTTTGCAAGTGTAGGGCTATTCTAAGCCCCCCCTCTCTAGAGTCTCTACTTCATTGTTGGTGAAAGGTTTAGGGCTATTCCAAGCCCCCCCTCCCCAAGGATTTCCAGTGTGGTGCCACACCTTTCAATTTCTTTCCAAAGTTTGCAAGTAATTTCTTAGCACACAAGTGTCTTTGAAAGTGTTTTTAAACACTTAACACTTACTCTTGCAAAGCACAAACTCACTTCTTTACGAGTTCAAGTTCACTCAAAATTTGTAATGTCAAAGAGTGAAGCTAGCACCTCATCTATGGCCAATTTTTTACCTTCTTTCACACCCTTATTCATGACCAAGGATGAAAGATTAAATGGGCAAAACTATAATCTTTGGAAAGATGTAATGAGAGCATATTTTTACACCAATCTCCTTCATGATGTAGTAGAAGAGCCTGAACTCAAACCCAATAAGGCCAATAACCTAGAATGTTGGCATATCTAGAATGTTAAAGATAAAAGGGCATTAGTCCAACTTCTACTTGCCTGTGATGAATTGACCAAAGGGCATATCACGACATCTAAAACATCCAAAGAAGCCTAGGACACTTTAGGGACCTTATACGAAGATAAAACACCCTCGAGGATCTATGCTTTAGAAGCAAAATTCCATAATCTAACTATTCAGCCGCAAGATACAATCACAAAAGTCATAGCTCAGTTTGAAGACTACCAATGCAAGTTAGCACTTTGTGGCCAGTTGATTTCTAGTGAAGATATGGCCATCAAGCTACTTAACAAACTACTTAGGTCGTATGAAACCTTTGTAATGACTTTGTACAATCGAGGGCAAGTTATAACTTGGGAAGAAGTCCATCATCTTCTGCTCCTTCACGACTCACAAGCTAAGTCAACCTCCTCCCAAGAGACTGCAATGAAAAGGCCAAAGGGCCCTTTAACAAAGGCAAAAATGCTAGTCATCATATGAGCAATGGACCCAAGCCAGGATCGACTACTTCCCCCAAGAAGTATACTTGTAACTTCTGTGGAAAAACGGGTCATTTAGAGAAATTCTGCTATAAGAAGAAGCAGACCTCGAATGCTTCTAGTTTCAAGCACTCATCCAAATCTTCGCAACACAGGTCACATTGCTCTAGCAAAGAACTCTTTGTCTCTACCAAGGCAAATGCTCTAGTCACATCCAGCTCCCCTCACAAATGGATCTTTGATGGCGGTGAGACCTCACACATGTGTAAAGATAAAGATTCTTTTCAAGAACTTGAAGAGCACACAGGTGAAGTGTACCTTGGAAATAACAAAAGTCTACCTATTGAAGGGAAGGGCAAAGTACATATCACCAACGCTCAAGGGGAATGTAAATCACTTTCAAATGTGTTATTTGTTCCCAATTTATGCATGAACTTGTTGTTAGTAAAAGCAATTACCAATCATAACAAATAGGAGTTGTTTGATAACACCTCTGTCAAAGTCATTGATGCTCATAAAAAAGACATAATCACCCAAGGCATTGAAGAGAAGGGCTTATATAAATTATCTTGTTTTGTATCCAAGGAATCACTATCTAGTTTGTGGCACCAAAGATATGGCCACCACCTATTTACCAAGAATTTCTTCATCACAGATAGTGAAAGGATTGCCCAAACTTTGGCAACTCAATTATGTTTGCGAGGCTTGCACTCAAGGCAAGCAACATAGGCCTCTCATTTCGAAGGAAGCATCGACAAGAGCTAGGAACCCTTTAGCCCTTATCCACATGGACCTTTGTGGACCCATGAACACCTCGTCTCTCAGTGGATCACTCTATTTCTTTATTTTACACTTTTATTGAGTTTTGTGAATGGATCACCCAAGTGGATAATGAAGCCTCCAAGTCTATTAAGACCATCCAATCAGACGGAGGTGGTGAATTCATAAATCATGGTTTTCACAAGTTCCTCAAACAAAAAGGGATAAACCGATAAGTTACTCAGCCACACACTCCTTTCCATAATAGAGTAGCTGAGAGGAAGATACAAAGTGTGATGGAAATGGCAAAACCTATGATTCATAACAAAAACTTACCCTACAAGTTTTGGGCAGAAGCAGTGGATACTGCTGTTCACATACTTAATCGAGGCTTCACCAATGCATTGCACAATAAGACACCATTTGAAGCATACTATGGAAGAAAGCCTAATGTGCATTACTTTTGAGTATTTGGCAATGAAGCATTTGTCCATGTGCCAAAAGAAGATCGCAACAAGTTGCAATCCAAGTCTAAAAAGCACATCTTCATAGGGTATAGTGAGCAATCAAAAGTGTATCGCTTATATGTTCTTGAAAACCACTCCATCACAATATCTAAGGATGTAATATTCAATGAAATTTCCACATACTATAGTAAGGATCCAACAAAAAGTCTTAGTCCACCCATCTACACTAGAGAGGGGAACTCAATCTTTTCCAAACCCAACTCAGAAGCTAGTACTTCAAGTAAATTGAGAAGATCTCAAAGACTTATTGACAAGAGATAGCAAGAACAAAGTCATTATGTCAATTATGCCTTGATGCATCAGATTCAACAAATCCCAGAACCTTCTAACCACAAAGAAGCTCAAGGACAACCTGAGCGGGAAGAAGCTATGAAAGTGGAAATGGATGCAATAGAGAAGAACAAGACTTGGACTCTTGTTCCTAAACCCACAACTCATCAAGTTATAGGAGTCAAGTGGCTCTATAAGGTCAAATACAAATCAGATGGAACATTATATAAGTATAAAGCAAGGTTGGTCGCTAAGGGATACAAGCAACAACATGGCATTGACTATGAAGAAACCTTTGCTCCTACTGCAAGATTCACAGCCATCAAGATCATCTTAGTGCTAAGTGCTCACTTTAAGTGGCCCATTTACCAGCTGGACGTCAAAAGTGCATTCCTCAATGGAGATCTTCAAGAAGAAGTACATGTTGAACAACCTGAAGAATACAAGATTCAAGGAAAGGAAGACCAAGTATACAAACTTCACAAAGCACTTTATGGACTCAAGCAAACTCCTAGGGCCTCATATGAAAAGATTCACAAATTCTTTGAAGCTAAAGGATTTCATAGAAGCAATGTTGATGCTAATCTCTACATCTATCAAAAGGAGTCCTTAGTTGCCATCATCATCCTCTATATAGATGACTTGATATTGACAGGCTCGAATGACGAATGCATCCAATTCATCATCACATAGCCTCACCTTGAGTACTCTATGACAAATCTTGGACTACTTTACTACTACTTGGGTATGGAAGTTTGGAAAACAAAAGAAGACATGTTCTTATCACAAAAGAAGTACTGCGTTGATCTTCTTTCTAGATATAACATGGACTAGTGTCGCTCAGTATCTACACCACTTGATCCAAACATCAAGCTCACACTAGAGGATTCATCATCACTTGTGGATGTGCATACTTATTGATAGCTTGTTGGCTCATTACTCTACCTCACCAACACTAGACTAGATATTTCCTATGCATACTCAGTCAATTTGCACATCAGCCTCATTAGACTCATTGGTATGTTGCTCAGAGACTACTTCGATACCTTGCCCTCACGTGACATCACAGATTCAGATTGGGATGGAGATCGTGATTCTCGATGGTCTACTTCTGTGTACATATTCTTGTTTGGCTTAGGACCTATCTCTTGGGCAAGTAAGAAGTAGCCTATCAATGCTCTATCATCCACCAAGGCCGAGTACTGAGCATCCAACTTCGTAGCATGTGAGGCCATTTGGCTTTGATGTTTATTATCTGACACTGGTGTTTTGTAGGTTACTCTGACACACATCTGCATAGATAGCTAGTCAACCTTGGCCATCGCTAAGAATCCAATGTTCCATATGAAGCACATCGAGATCCAGTACCACTTCATGCATGAGAAGCTCGTGTCTCAAGAGATTGCTCTAGAGCAGTGTACCTCTCAGGAGAACCTGGTGGGCATGTTCACAAAGGCTCTACTTCCCGTTCCGCTTCAGTGCTTGGTGGACCTCTAGGGCATTCTGTCATTCCAAAATGGAGCTGCAAAGGGGGTGTTGACAACATGATTGCACCTACATCATCTACATTTGTATCCACATGAGTGCATCTCCATTTTGTATCTAGGAGGCACTCCATTTCTAGTTTATTTCCATTTTATATTGTATTACTTTGTATTTATGTACCTTGCCATGTGCTTCTACCATTGTATTCATTCTCCTTTCAAGGGAATTATCCCACACGAGATGTACTTTGGTAAAACTCCTCCAAATTCTATATAAGGAGGGCCTCTCCCCCCATTTGTACTTGGTTCGAAGTTTGAGGAGCCTACTCCATGCTCTTTGCAACCTCATTTCTAATCCACATGAGTTTACCCATTTCATGGTCTACTTGTTTTGAGTCTCACACACTCTTTCTTTTGTGAGTACACTCTTCTTTTCATTTTGCTACTGTGCATGTAGTCTCTATAGATTGTACAAAGATAAGTAGCCCTTTAGGATTATTTGCATCTATACAAGTTTGGGGAAAACCTCATAAATAGGAAAAAAGTGACTCTATACTAAAGTGTGTTCACACACATCACTACCCAAATATATTAAGAAATCCCCCTTGGTAATGATGCAATGATCAAGGATCACTAACTCACGTATAAGGAAGTATCAACTAATGTCAACAAAGGCCAATCCACAAAAGGAAGTAAGCCCAAAGATTTGAGGAATCTTTGAGCTTCTCACAAGGCAAAGCCTTTGTAAAAAGGCTTGCAACATTATCTTGTGTGGGCACATACACCAAACTAATCTCCCAATCAGAGAGTCTCTCCTTAGCATAATGATAGTGCACCTGAATGTTCTTAATGGGATCATGGAACATTGAGTTCATTGCAAGTACTAGTGTGCTCTAATTGGTCATAATATATGGTGGTGGTAAAATTCTAATCAAGTCATCTAAAAGGCATCCTAGTTGCAAACACTCAAGTAGCTATTAAAGCTACCCTATAGTCAACCTCATAATTAGAAGTTTCCATAGTAGGTTGCTTCTTACTCAACCAAGGTATGCATGAGTAGCAAGCATGACACAAAAGCCACTTATGGATATACAAGTTTCATAACACCCATTGCAATCCAAGTAAAATGTTTATCTAGTATTTCTGAATCTCCCTTGGGTTAAAACAACCGAATTTGTTGTGTACCAAATGAGTTGTGAAAGATACATGTAATTGCTTGCCAATGCTTAACTCCTAGGTTGTGAAGAAATTTGCTCATGAAAGAGACAACAAGCTGAATATCAACTTGAGTGATGCATACATAAATAAAGCATTCAACAACTTGCTAATAAAGACCAACATCAAATGCATCTCAAAATTCATGAAGACAATGTAAACGTGTTTCATGTTGGTGTAAATCACAAGCCTAAACACTTGGCTTGAAAGACATCTTGAAGACCCTACATATGTGAAGAAGCATAGGAACTAGTACTAGTGGTTAATTACCACTTTATTTCATTGTAAAAGTCAAATTGACCTGGAATCTTTTGTAATCACCTAATTCGTGGAAAAAGGTAGAGCTTTGATTGAAGGAATATCTCATAGGATATAGGAGCTTGATCATAGGGAGCCAAAAGTTTGAATTTGAATTCAAATTCTTACTCATCCTCTATAAAAATGGACATGGAAAAGTCGCGGGTAGAAATCATCACTCCCGAGCTTCTCATTACTGATTTTGAGTGTGTGTGTGTGTGTGAGGCCTACACTATAGCCCACACCTATCTACACCATTAGGCAATGATTTTCATGCCAATGGATTTGTATACAAGTGTTCATTAATACATACATTCACATTGTTCATTTCTGAGTTCTCTGTCATACTACTCAAAAGTCTGTCAACTTGTGGAGTGCATGTCTCTGTCATTTCTCCATCAAATTCAGTGATTCAAAGCTTGTTGGATTCAAATTAAAGTTGTCTACATACTATCAAAGTTTGAAGAGATTCTATTCAGCCATTTCAGAGAAATACGCGTTGAGGTGATCACTGGTCAATATCTGCTACTGTCCTAAAAAATTGGGGGTATAGCTTAACTTGCTAAATTGATTTCTCTTAGCATAGTTTATCTTTTTACATCATTCCACTTGGAATAGTTAGCTTACTAAGTTAATTAGATACCTCTAAAAGGAATTTTTCCAATTCCTACTGTGTTGGTTATACTGAGCAAAATACTCAGTAGGTGTCAAGACATAAATAGAAGGTTTTCTTGAGTTTGTGAGTTTCAAAGTTATCTGTTTTGATTCAATCATTGCACACATCACTTCCAAAGTACATAGGCCATTTTATGGTGTCATTGGAAAGCTAAGGAGGTCTACTTATCAAGCCTAAAGCAAAAGAGGGTTGGTACTAAGCAAGTTTTGGCAGTACCTACTCAGTCTCTTGGAGCATCCATCCATCTTTCCCAACAGTGGTATCAGAGCAAACTAAGGTAAAATGGGAGATGGTTTTCCTTCATTTATTGATAAATTGGACAGGAACAACTATCAAGCATGGTCTCTAAGGATGAAGACCTACTTACAAGGAAGGAGTCTCTATGGATACATCTCAGGAGATGAGGAATTGCCCTCATTCAAAACAAGAGGATTACCAACCAAGGAAGTGTTGCGAACATTTGTTTTATGTAGGGTACAAGTTTCAAATTATGTAAATACCTTTGGGAAGTCTTCAAATACTTCAAGAAGGCTCATATTATTCATAAAATATAGCAAAAATACCACGTGAGTTCTAGAACATGGTGAGTCAAATTAGTGAGTCACAAAGGAGCTTCAGTGGTGTCCTAGTGGAAGGTCGATGTGGCTAGTTCTCAAAGTCCATCAATACTTTGCTTATTTGAGCACTTGAGTCATGTAATACCTCCATCCAAGTGTCTACCACGAATTTAGATGTATTAGGAAGGTTTTAGATTAGTTTCCCATGCTATAAAAAGAGGAGAAAAGTCGTGATCTTGTGGGATGTCCAATAGAGGAAAGCTCTTACTGTCTACTTTCTTCTTGTAAATTTTCATAATCATTGGATTTGTGAGCTGAGAGCAATACTCTCTGCAAGTAGTGTGTGTTCTCTGTTTTTTATCCCTGCTGAAGGTCTCCATTAAACCTCAAACTTGCAGAGGTCATATCTCCTTGTGTATGTATCCAAATCATGTGTTCTTTGGCTTGTTAGAAAGCTCTTTAAGTCTACTTGTATTCTGGAAAGTTTCAAAGTCATTGGAGTTGTGAGTTAAGAGCAGTAGTCTTTGCAAGTGATGTGTGTCCTCAGGTTCATCTCTGTTTCAAGGTCTCCATTAAAGCTGCATATTGCAGAGGTCATAGCTCATTGTGTATTTATCCATTTGAGGTGTTCTATATCTTGTTGGAAATATCTTAGAGTCTAGTTTATGTGTGTGAAACAGTTTTGGAAAATTCCAAGTGAGTAAAGAGCAATTTGCTCTGCAAGAAAATTGGTCTGTGCATACAAGTTTGTGAAAAGTCAACTAGGTCCTGTTGGGTTTCACCTACTTCTAGCTGTACTTTGGAGATCAATAAACTCCAACATTGGTATCAGAGCAAGTACTTGGAGGCTTGGAGAAGGTTATCATACCTTGACGAAGAATTTGAAGCTATCAAAGAAGCAGTTCATCATCAACACTACACAAAGGTAGAAGAAGATTGCAAGGAGGCATCTGAAGCAACATCCAAGCAAAGAAAGGTGCACATACCTCATTTACAAGGTAAATATTATATTTCTTCTCACCACACACATTGGAAAGGAGGCTTAAAGGAGGAAGCTTAGCATTTGTATTATGGGAGACCAACATGCACAAATAGAGAAGCTTGATAAGACCAATTATCAGGCATGGAAGTTTAGAATCACAGCATACTTGCAAGGTAGAGGCTTGTATGGTTTGATTGACGGCACAGATATCAAACCCACATTACCAGAGGACCCAAATCAGCAACAATTGAGGGATTTTAGACTTTGGAATGAGAGAGACAAAAGGGTTATATTCATTTTATCACAAAATATTCAAGATTCAATGGTAGGACACATACAAGATCTAGACACAAGTAGAGATGTTTGGCTTGCATTGGAAAGGTTGTATGCTACATGTACAAGAGCAAGGAAGATTCAACTCAAAAATGAGTTGAATAACATAAAGAAAGATACAAGGACATCGGTCAATGATTACATATTGAAAGTTAAAGAGATTGCAGATCAACTAGGATCAATTCAAGCTCATGTGGAGGACGACGACTTGGTTGCACATACTCTCAACGGACTCAAAGATGATGAGAGATGGAAACCCTTCATTACTTTAGTTTATGTCAGAGAAGAATTACCAGATTTTGATCAACTTATTGCCCTCATGGTCACGGAGGAGATGAATCTAAATGGTTCTACTTCAAATCAAAAAGGATCTCAAGGACAAGCTCTTTATGTAGGATCATCAAGAGGTGGAAACAGAGGTGGAAGAGGTTCAAATAGAGGTCGAGGAAGAAGGAGCGATGATCAAAGGACTTCAAGTGGCTTCTTCAACACAAGAGGAAGAGGAAGATCAAGCGCTAGAGGTACGAGAGGCTACTACAACTACAACCAAAGACAAAGGAGTGAAGATAATAAGAACAATTGCTATATATGTGGAAGGTATGGACACTATGCCAAAGATTGTTATCAAAATGAAAATAATCAAGGTGGTAATCAAAGAGGAGGCTATTCAAGAAGAGGTAAACAACAAGGAAATTATGCAGTTGAAGGTAAAAGTGATGATTATGATTCTCTTCTTATGATGAATGTAGAAACTAAGATGAATTGCAATAGCGATGTATGGTATGTAGATAGTGGTTGTTCTAATCACATGTCTCATGATGCTTCATGGTTTTCTAATATGCATAATCCGTCATGTAAAGGTCATGTTGAAACAGGAGATGATACAACACATAAGATTATGCAGGTTGGAGATGTTGTTATGCAGGATAAGAGCAAGACAAATTGCTTGAAGGATGTACTTTATGTGCCAACGATCACTAAGAATTTGATGTCGGTTGGTCAAATGGTAGAAAAAGGTCTACAAGTGAGATTTAATCATGCAGGTTGCTTCATTGAGGATCCAAAGCAAAGGAGGTTAATTGCTAGAGGTCAAAAACAAGGTAGATTGTTTACATTCAAGGTAAACCCAAATCATACAAACTATTTCTCTTATGGTATGCATCGAATAGCAGAGCTTGATCTATGGCACAAAAGGATTGGACACATGAATGTACACAGGTTAAAGGAGCTATCAAAGAAGAGGATTGTTGAAGGATTACCTGATCTTACTAAGCAACATATGGTGCATCTTTGTGAAGCATGTCAAATGGGTAAGCAGAGTAGACAACCTTTCAAGCATTCAAGCTATGTAAGTGATGGTTTGCTAGATCTCATACACACAGATGTGTGGGGACCTACTAAAGAGGCATCCTTGGTTGGTAATAAGTACTATGTATCATTCATTGACGATCATAGTAGAATGACATTTGTGTATTTTATTAAACATAAGAGTGAGGTCTTTGATTGTTTCAAGAAGTTCAAATCATATGTCGAAAAGCAAACAGGAAGGTATATTAAGAAGCTAAGATCCGATGGAGGGGGAGAGTATTTCTCTCAAGCTTTTACTGATTTTTTGCATGATGAAGGTATCAAAAGAGAAGTTACATGCAGGTATACTCCACAACAAATTGGAGTCGCAGAAAGAAGAAACAGAATCATAGTAGAAGCATCTAGAAGCATGCTTAATGATATGTGTTTGCCTAATTATTTTTGGGCTGAAGCTGTTAGCACAAGTGTTTACATTATGAATAGAGTTTCGACTGCTGGACTTCATCATTTGACACCATATGAGGTATGGCATGGAAGGAAACCAAGTGTAAGTCATTTGAAAGTATTTGGTTGTGTATGTTATGTACATGTACCTAGTGAGGTGAGATCTAAACTTGATGCGAAACCAGAAAAATGTATATTTATTGGTTATGCAGATACTCAAAGAGGATATAGATGCTATAATCCTCATACCAATAAGGTTGTGTCAAGAGATGTAAACTTTGATGAATCACTTTCATGGTATGCAGATAAGAATTGTTTGCAGGTCATGGATGAAAATGAAGAAGGTGTGGTTGAAGGAGATGAATGCATAGTTCAGCCATCAGGAAGTTTAAATGATGAAAGGAGTGGTTTAGATGAAGAAAGAGGATCACGTTTCAATGGAAGATTAAGGCAAGAGTCACCTCCAAGTGTTAAAAGTAAAGGTAAACTCAAACTTGTTGAAGTTAATGATGAAGGAGAGGAAATTAGTGATGTATGTGAGTATGGAGAATCATCAAAGGTTCCTAATAAGAAAGGAAGAGCATCTACATTGGAGGTAGGAAGAACTTCAAGAGTAAGTAAGCAACCTCAAAGGTATACTTATGAATCTTTCATGAATACTCATTATGCTTTTATGACAAAAGTTGAGCAGGAAAATGAACCCACATGTTATGATGATGCCAAAGGAGATGAAAAGTGGGAGAAAGCAATGAGAGAAGAAATGGAAGCACTACAGGATAACAAGACTTGGAATTTAGTTCCAAGTACACCAAAGCAAAAGGTAATTGGTTGCAAGTGGGTTTTTAAGATTAAAAGAAATAGTGATGGTAGTGTGTCTAGATATAAGGCTAGACTTGTAGCAAAAGGATATAATCAAACTCAAGGTGTGGACTATGAGGAAACATTTAGTCCAGTAGCAAATATGGCAACGATGAGAACTTTGTTGGCTTTAGCTGCAAGTAAAAGGTGGAATATATATCAACTCGATATAAAGAATGCCTTTCTTAATGGTGAGTTAAATGAAGAAGTGTATATGTCACAACCAGATGGTTATGTGGATGCAAAATGTCCTAATCATGTATGCAGGTTAAAGAAGACATTGTATGGTCTTAAGCAGGCACCAAGGGCATGGAATGCAAGGTTGGTAAAGTATCTTATGCTGCAAGGATACACAGCGAGTCATGCTGATCCTTCACTTTATGTAAAACATGTAGATGGCATGTGTGTCTATGTATGCATTTATGTGGATGACTTGTTGATTACAGGGAATGATGCAAAAGCAATTGTGAGATAAAAGGTAATTTGGGAAAGGAATTTAAAATTTCAGATCTTGGTTTGCTCAGATACTTTCTTGGGATTGAAATTGTGTATAACGATGAAGGTATGTGGTTGATACAAAGAAAGTATATATGTGATATGCTTAAAAGGTTTGGTATGCAGGAATGATGCTACTACTTGGTAACAACATTGACAACTTCAGAGAATAAAGATTTACCAGGAACATTCATTTTGCCCTCTTTGGTAAATGATCCGCCATATAAGAAGTTTTATCTGTCTAAAGTTTTGATTAGAGCTGCTATTAAGATACATGGAATGCACACGCCGACAGAACGAGAAAGGCTAATTCCAGAGCCTATGAAACGTGGGGATGTTACTAAGTGGTTTATATTTAGCATGTACTGGGCCACAAACAGTTGATATGGCAAGCTGGATAACTGATCAGTTGTACTTAGCACAACATAGATGGGAAAGAAAGAAGGTAATCAATGGATGTTGCGCTCTCACGTGCATTGTATATATGTGTTTGGCATACGATTTACCAATCGAGCGTGCAATGACAAGCGAGGAGCTGAAAGCATTCAAGGGGATAGCAAAGAAAGCTAGGAAGTCTAGCAAAGGACGAGCAGGAAAGCGCATGAGAGGAACCATTCCATGCCTACAGGTCCCAGAATCACCGTCACCACAACCCTCTCCAGAAAAGTCTCCGACGGAAGCCCTTGTAACTGTACAACCTATTCGCATACGATTATCTCGACCTATGGTTACAGAAGGCACTACTAGTGCGGTTACCTCATAGGCAACATCAATCCACGCACCTCCCACCACTGCAGCAGAAGCTCCCACCACCATCGGTGCGGAAGCGTTTTCTTTTCCAATACCCAACATGGAAGCAGAACCGATAGATACAACCTTTGATTTCGAAATGTCGGATGCTTTCTCAAATGAATTTCAGTTTTCAGAAGGACAGATCTTTTCTCAAGAATATGAACGTCCAAGCTACCCGACCACTCCCCCATATCAACCACAAGGACAAGTAGTATCTAGTTCCGAAGACGAAAGAACAGAAACCGATGAAGATGACAGAGACGATGAAGCCAGCCAGGGCACTCATGAACCCCAAGAAAATGTACAGACAGATGAACAAGGACAACAAACCGACACCCAAGGTGACCGGAGCACACACTAAGAAGAAACATTTGAAGTAGCAGCTTATACGTTGGCCATCAAAAAGTTATATCACACTATGGAAAAAGTTTGGGCACGTAAGA
Source organism: Ceratopteris richardii (assembly GCA_020310875.1). Lineage (NCBI taxonomy): Eukaryota > Viridiplantae > Streptophyta > Polypodiopsida > Polypodiales > Pteridaceae > Ceratopteris > Ceratopteris richardii. The sequence continues at coordinate 94,176,879 of CM035408.1, read as the reverse complement.
AGTTAACGGAGGAAGAGAGCCAAGCACTTATAGAACAGGAACTTGTCTCAGGCGGTTTCGAAGAAGTATACATCAGAGGCTTCAGGGAACTTGTCAAATCAGTGGGATCCACCGAAGCCTTAAGATATTTGCAGAGGAAACCATTACCGCAGTATGACCCTCGTAGAGTTCGCTTACTAACCAAACCTGGTGAATACATTCGTGTACGCACAGGTGCACAATCTTCAGAACAGGCCATGGAAGCATGTCTCATCCCTAAGGATCATTGGTAGAAGAAGCTATCCTCATCGATTCCCCACCCCACACTACTATTGTACATACCACCGTTGCAACCGAAGTACCCGCCACCCCAATCGCTCCTCTTTCACCTCCTGTATCTCCAATCTCCCCTGTACATCCGATCTCTCCCAGACCATCCACATCTTTGGATAGCGTTGTAGCTGAAGCCTTCTTTACTTCCATTCATCCGACAATTTCCGCACCCACCCAACCTAGTTTTCCTCCTCAAACATCCACCTTTCTATCGAGTCCAATTTTCCCTCCATCCTTCCCGTCCTTCCCCACACCTCCAAGACCCCTTTTCCCATTCCCACCTCCATTAACCTTCTCACCTGTTTCACCTCCCTGCCCAACTGCCTTTCCTCTTCCTTCTCTCCACCAAGCAGTACAAGAGAACCCCCCCTGTAAATTACTCTCCAACCTTTGTAAATCCAGTATTTACACCCACGCACGCACCCACTCTCACGCCATTATTCACAGTCACCGCACTTGATACCACATCCAATGACATGGATATATCACCGCCCACTACACCCCCACTCACTTCATTCATGGCACCACCATATTTAGGCACCTCCAATTTTTCCACTGTCAGCACTGCATCCACATTCCCATCCCCATTTCCCTTACCCTTTGCATCAACACCCACATATACCGCAACTGCATTCACTCCGTCACTAATATTATCACCCACTATAGATGCTGCATTTCGATAGATGTTCACGTGTATGACTCAAGTAAGAGATGAGTTCACATCTCTTGGAACTAATTATCAGCAGTTGCAGAAGACAACCAATGATTTACAGTCGCAGCTCAATTCACTGACCATCGAGAATGCCTCACTAAACACTAGATACCAAGAGCTACGAGAGTCTTATCATAAACTGGAACTAGAAAGTGAAGAAAAAACCAAAGAGGCCATCACAGATATCGATAACTTGTTAAGGGCCCAGACTATTAGCAATGCAACGCTCACCAGGAACATGGGCTTACTCAGACGACACTTGGCAGCCGCAAAAGAAGAGAACCAGCGTTTACAAGAACAGAACATAGAAAATTTAGAAGCTGCCCTAGATCAACCGACCAACCATTAAGCCCCAGTCGCTTCAAAGAAGTGCCCTCCGAATCCATGAAAATGTTGTTAGATGATCATGTCAGATTGTTAGATGAGTACGACAGCATGATCGAGGAATATCAGAAGCTGAAAGAAGATCATAAACTACTCCAACTAAGAGCACCAATACCACAAGGACTACAAGCTCCTGCGGACCCATCTCTTGACATCCTAGAGGAACTCAATGCATTACGGGCCCAGGGATCAACGCTCCAATCACAGATAGCTGTATATGAAGCACCCCCCAAGCCAGACTCCCCACCGAAACTACCAGCAGAGGAAGAAACAGTCACTATTCCGGTGGAGGAAACTTTTGAAGAAGCGTATGAACCCCAACCCATCCCAGGCGGACGAGTCATGGCTGAAGGCCAGACGACTTTCGAACTTTCAACTCCTGCATGGATGAAGACGATAGAAGAACTTGGAACAACCCACTCAACAAGGGTAGAGGCGTAGTTACATGCCATGGCAATGATTGAAGAACGCATTTTACAGTCCCCCTACTTTGTTCATTTGGCCCCTCGCAGATACATATCAGGGCACGAACTACAATACAAACCGTATTTTATGTTAATGGCGGAATATCAGTTGGCCATAGAGAAAGAAACAGGCAAGAAACCCTCTCATGCTACTCAGTTTGAGCCTGACGATTTGCCACCAGACGTGCAGCAAAGAGAAATCTATCAAACAGATTGGCGTAAGGATCTCTTACAGAATTATCCAGAGATGATGAGCACTTGGCTTAAGGCAACTCTACACTTAAAGTACAACCCATGTTGGGGACCAGTGCCACGTCGCCGCTCCTGGAAGGCATTTGCGATTAAAGTATAGAATAACAAGCAATGCCAGGACTGGTTGAATTACCCATATCTCACTCCACCCACAGGACCACCTACAGTCGGATACATGATGGCAATGATTCATCACTGGCTCCCTTGCTTGAAACAATATGGACGATATAGCATCGCACATGACTGTCAAGATATTTGACATGATGCAGATGGTTTTCAAAGTCTTCCGTTGCGTCAAGGCACCACATGTGAACACCCCGGGTTTCAAGCATGGCAATCTAGATCTTGCATACGATATGAGTAAAACGCCATCGCTCCGGGTGTGTTATGCCTGGCATTGTCGAATCAAGTACTTACCGGCGTGCTATAAGCACACTTTCGAAGAAATGTTCACAACCGGTTTCTAGTAATACCATTCAGAAGTGTTCATCAGCAGGCCTACACACCTCTTGCAATTATTTGCCTGTGAACAGATGGTATATTCCACACATTATCAACTCCCACCATCAGATGAACCGCAACCAATTGATTGGGAGAAACGCGAGGCAGATTTGGCCCGAGGCATTCGAATCTCAGAACACACCCTCGCTCAGGAGCTCCTACAAAATTACATCCGACAGACCTCACAACAAGGTTCTGTCGAGGACGACAGAAGCAAGAGGGAGGGGGGTGTTGGCAGTAGTCAGAGGCATAGAAGATGCGGAAGCATGTAAAGATAGAGCAGGGAGTTAGTCGAATCATTTTTTCAAAGACTTATATTTTATAAATACTTTTCAAAACCTCCAACAGTGATTCTCATCACTTTTGTACTATATGTAACATAGAAAAACCCTTTTTGTAATTTACAGCTCCATTTTGTACAAGTCGAGGAGTCCTCGAGCTTGAGGAGCTTAGATAGAATGAGCATACAAATTTGGTTATTTTTAGACACCGTTTACCCCTTCAAAAAGCATCTAGAACCTATTTTTTAACTATGCCGGTCACTAGATGTGAAACTGGTCAAAACTAGTCTAGAATCTATAAAAAGAGCTAGAGAGCTCATTTTTGAGGTGACTTAGAGTTGGCTAGTGTGAGCTTAGAGCTATTTTGAGCTCTTAATTGCAATCTTGAGTAATAGAGTTGATTTCCTACCTTCCATTGTGTCTTGCTTGTCTCTTCGTTGTGTGTGTGTATGTGTGTGTGCATCTTTATGCTTCTCACCTTCACTCTCACTTCATCTCACATTCACGATCTTCATATCACTCCTATCTCTTCCGCGGATTGACATTAAGGAGGTGGAGCTTCTTAACGTGGTTCTCAACATTGTGCTAGAGCAACATGCCCTAACGGGCTACTTATCTTTGTACATTGTAGTGGTAATACATTCAGCATTGTGTGTTGTGCTCCAAGCTTCTTCTTCTTCCTTGTGCTATTCGCGTGCTTCCGCAGACATCTAACTCCAACAATTGGTATCAGAGCAGGTCGTCGCTTCATCTAGGGCGTTCTCTACACCTCTCTGTTTGTAGTCTCATAATCGCACGAAATTTGGTAAGCATGTTCAAGGTGTTTTAGAGATCAAAACAGCTTCGCTATGTGGCGTCGAAATCGTGATCTTAGCTCGTTTCGACCTCCGAATGCACTATCGCAATGCTTGTGCAAGCTATTTCATCTTTTTGTGCCAAAGTTATATACCACTTTCGGTTCGCCAGTGTAAGCATCTCAAAGTTTGCTACAAGTTTAGCAGAATTTGTTTGGGCAATTCTATTCAACTTTTTGAGATACAATCAATTTTTTGCATCAAGGTATTTTAGTCACTGGCCATCGCTAAAACCAATGATGTATTCTGTATGTTGGCTGTTGAGGATAAGTTGGATGGTACTAACTACCCATTATGGGCTTATATGATGCGTCATGTATTGATCGCAAAAGGACTATGGAATATTGTACAGGGTGTTGAAAGGTGTCTTGTTACACCTGCGAATACAGGTGCTGAAGCTGATGGAGCTGGTGTCGAAGATCATGATATCATGCAGATTCCTGTTCGTGCTGTTGTTTTTGTTGCACCTACTGCATAGCAAATTCATTAGGATGGCAGAGATGCTCAAGCACATGAATTGATAGCTTTGTCTATTAAACATGCCATTATTTCTCACATTCGCTCTTGTAGAACAACTAAGGATGCTTGGGATACACTTACAACATTGTACCAAGCTAGGAATGAGGCTCGTATTGCTTACCTCCGAAAACAATTGAAGAGTGAGCACATGAATGAAGGTGATTCTATGGATAGTTTTCTCACAAAGATCAAGCGTTTGAAAAAACAGTTGATTTCTGCTGATGAAATTATACCAAATAGCTCACTTGTGTAGACCGTTCTGAATGGTCTTCTTGATTCATATTAGAGTTTTGCTTCTACTCTTCGTTTGATGATGAAAGGCAATCCAAGTGCCTTGTCATTTGAGGAGTTAGTATCTATTCTGTTGCAAGAAGACCAGTCTAAACAGAACATGTCTATTATGCGTGTTGTAGATCAAGCTTTCCTGGCTAGTCAGAAGGGCAAAGGTAAATGGAGCTCTTCTACTACTAAGCAGAAATCTACAAATACTCCACATTCGAAGAAGGAAGACAAAGATGAGAAGAAATTAGAAAAGCAGAGATTGTTTTGCAAATATTGTAAAGCAAATGATCATGTCATCAAGAGTTGTCCAAATCTGGCTACTAAAGAGGAAAAGAAGAAAGAGGCCGGAATGGTTGTTGTAGAGGCCTCTACACTGAAAATAGAGTCTCCTAATCTTGTGCAGGAAGAAGAATGGGTGTTTGCTACTGTTTGCAGTTTTGACCCATCTTCTCATGAGCAGTGCATGTTTGCAGTAGACTCAGATGTTTGTACTTTGATAGAGGGGTGACCAAGCATATTACCTCACAACTTAGTTTCTTCTCTTCACTCGAGTCTGCTCCTTCAGGGAATACTATTACATGCGCCAACAACTCCTTCTACCCTATTATGGGAGTTGATAAGATCATTTTGACTACTGCTGATGGTAGTTCTTTCACTTTGTCAGATGCTTTGTTTGTGCCAAGGATCAAGAAAAATCTATTATCAGTTTCTGCATTAGCAAAGATTGGCTTGGCTGTGAAATTTGTTGATGACAGATGTACATTTCATGATCTGTCAAATGGTGATGTTATTATTGCTTCTGGCATTTTATGTCATGGGCTGTATAAGCTCATAGACGATGAAAAATCTGTGAGTGATTTGGCATGTGCAGTACATGATTCTCATGCTATGTCAGGTGCAAAGCTTTGGCATGCACGCTTTGGTCATCTGAACTTTGCTAGTTTGCTACGCCTACAGAAATCTGAAATGGTGTCCTCTTTGCCCAAACTTGAGGCACCCGGTAAACATGTATGTGAAGGCTATATTTTGGGCAAAATGCAGCGTTCCTCATGTTGGTCCTAATGAGGCAATGTCTTAGCCTTTGTAGGTTTCATGTGATGATACAAATCATTCCATTTCTGATGTAGATTTACATGATGTACTTGTTGATGAGAGAGCTAATATTGAGCATGCAAAAACTATGCCAAAATGGCTAGTGCAGACCTTGCGTGACAACAAATTAGATGCACCTCTATCATATCGTACTCGATCAGGCTCTCATAGTGCCTCTTATGCATCAGATTGCTATGCTATGGCTTCCTCTAGTCTCGATGATGAGATTGAACCTATTTTGTTTGATGAAGCACAAAATTCTAAACATTGGATGGCTGCAATGCAATCTGAATATGATGCTATCATGAAAATGGTACCTGCTCTTTATGTGACTTGCCTCGTGGCAAGAAGGCCATTGACACTAAGTGGGTATACAAGCTGAAGCATAAACCTGATGGAACAGTTGGCATGTCTAAAGGTAGGCTTGTTGCAAAGGGTTATGCACATGAAAGAGGCATTGATTTTGATGAAACCTTTGCTCCTACTTGCCGAATGACTACTATTCGTAGCATCTGTGCACTTGTAGCTCATCATGGTTGGAATGTACATCAGTTGGACATTAAAACAACATTTCTGAATGGTGACTTGCATGAAGAAGTGTATGTTTTTCAGCCCCATGGCTTTGTGCATAAAGGGCATGAAAACCAGGTGTGCAGGTTAACGAAGGCATTATATGGTTTAAAGCAAGCACCACGTGCTTGGTATGAAAAGATACATGCCTACCTGATTGCACATGGTTTTGAGAACAGTCCAACTAAAAGCACCTTATATGTTAAGCGTGCTAATGATGTGCTTCTGATCATTGTGGTGTATGTTGATGACATGCTACTCATTGGTCCTCATGACATGCATATTGCTGATTTTAAGGCTGATTTGCATGCCTCATTTGAGATGTTTGATTTGGGGCATTTGCATCACTATTTGAGCATTCAATTTATGCAAACTGATGGTGGGATCGCTTTGTGTCAAATGAAATATATTGACAATTATTGCAACGTTTTGGCCTTGAAGATTGTAAGCCTATTGCCACTCCTATGGAGACAAGTTTACGATTGAGTCTTCATGATGTTGATCTCTCTCAGCAAGCTATTGGATGCCTGATTTACTTATGCATTACTTGGTGAGATATTCAGTTTGATGTCTCATAGACGAGCAGGTTTATGCATTGCCCAGGTGTCAAGCATTGGCAGGCGATTAAGCGCATCTTTCACTACTTGAATGGTACCAAGCTACTTGGATTGTTTTATCCCAAGGGGGGATCACTACCATGAGATTTGCATCCTTTTTCAGATAATGATTGGGTTGGTTGCTATGATACTCATGTGTCCACCAGTGGCTTTTGCTTCATGCTTGGTAGCTCATGTATATCTTGGTTGAGCAAGAAGCAGCCTACTGTGGCCACTTCCAATTGTGAGGCTGAGTATAGGGCAACTTTCATAGTGATTGTTGAGTGTGTGTGGCTCATACGCCTTATGGTTGATTTGGGTGTTGGTCAATCTTCTGCCACCACCATCTTCACTGACAGTCAGAGTGCATTGGCAGTTGCGAGGAACCCTGTGTTCCATGGTCGCACTAAGCACATTGAGGTGCATTATCATTATGTCAGGGAGAGGTTCTCTGCTGGGGAGACCAGCTTGGCATATGTGCCCACACAGGAGAACATTGCGGACCTTTTTACGAAGGCTCTACCTAGGGAGAAGTTTGAAGCTTTCCACAAAGCTTTGGGCTTACTTCCTTTTGCGGATTGATTCCACATAGCTTGGCACTTCCTTATACATGAGTGCCAGCTCCTTGTTCACCGCATCACTCATAAGGGGATTTGTTGATATATTTAGGTAATGATGTGTGTGAGCACTCTAGGACCATCGGGGCACTTTTTTCCCTCTTTAGGAGGTGTTTTTCCCCCGGCTTGTATATATGCCTATTGCCCTGACGGGCTACTTATCTTTGTACATTCTAGTGGTAATACATTCAGCATTGTAGCTTCTTCTTCTTCCTTGTGTTGTTTGGTGCTTCCGCAGACGTCTAACTCCAACACAATATTCCATAAGTCTTTTGCTACCCATACATCACATATCATGTATGACCACAACACTTAGTTAGAACCATCCGACTTATCCTCAATGGCCAATATACAAATTACATCATTGTTCTCATCCATGGCCAATGAATATACCTTTTCTAAAAAAAGTTGAACAAAAACACTCAGATCAAGTTGGGCTAGACCTATAGCAAACTTTGAAGTTCTTGTACTAGTGAACCAAAAATTGTATATGCGTTAGGCTCATTGTGATAATGTGTTTGGAGGATGAAATGAGCTCAAATCAAAATTTTGACCCCACAAAACAAAGTGTTTTCGAAGTATTGATGATCTCAAACATGCTCACCAAATTTTGTGCAATTATGAGGCAGTGCCATGGAGAGTATTGACAATGACCTATAGAAAGTGATGAAATACTATCATACCAATTGTTGGAGTTCAAGGACTACCAGAGCATGCGAATATCATAAAGAAGAAGAAGCTTAGAGCTCAACATTGAGTGTATTACTAAGTGAATGTATAGAAGATAAATAGCCCATTAGGGTTGTAAGCATATATACATGCCAAGGAAAAAAAACTCTTAAAGAAAGAAAAAAGTACCCCAATGGCGCAAAGTGTGTTCACAGACATCACTACCAAAATATACTAACAATGTGGTCTAAAAGCTTGAGGACATTATGAAAATTGATCATTCGTCTTCTTACATGAGATAAAATTCCTTCAATTGTACCATAAACCATATAGTTGTAATGCTAATATGATGATTTATTTGCTCAAGTATTGCAATTTTTTATTTTGTACTTTTTTATTTTTGATCTTTGATCTTTTTATGTTTTATTGTATTTTGCATGGTAAAAGTTACTACTTGAAGCACTTTACCACTTGATCCAATAATTTTTCATAAATTTGATATGGTATTTCATACTCAAGTTGTATATCCTCACATATGTGCTTTGCCTTTTGTCCCTTATCCCGTTATGGAGCAAAAACTCAATCACCCCATTTAAGTGAATAACCCTTACTAATTATTTTTTTAATATTAATTCTATGAACATTTGAGTAATATTTTAACGATTTTGCATGTTCCTTTAGCTTCAAACATAAGTTTTCTTATTTAAAAGCTTCTAATAAAAAAGTTTTTATTGCCAATTATTTTTCATGTCACAAGAATATAATATTTTCATGAACATTTCATACATACATACAAAATGTCATATATACCTACAAAATTTCATATCTACATACATACACACATTACATACTTGATGAAATGAATTGGAACGACTATATAATAATAATCCTTGAAATCTTTTCGTTTTGAAATTTAGGGTTCTTTTATAAATCATTTTCCTTCCTTCACAATTATTTTCTGTGAAAAATATCAATAACACTCATGAAAACACACATTTTCGCTTGAACAACACTTACAAAAACACTCATTTTCATGGTGTATCCATTCCATATGCATTATCAAATTCTTAGCTCAAGTAGATAGTCCAAGACGTCTCACCAGGTCCAATCCTGCATAGCCTAATGGCTGACGCTTTGCATATGTGGGGGGAAATCCTGAGTTCAAATCCTGACTGGACATATCCACAAGTTCTTCAAGATGAGGTCAGGTGTTTGTGTCTCTAATTTCATTGTTGGTTAACAAAAAAAGACATGATACCATGATTGGTATGTGTCCTTTGTTTATCTTGATCTCCTTACTTGAACGGTATAGGTTTTTGTGCATTGTTGATTTCCTTCAATCTTGTATGCTTCGCCCCTTGTTTTTGACCTCTATCTTAGTAATTATACCCAAGGCGACATACTTTATCACCTCTCACCTCTCTTTCTTATTCCATTGTTCATTTTCCCAAGAATTCTCATTCCAAAACCATGGACTTGAATTCAAATTAATCACATGCAAACCAATGAAATGGTGAGAAAACATATGTCTATCACTCCCTAGAATTCCTCAAACCCATATGATGGTGCTCCTTAATGGAGGTTTATACATTATACATGGTGACAAACATCTTTCCCCTTCTCTCCTCAGTCCTCCCCTCATTCTCTCTCTCTCTCTCTCTTTCCTACCCTCTCTATGCAAAATGAAGCTTTTAAAATGAAGAGAGAGGAATAAAGGCATGTGCAACTTGTCCAATGGCAGGCCGAAAAGAGGTTTTGGTTGAATGGACTACCTCAAGAGGTTTGACCTCCTTGCAAGCACGAGGGGACAAGTGCCTCTTTGTATATCTCATCATGTGAAGTTCAAAGGCCATGAGGTGAGGATATTAATTTTTAATAAGAGATATTTCTAGTACTCAAACAAATTCTACTTCATATCAAATAGAGTCCAACTCCTTCAAAAATCGCCCTTCCATGTAGAAAAGCTTCCACATGTGTTCCGCCGCCCCATTCGTTCTTGCTATTGGGTGGACCATTCATAAAAAAGAATATGAAAAAATAAATAAAGCTAGAATAAAAATTAGGAAATAATTGTAATTTTTTAAAACATTGTCAAAAATAAAAAAGTTGTTCACATTGCATAGTTCAAGTGGTTTGACTTTGGTCATTTGAGGTGGAAGTTCAAGTTCAATTTCTGGGCTAAAAGATTTTGACTAGTTTAAATCACTTGTTATTCAAGTTATTTTGTTTAACCTCTGCTTTGTGAGACACGGGAGGTTTCATGAGTACTATGCCCATTCACTTGTATAGTTGTACTTTCAAAGTTCAAACCTGGAAGAGCAAGCACTTGTCGAACCTCCATTAAAGAAAAATTAAAAAGTTAAAATTATTATCATTCTATGTATATTATGAATGCAAATTTTTTCTATGAATTTTTGCCGTCCTTGTCTCTAGGATAAGCGGATTCCCATGTGTGTGTGAGAGAGATTCTAGATTCAAGTCAAAGAAAAAAGATATTTTTTTTATATATGGTTCATAAAGGGCAAAGTATCCATGTACAAAACCCTAGAATCTACTAAGAATACATTTTATGAAAGAGCTACCACAACGTGCTACCATCAACAAAGTCCATTGAAAATGCCCAAAAATCAACAAGATATGTTCCAAAGGGCACCGATTCATTTCATCACAAGGATGAGGGCATGTCCAACTAGTGCCACAGTTTAGGGTTGAACCCTCATACCACTTGACAGAGGCAAGAGACCCTCACAATTGGCCTCGAGAGATGTAGGTTTTAAGATCTAACTCCCCCATTAGAGAAAAAAAAGGTCTTGTTCAAAGCGACAATTCGATGGACAAAGCTAAAGGCCGTTTCACAATGGGGCTACAGAACGATTGTCTAAAATGAGGCTATGAGGCTATTCTAGGCAGAACAATGGAAATATTTGAGTTCTTCTTGATATGAATTCACATAGGGTGAAGGAATAATACATAAATTATACCTTGAAAATCTGACGTGGAACAAAGAAAAACTTTGGGGCGGAGGGGGTAGGGTCGGAACACTGAGGAGCATTTTGTTCCATGACATGGAGTTAACTAGTTAGCGGAAGTCTACTTAGTGTGAATGGAAATTGGTAGGCCTATCCACACGATAGTTTGGGATTGCAACATATCTTCAGATCGAATGGGGCTCTACCTTGTGTGAATGGAGCCTAAATATTTTGTGAGTTTTTCCACCTCGTGCGAACCTGGCTTAAGAGTGGCACCCATCAAGGTGATGTAGGTAATTTTTAAATTACTCGAAATTTTATCCCTTTGATTGAGAGAAAGCGATATGTAAAAGCACTTTTGAGGTGAAGATTAGTGACAAATTGAGATGCCCTTCTCCACTAACCAATCATCTTTTGCTTTTCGTTGTTGTCCTTGAGTATTTATGCTTTTCATTTTACCCCTTCAAAAAAGCAAAAAGATAGAGGGACCATGTGCACTCTATATGCGAAAGAATATGCCCATGGCTTATTCCTCACGTCATAAAATCTATGTGTGAGCCTCTCGTATAACTTTTTTTTTTTTGAAAACAATGAATTGGAAACACACTCATACACTCAATCTAGTAAGATAAATGCACTCACCTTTGAGAAATTCATAAATACATTCAGACAAGACTTGAACTCAGGACTTCCTCTCTGAGACTCAAGACTTCAAAGCACTAAGCTATGCAAGCTTGGACACCATTTTTTGGCTTGGTTTAAAAGTGTCTTGGAGAAATTTGTGTCTTGTCCACATGACTTCCCTCTTAATTTGACACATGGGAGGCCGCCATTGGCCAATTTTTCCCCTTATGTCATTGGTGAGACTGGAGAGCAACTTTATAGGCAGGGTATCCGCGACTTCTGTGTGTCACACTCTGTTTTGCTGATAATTGTACCTTGACGAACTCTGTGTAGCTAGATCCATCAAGCCTCATCGGACAGAGGCCTATACGCAGGACACTTCCTCGCTTTGACAGCAGGTAGAAGCATGTTTTCCGTGTATGTTCGCTTGCGCATGTATGTTTGTTTCGTTTTGTGTCTGAGAGAGAGAGAGAGAGAGAGAGAGAGAGAGAGAGAGAGAGAGAGAGAGAGAGAGAGAGAGAGAGAGAGAGAGAGAGAGAGAGAGAGAGAGGTGCGTCACATGAAACAGAAGCCCACTGCCCATGAATGATAGGGATACTGGAAGTTCAGCCATTAAAGGTTGCCAAGAGAAATATTTTTGACACCTTGTTGGCAAGGTAACATGTGCATATGATCCTACAGGTGCAGACCAATCGCCCACAGTACCTGTATCCCTCAATACCCTTGCAGAGGGCAGACTGAGCAACCATGGTGCAGAACGTATTGATCATTCACGCTGGACCTGATTAATATCTGGATAACACAAAGGAAACCAGCTAATATTGAAGTGCCAAAGTAACGTGAAAGTCACTAGGCGCTTAATGGGAAGTGCAGGCCTAACGCATATTAATGTTTTCAAATGGCCGAAATGTTCTATGATTGTGTATCTATCATCTGATGCGATGTTTGGGTAAGACAAAAAAAAAGGCTAGTAAGGCAGATGCTTACCTCCACAATTGTTTTTAGTGTGGGTACGACTGTATAGTCTCCGTCAGCCTGTGAGAGACTTCTAACTCATGCTTTATGAGATCTGGAGTCTTCGGGTGATATGCCTATCATATAGAGTGAGCTTTAATTTCCGTCAATGTTAAAGCTTACATGTAATCACCGAACTTTGAAAAGAGGCTGTTCAGGAATACAGGCCTGATGCTTTACTTGAGTTGGCTTTTTATCCTGTCCTAGTCAAGGGTGCCAAGTTTAGGTGCTTAAAAAAAGGGCTTTCCTGATTTTTGGGTTGACCTCTAGGAACATGTATTTCGTTGATTCTCTGGGCCACCTTTTGGGAATTGTATATGTGTTGATTCTCTGGGCTTGATGCTGATGCATATATGTTATGCAGTCTGCTGTTTCAACAGTTATGAGTTTACTTAGTCTTGATTGACAATGTTGGCTGGATTTTGTGAAGAGAGTGGATTTTATTATTTTTTTTCCCTTTTTCCTTCCCCAAAGTTTACTTTCAATGACTAATTTAAATCATATATTGTTGCAGACACTAAGTGCAAAATGAATGGACCAAGTTCCAATGACTGGGTGCTTCCGGCACATCCAAAGCTTCTAAAAGGAAAGACTTTGGCCGTGATAGTCCTTGATGGATGGGGTGAACAAGTGCCTGATCAATACAATGCTATTCATGTTGCCAGTACACCTACCATGGATTCATTGAAAGAGGTAATCTTTTCTTTTATATCCTCCTTTCTTCCTCCCTCTTTGCCTTCCTCGTATCCATATTAGATTTTGTTTCCCTCATTCATAAGACACAGATATGGTAAGGAGAACATTGAATAGCCTCAAGCATTATGATGCCAACTTACCATTTTGTTATTGTTTCCCATAATATAATGCAAATTCCTGAGGGATGCCAGTTGAACATAATGACATTCCACAACCGTCTATGAATAACTGGTATTGCAAATGCCAATAGTGTCTGAGTGCAAACTTATTGGACCTTAAGAGAGGACTTTCAGTCATGAAGAATGGGGTTGTGAATCTCACAATGTCTGAATGGGAACTTAACTGATTTTAAAAGTAGATCTCTTTCCTTTGTTGCAGCTGCACTAACAAGCTTGATCATAGATGGACCTAAGTCAATATGTAAGTCTGATATTGCTTATCAGATCAAATCCCAGTGTACTGTTGATGTAATGAGTGGAACAAATTACAATGCAAGCTGAAGTGATTATTTTGTTTTCATCACATTGAAAAGAGTGGATTACGGAGAGAAAGGTTTTATACAGTTTTTTATGAATTTCAAGTGAAAGTGGCTTCTTTTTGTTGGACTTCAAGAGAGGATTTTCAATGAAGTTTGGGGTTGTGAGGTTCAGAATTTTGAAACTGATTTTAGAAGATCTCTTCCTTCATTTCTATTGTGCTAGCAAGTTTGATGATAGATGGACCTGAATCAGGATACAAATCTGATATTGCCTATTAAATCAAATTCTAGTGTATTATTGGTGCAGTAAGTGGAACAATGAAAACTAAAGTGTGATTTCGTTTTCATCACATTGAAAAGAGTGGTTTACAGAGAGAGGTTTTTATATATCTTTTAAATGTATTTCAAGTAAGGTATCTTCCCCTTCATTGCCTCCTGGTAGTCTCCACTAGGATAAATAAACTTGAACCAAATGCCAGTTTTCCATTCAATTAGCAACTTAAACTATGAAAATTGGTAAAGAACTGCTTTTCTGTTCATCATATCCAATAGACTGGATTATAGCAAGAACTAACTACAAGTGCCGGAGAGTGATTATGAGGCTCGCATATTTGATTTATCTGTTCATTGAATGTTGAAACTAAGCATGTTATACTTTTGGATAGCTATGTGAAAAGTCAGAGAAGTATTATATCCAATGGACTGGATTATAGCAAGAACTAGCTACGAGTGCCGGAGAGTGATTATGAGGCTCGCATATTTGATTTATCTGTTCATTGAATGTTGAAACTAAGCGTGTTATACTTTCGGATAGCTATGTGAAAAGTCAGTTTTCCATTCAATTAGCAACTTAAACTGTGAAAATTGGTAAAGAACTGCTTTTGTGTTCATCATATCCAATAGACTGGATTATAGCAAGCACTAACTACAAGTGCCGGAGAGTGATTATGAGGCTCGCATATTTGATTTATCTGTTCATTGAATGTTGAAACTAAGCATATTATACTTTTGGATAGCTATGTGAAAAGTCAGAGAAGTATTTTATTTCGTTTAGCATCTTGATTTCTTATCTCATTCTTATCTTGTCTCTCTTTGATGTAGGGAGCACCAGAGCATTGGAGGCTTATTAGAGCGCATGGACCTGCAGTAGGTCTCCCTTCAGAGGATGATATGGGGAATAGTGAAGTGGGCCATAATGCTTTGGGGGCAGGGAGGATTTTTGCACAAGGGTGTGTTTTATGTTTTATATGCATTTCACCTGATGTGCTTATACAAATTGGGCACTATACACACTGTTCATTTTAATAGGGCCAAGCTTGTTGATCATGCACTGGAAACCGGTAAGATTTTTGAAGGTGCTGGCTTTAAGTACATCCAGGAATGCTTCTCAGATGGCACACTTCACTTAATTGGACTCTTAAGTGATGGTGGAGTGCATTCACGCTATGATCAGTTGCAGGTATCAGTAGTGATTTATTGATGAAGCATTTCCTAGAGCCTTATGCATTGTTTTATTTGACGTACCTAACACCACAGATTTTTCCTTATTTTAGGCGCTTATGAGAGGTAGTGCAGCTCATGGTGCCAAAAGGATTCGGGTACACGCTCTTACGGATGGTCGGGATGTTTTAGATGGAAGCAGTTTTCATTTCATGGAGCAATTAGAAAAGGATCTGGAGGAGCTGCGCAAGCAAGGGGTTGATGCCTTGCTTGCTTCTGGAGGTGGTCGAATGTATGTGACTATGGACCGCTATGAGGTATACTATTCTGTCTTTTCAATTTCCCACTGGGCATGTTCTTGTAGATATTGGATGCTTACTGTTGGTGATGCTGATGCAGAATGATTGGAATGTGGTGAAAAGAGGATGGGATGCTCAGGTTCTCGGAGAAGCCCCAAACAAGTTCAAGAGTGGTCTAGAAGCTCTTAAACATTTGAAGGCTGCAAATCCAAAGTTCAATGATCAGTACTGCCCTCCTTTTGTTATTATAGATGATTCTGGTAAAGCTGTTGGTCCAATTTTGGATGGAGATGCTGTGGTGACCTTCAACTTTCGGGCAGATCGAATGATCATGTTGGCAAAAGCACTTGAATATGAAGATTTTGATAAATTTGATAGAGTTAGGGTACCAAAAATTAATTATGCTGGTATGCTTCAATATGATGGTGAATTGAAGTTGCCAAGTAGATATTTGGTGAATCCCCCAGAGATTGATAGGACTTCAGGTGAATATTTGGTTAAGAATGGAGTCAGGACTTATGCATGCAGGTATTCATGAATTAATTATAGTTTGCAGTTGCAACAACTTTTTATTTTTTAATAAATCTGCACTAGAGGTGTGTTTTGAGCAGGCATGCTAATGTCTGATATTTGTGGCAGTGAGACAGTTAAGTTTGGCCACGTTACCTTCTTTTGGAACGGCAATAGGTCTGGATTATTTGATGAAAATTTGGAGTGTTATTATGAAATCCCTAGTGATCAAGGGATAACATTCAACGAGCAACCATTAATGAAAGCCCTGGAGATTGGTGAAAAAGCTCGTGATGCTATCCTCAGTGGGAAATATGATCAGGTAATTTACCTTGAATTTTGTTCAAAAACTTCAGCATGTATTTTATTGTTGGGGAAGAAATATGGTGGTTGTGACAACCAATAAGCATGTTTAATGGTTATGATTGTAGGTGCGGGTAAATTTGCCTAATGGAGATATGGTGGGACATACTGGAGATATTAAGGCCACAATTATAGCATGCGAAGCAGCTGACAAGGCTGTAAAGGTCTTATTATGCCATAGCTTGAATTTCCAAAGTTTCATTTGACTGAATGTGTGTTTTTGCTTCTCTCCTTCGCTTTTCATGGATCATTTACTTTCGAGTGATTGTGGGTGTCTATCTTTGAAATCTTCTGGCAGATGGTTCCTCTGGATTGCTTAATGATTGATTTTGATATTCTTACTAATTTCTACATGAACAGAAGTTGTCTGCTTGTGTTTATTTAGTAAGATAATTAACACTATTTCCTAATTACTGTATCCAGATGATTTTGGATGCTATAGATCAGGTTGGAGGTATCTATCTGGTTACAGCAGATCATGGAAATGCAGAAGACATGGTCAAAAGGAATCCCAAAACTGCTCAACCGTTACTGGACAAAAATGGCAATATACAGATTCTCACATCACACACATGTTGGCCGGTAAGAACACAGAAGGATCTTAAATGCTGTGTGGTGGTGGTTTTTATGAAGTGTAACTTTGAAAAATCAAATCTTTATGATGTGTAACTTTGAAAAATAAAATATTTGGAACTCATCAAGCTTTATTGAGTTCAAGTTTTCTATTTGTTTCTGGCTGTGGGTCTGAAATGCATAGCCTTTTTCAGTCATAATTGAATGAGTTTTTCACAGAAAATGGTTGATTTTTTGATTTTACATTTGTTGTCTAGGTAATCAAACCAAATGATACACACACCTGTGAATGTAAAAGACTTTAAGTAGAGAGGCACTGTACCTGGTGTGTAGGAAAACAAAAGCATTTACGATCGACCCTTTTTTGCCTTAACATGTAACTTCATGAAGATTGGGGATCAATGCTTATTATTATAATGGATTACTTACAGTCTTATTGAAAGGAAGTTATTGAAATTAGCATTATGTAGGCATTGAAAAAAAGAATCTCGGAATTACAGGACAGGAAGTGGTCTGTGACAACATGTTCTCCCAAATTCTGGAAGTGTATCTAGAGGGAAGTGAGATATTTATGTTGAGAGGAGTGTTTGGACATATGGGAAAAATATGGGTCTTCTTAATTGAAATAGGTCATGGACTAATGTAATAACACTTACTTTTATGCTGATCTGATTACAGGTGCCGATTGCAATTGGTGGACCTGGTTTGTCTCCTGGAGTACGATTTCGAGCAGATCTTCCTGATGGAGGCCTTGCTAATGTTGCAGCTACCATGATGAACTTATTGGGTTTTGAGGCTCCAGCCGACTATGAGCCATCTCTAATTGAAGTTGTAGAGTCTTAGATAGTGCATTATCAGCCGTTCGTTGACCTTGTGAAATAATTGTTCTATGCCCCTCAGAATAAGAAGGCCAGGCTGAGGGGAGAGAGTTGTTATCAGGTGCATCCAATTTTGGTACTTATTTGATGAAATATGTATTCATGTGTAAGCCCCTCATTAGTGTATGGCAGTTTTAGCAAATAATCTCTACTGCCACAGGCTGGAAGCTCTCTTATGGAGAGCATGAGTTTCCTTCCAGGAATTTTTGGATTGGCCCAACGATGGTTTCTTTCTGCTATATGATGAAGACTTCAAAAAAAACATTGTTCATCTACAGTTCGTGTTTTCACTTCTCTGGTGTACGATTTCCTAATTTTGAGTCTCAACACTGTGTCAGTTAGAGCTTATTAAGTGCTTATCTAAATCTTCTAGGTAAGACTCATGGAGTACTAATGAGGAGTGTATAAGCTATTCTGTGAATAAGATGTTAGTGCTGTGCACAAAACCGAGTTAATTTCATAATGTATTTGATGGCTGATATAGAGGGGAGTGCAATAGATAGGTCTTAACTATTCTAACAAACATGCCATAGATAAAGATATAATCAGAATTTTGATCTTGTACTTTTGAAGGACATATTCAATCAGCGTGATGGTTTCCTTTGAAAATAGGAGCATTACCAAATGCAGAGTTCTTGTATAAATTAATCAAAAAAATTAAATGTTCCATAGAATCTATACGAGAAATTTCGATGAAATTCTATTTTCTAATCTCTACCAACAGTATGATATACAATTGCATTGATATACAATTGCATTGATATACAATTGCATTGATCAGTATGTTTAATTTAATGATAAAATAATATTGTTTCTGCTTGTGAACTCTTCACTTTTCCTAGGATAAATATTTGATGTTTCATTGAATAACATATGAAAACAAATCGAATAGAAGAAACTTCTAAAGAATTTGAACACCAATCTGGTTTTTTTTTTTTTTTTAAATGGAGGTTCTGCCGAGGCCTACTCCCCCGGACTTTAACTTTGAAACTGCAACTGTACAAGGAAGGGCATAGTACCCATGGGACCCCCCTTATCCCACAAGAACAGGGGTTTACAAGACTGTGTTAAACGGCGGTCAACACTACCGCAAGGATAGACAAACGGTGGCACTCAGCCACGATGCAACATCTTTCCAGATTACATGTCCCTTACATGTTGCCAGGGATTGAACCCTCGCCCCTATCTCAAGAGGTGAGAGGCCCAACCATTAGGCCAACACCAATCTGGTTTTGTGGCTTAACAACTTTACCACAATTACTAGGCGGAATTAAGTGGAGTACAAAAATCAGGTTTCTATAGATCTTTTTGGTTTGCTTTTTAGCATTATTTACACATTGCCTTTCATAAGGCACAAACAACAATGTTGCGCCAATATGTTTGCATGCAACAATAGAAACGATAGGTACATTTGGGGGCATTCTTCAGTTCATTTAGTGTTGAGCATGGTTTAGCTATATGCTTTCTATTGAAATTCAATGGCTTCGAAGATAGTGTTTGAAGCACTCAACTTTTCTTTCATCTTTGTTTGAAGTTATATAAGAAGATTGTATCCTTGATGATATAATCCTTCTTTTTTGAGTTTTGTTTTTGAAGAAAGACACTTCAATTGATCTCTTTGTGTTCTTTTTGAACTTCCATTGAGTCAAGCATATTTTGTTGAGTTAGATTCACTAATCTAAGCATGACTCATTGTGCATTCGCCATAAAGAACTTGCATGATTCTTTTGTTTCCAACAGTTTGATCTTACTGAAACTTCCTTGAAGGATTCGAAGGTTCAATTCACTCATGCTTTGTAAAAATGATTTTTGAAGAGACGATAAGTGTTTTGCCCCTTATGAGCTAATCTCTTTTGAAGTTCCTATCCTCTTTGAGTTTCTTGTTGATCACTTGAGCCACCAACAAGCACCCCGCATGTGCCCTATAACCGATGGTTGGCCTGATCCATCAACCGAGTCTTTTGTGCTGACACTGTGAAAACATCATCATGACTAACCAAAATCTGTTAAGTTTGTGGTTGATATAGATGATAGTCTTTGCTTTTAGAACTATATCCATCGGAAATACACTTCACAATCTTATCATCCAATTTTTTTTTTGTGTTGTTTAGACACTAATGCATATGTCACCCAATCAAAGACACGTATATGCATCCAACCACAAATATGCATATGCCATGTAATAGAAAACATGTAGATGAGAAACATATGGCCTGTGGTAATGCCAAACCTCATAAGGAGTGTTAGATTGCAATGCTTTAGTGGAATATTTGTTAAGTATATATATCACACACATATCAATTTCAAGCCAGAAGCTATGTGATAAAGCTTGACTTTTGATAAGACATTGTACCGTCTCCATGAGAGATTTGTTTTTCTCTCAACAACTCCATTTGGTTGAGGTGTATAGAGCATTGTACGTTGGTGCTTTACCTTTGATGTAGCCAAAAAGGCATTCAGATCAAAAGACGTACTCCCTCCCTCAATCAAAAGGGACAATGCTCATTTTACATGTTGATAGACTTTCATCAATAACCAAGAAATGTCGAAAGCACATAAACTCTTTGGATTTTTCTTTCAATGGATAAATTCATGCATTCCTAGAAAAATAATTGATGAAACTCACAAAGTGTAGGTAGTTCCCAAATGAAGGTGTCTACATAGGACCATAGACATCACTATGAACAAGTTGCAATTTATGTGTAGCTCTAATTGAACCATTTTTGGGGAAGAAAGAGTGCTAAATTTTACCCAAAATATAGCCCTCACAAACATGGTTAGAAGGTTCCTCAAGCTTGGGCAAAGAGAATATAATTTTAGGTTTTTACATATGAAGCAAACTAGCAAAATTCAGATGATCAAAACATGCATGCGAGAGTTTCGAATCCAAAATAGCTTGAGAATCTTCAACTCCATATAGAAAATCATTCACATATTTGCCATAATTTGTGAGCTTATACAACCTACAATATAGTATTTTAGATGAAATGATTTTGTTAGAGAAGTCATGTACTATACATTTGTCATCAATACATTTCACTACCAAGCTAACTTTTGTTAATATTAACATTGAAAAAAATTGTTTTTGATTTGTGGTAGATATAATGCAATTGATGTAGTGAATGTGCTTCCATTTGCAATACTAAGAATAATTTTTTCAATCTCCATAACAAGATAAGAGGAGTTTTTAGACATGAAAACATTACCTGTAGGAGCACACTAAAGTGAAATGAGAAAACTTTGTTGTGAGATAATATGTTTGGTTGCACCACTCTTAAAACATAAAACACCTCAGTCCACTATAAACATACACTCTTCATGAGAAAATGAATCATAACTATAATGAGTGATAATTACCTACTCTTCATTATGTAGAAGATTAATAGACCCAGTTTTAAGAATAGAGGCTCTGCAACAACCATATCAACCTCTCTGAAGCACTTTAGGAAATCTCTTACTGACATGATCATTTGCCTTATAGTACTTGCAAAATTATTTTTGATTTTTTTTTCCTACCATCTTTATCTTCCTTCTTTGACTATGCGTAATTAGTATATTTTTTCTTATTAGTAGATGAGATCGTCTTTACCCTTCTAACTAGTCAATAGAGCTTGATCTGCAAGATGCATAAGTTATCTTTTTCTATGTAGATTGATCTTCTTGCAATAAAACACAAACCAAATCTTGAAAAGTGAAGGCATTTGGATTGCGTTTCATCATCAAACAAAGAGTAGAAGCAAAACTCTAAGAAGAATCTAGAGTACCATTAAGAACAATTTGCACAAGTCAACTATCCAATGAGATTTCATTTGCAGTAATGAATTGCTCTTTCAAATCCTCGATCTTTGTCAAAAAAATATCTATTGACTCGCTTCATTCATGTGCTTACTCTCCAATTGTTTTCAAAGGTAAGCAACACGATCCTCATTTCTTGCTTAGTATAGTGTGGCAAGAGCATACGAAGCATCTTTGGCTTTTCTTCATGAGTGAATGTTTGGGATAATGGAAGTGCAAATAGGATTGTCGAATAGTTGAGTTGGGAAACATATTACTTTTCCATGTCTACAATAACTATTCACTGCTTAGAGAGTAAGGTGTAATTTTTTTTCCCATGAAGAACCCTTTGTAACTATTAGAGAATTAAGAAGGGTATTAATAGGGGTTCCATCTTCAAATGTGGAGATTGGATTGGCTATAGAGAAATTATAAAAAATCAAATCTATAATCTAAGGATCTGGCCAACTCAAATAGATATGCATTCGAACATTGTTTGGCCACTTATGTATATGGCCAAATATCTCAAGATTAGACTTAAGCATAAGTTCATGTTGTCTCTTAACCACTAGTAGAATCTAGTGGAAAATATGAAAGGAGTGGAGGAGTTTGCACATGCACTTGTGGACTCTAGTTACATTTGTGATCCTTGTTGATTGGAGCATCTATATATACAAGAATAAGGTTGGGAGGAGATTCATCTCTCTAGCATATGGTGGTTGTAATCTTCAATCTCTTGCATTGGTATTAGAGCTTAGAAAGTAGGCTTGGGAAAGGTGGATTGACCCAATGGCCTCTAAAAAAGGTTCTTGGGCACTCTATCATGTGAAAGGGTAGGAATTGGGAATGCGGCAGTTTTGGGAGTGTTCTTCAAAAGGTTGGATACAAAACTTAGCATGAGTATGGTTGATCATCCATAGTCGAATGGACAAATAGAGAGGGTTAACCAAATCCTAGAGGATATGCTTCAAACATATGTGAATGAAAGACAAACTAATTGGGAAGATTACTTACCTATAGTAGGGTTTGCATATAATAGTGCCATGCACTCTTAAATTTGGCACAATCCATTCATGCTTATGTATGAGTTTCAACCAAGAACTTCTTATGCATTAGGATTGCATAGTGAGAAACTCTAAGAGCCAAAGGAATTGTTGGAAGAGATGAAGGATATGATTAGGCTTGATAAGGAAAACATTAGGAGAGCACGAGACAGGGTTGGAGCCCATGCTGACCCTCAAAGGAGAGACATCATATTTGAGGTAGGAGAGAAATTCTATCTTAGAGTTCCATCTAGGTCTAAAACCATGAAGATGGGACCTTATCCAAAACTATCTTCTAGGTATTATGGATCACTCCCAATACTTAAGAGAATAGGAAATATGGCTTATAAAATCCAACTTCCAAAGAATAGCCAGATCCATCAAGTATTTCATGTTAGATTTCTTAAGAAAAAGCTGGGAGAATCTGACAAACTCATTCTAGATAGTGAGGTAGTAGAGCCTATTTCTACTCAATCTGCTTCACATGAGCTTGAGAGCATACTACTTGAGAAAACAAATGAGGAGACACTTATATAAAGATAGTTCAAAGAATAGTGCCACATGTGAGCGGGTTAGCACCCTTCAAAGATAGTCTCCCAATTTTATATTGCCTTCCCAAGAGTCATCTTAAGGGGAAGAATATGGGGAAAAAAATGCAAAGATTTGATCATGTACACCGGATACATGGGGATTTAGTGGGAGCAGTATTCCATTAATTCTCTCTTTCTTAGAGGACCTTTCAATACCATTTTTAAGGAAAAAACTAGAATTAAGGGGAAGGAAATGTTACATGGAGTATCCTTGGGAGATAGGTGTCAATCACTCCTTGGACCTATTTGGATGGGCTCATACATGAGTGCCATCTGGCACCCATGTGTGAAGGCATGTAGGGACTTCTTAGGCTATTTCTTAAGAGAGAGTGAATCAATGAGAATCAGTGTGTGGCTGGGCAGAATGTGAAAAATTGATCTCCATGTGAGTTCCATGGAAGTACTCGACAACATCCTTGTATTTTGTGCTCAAGTATTCAACCAAAATGAGGGCTTCATCAAAGAGACCCACAACTATAGCAGTTCAGCTTTCCTTGTAAAGATTTATGACCATGCTATATCTTGCATGGGTAGTCCAAATAATGTAACTATGATAGTGATTGATAATGCATCTAGTTTTCAAAGTGCTCGAATTGCAATACAAAACAAGTATGAAGGCATTACTTGGGTTCCATGTGCAACTCACACACTAAGTCTACTATTGAAAGATATAGGTAGATTATTTTTCATGAAACCAAGTTTATTAGATGGAAATCATGTGGTCAAATTTATCTGGGAGCATCAAATTTCATATTCTCTCTTTTGTTCACAATCTCTCAATAAAGCACTTCATATCTTTTGTGCTACATGATTTTCAATAACTTATATTGTACTCAATGGATTATTGGAAATCAAGATGGCACTTAGAGAAATGATTGTGGATTGAATATGGGAGGCATGGCTAGAGAAGTATCCTTCTTATTGAGTTGCAGATTTGAAGTGTATGTTTTTTATGTAGTCACAAAAGTTTTGGTGTAATCTTGAAAAACTTGTTGATATGACTAAAATGTTTGTGGAACTTTTACAACTCATTGATACCAATAAGTTTGTGATAGGAAAATTTTATTGGAATATGTCAGAAGCTATTCAGAAAGTTAAAGATTTTAATCATTTCTCATCATGAGAAAAAACACAGATTCTATCATTATCATAGAAATGATGGACACAAATGCATACTCATTTACATGGAAATGTCTTGGATCCACGATTTCAATGCAATGGTCAAGTGTCAAACAAAGAAGTCATGGAAAAATTCAAAACCACATGTCAATTATTACTTACAAACACATATTTTCAAGATGCATTCCATCATAAGTATATGATTTTCTTCATTCAAAATGAAGAAATCGCTTAAATGTATCCTGTGTCAATGATTTGATACATGTTTTTTGTAATATGCATTTGACACATGCTCCAACCAAGATAACTTCTATATTAGCACAAAAAACTTTTGGAGAATTCAAAACTCATGAAATTTTAGTAAATGATTCATGAAGTGATCATGGATTAGATGTAGAATACAATGATGGTTCAGACATGGAGGAAATAGATGACATGGTACTTGTAATACATGATCATATTCAAAATGATGTACTCTAAGTACTTTGATTACATTCAATTGCAAAAAGATGTCTTTATCATAAAGTGATGATTCTAAATTAAAAATTAAAAGTGGCTTGTCTATTCAGTGTTTTGTTGATGTATTAATTCATTGGTAGTGAACCGATCAAAAGATAATGATGCCTCTAATAGTCTTCCATATGTGTTCTCATATGAATCTATTGAAAATCAAGTCTCAATCATGCAAAAGGGCTGAACCACGAGTTTTGCAAGTGGACCAATAAAGAAGGAGGACATAAAGTCTTGGAATCAAGTTAGAAGCTCCACCAAAACTCAATCAAATTCAAATCTCATCAATCAGCCACCAAAAAGTGCACCTACATTGATTGGTGGGTGGTTGGCTAGATTGTAGGAAAAGGAAAACTCTATATAAGCATCATCCCACCTTTGTTTCTTGAGTGTTATGCATTCAAAAAGTTTCCCACTTAGTTTAGTGAATTTATAAACTCCAGCAAGCAACCCCCTTGCTTGCTTACCTCATTTTCTCATGATTTCGCTCCTCTCTATCTAGAGATGTAGTTAGGCTTTTCCAAATCTGGTTGTACAAGTTTGCAGAACATTGTTTGTTGGCTCGTTGACTTCAAGCTTCATTTGGTCTCTCATATAGTGCCCTAAACTATTCCAAAGTTTTAAGTTATTTGAATGAGTTGTGAGAAACTGCCAAGTTTGTGAAGGTATATCTCTGCATATAGGCACAAAGTGTTGCAAATAGGTAGCCCATTTTGTAGAGGATCCTTCTCCCAGCTGGAATATCCATTTAGGATGATTTAAATCTTGTTGGATAGCTCTTATAGTCTAGTGTAATTCCAAAAAGTTTAATTTTAATTCTCTATAGAAGTGCAAAGAAAAGTTCAGAGCAGTGAGCATATCTCACTACTTGTGGACCTAGTGGAGGGTAGCCATCTTCCATTGTTGCATTGGGCTGTTAGAATCATCCCCCATTAGTGATATCAGAGCCATTTTTGGAGGCGTGGATACATCACTAGGCATCATAGTGAAGACTTGAAGGAATCAAGACAACTCATGGAAACACAAGGACTTATCAAAGTTAGAAGACATCAAAAGGAGGCTACGTCGATCGAGATTTGAACTAGTTGAAGGTTAGCAAGGGAGAAGCTATCAAAAGGTAATATGCACAACTTTTAAAGCATACAAAAACTTGGCAAGAAGCTAGATAAGTATTGTAGAGCTCAGTATGGCTGAGTATAATGCACAAATAGAGAAGTTAGAGAAGGCAATTATCAACCATGGAAATTTAGAGTTAACAACTACCTTATGGGCAAAGGATTCTCAGGATTAGTGAGCAGCATGGAGCCAATGCCTCATGTACATGATCCACCACTTTAAGGGTAGGTCACTCAACTTAATGAATGGATAGAAAGAGACAGGAGAGTCATATTCATTCTATCCCAACATATAAGCAATAACATGATAGGGCACATATAAGACTTGGACACATCCAAGAAGGTTTGGGGGCCTTGGAGAGTTTGTACTCTTCATAAACCAAGGCAAGGAAGATTTAGCTCAAGAATGAGCTGGATAATCTTAGGAAACCACCAAGTACTAACATAAATGATTACATTTTAAAGGTTAAGGATCTTGGAGATGCCCTAGGCTCAATTGGGGCCCCAATCAAAGATGACGATCTTGTCGCACACACTCTCAATGGCTTGAGAGAGGATGAAAGGTGGAAAGCATTCACCACATCAACTTATGTGAGGGATTCCCTACCAAAATTTGATCAATTAGTCACATTGATGGTGACGGAGGAGATGAACCAAGGAGGTTCACAATCAAAGGGAAACCAAGCCCAAGTTTTCTATGCAATTACAAGCAAAGGAAAAAGAGGTGGACAAAACTTCCAAGGCAGAGGGAGAGGAAGGTCAAACTCAAGCTCAAGTAGCGAGGAAGGATCCAACCAAAGCTATGGATCAAGAGGAAGAGGAAGGAGTAGAGGAAGAGGAGGAAGATCGCATGGAAGAGAAGCATCCAATGGAGAATGCTACAATTGTGGAAAATTGGGCCATTATGCAAGAGATTGTTGGTCCAAAGGAGGAGGAAATCAAGGATACGAAAGGAACCAAGGTAATTATGCTAGTACTTCAGCAAATTCAGGAAACAAGAACTTGCTTATGATGTATGGGTCAAGTGAAAGATTCAATTCAGATTGTACAGGGTACATTGATAGTGATTGTAGCAATCGTATGAGTTGTAATAAAAATATTTTCTTTAATTTACACTCACACATCAGTCAAGGAGATGTAGAGACAGGGGATGACACTGAGCACAAGATTACACATGTGGGAGATGTTGCATTGAATGGACTACAAAGCTCCAAGGTATTGAAGGATGTGTTGCATGTGCCAACCATCACAAGAACTTGGTTTTGTAGGTCAAATGGTTGAAAGAGGTTATGAGGTGAGGTTCAATGATCAAGGATGTTTTTTTTTTGAAGAACCCATGTAGGACTACAATCTAATAACAAAAGGAAAGAAGCAAGGAAGACTATTCACCATGGAGGTAAAGCCATCAACCATTCACACTGTCTGTAACTTGTCAATTGGAAATAAATAGATTACAAAATTGACTTATGGCATAAAAGAGTTGGGAACATAAACCTACAAAGGATGAAGGACATGCAAGGGAAGGGATTGGTGAGTGGCCTACCTGATCTTACATCTCAAAATATGCAACATTTGTGCCATGCTTGTCAATTAGAGAAACAAAGTAGATTGCCATTCAAGAAGGGAGCACATGTGAGCAATGGAGTGTTGAATCTCATACACATGTATGTATAGGGACCTACAAGGGAGCCATCCATTGGAGGTAATATATATTTTGTCACATTTATAGATGATCATTCAAGGTTTGTTTGGATGTAGTCAAAGTTAGAAGTGTTTTACCATTTCAAGAGGTTCAAAAACCTACTAGAGAAGGAAACAGGGAAATATAAAAGACTCTCGGATCAGATGGAGGGGGAGATTATTTTTCACATGAATTTTCAAATTTTCTACATGAACATAGCATCAAAAGGCAATTCACTTGTACACATACACCTCAACAAAATGTGGTGGCAGAGGGGAAGAATAGATACATAGTAGAAGTGGCTAGAGCTTTGTTAAATGAAATGAATGTTCTTAACTCTTATTGGGCTGATGCAACAAATACAACCATATATATTATGAATAATTGTACGAAATTGTAATTACATAGGGTAGAGATTATATAACAAAATAGAATGAAGAGAAAAACAAGAAATAGTTTTATTCAAAGGATCAACATGATGATAGTATGATACTTGGAGTTTATTTGTACATTTGAATAGTTTCCAAACTTATTATAGTTTACTTATTCTTTTGTAAGTGATTTCATATTGTTCATTTTGAAAGTAATTATTTACATCCTTTTGACTCTATATCTCCCTTGCTACGTAGTCTTTTAATAGTCTCACGTGATAGATTACTTCACATTATTGCCTTGATTAAGAGAGTCAAATAATTAGTTAGACTATATAACAAGGTGCAATCACTAGATGGGAGAGCTTCCAAATAGTTTGGAATTCAGGTAATTGTAAAGTGATACAATTTACTATAGTTTAACCACTTTTAAGAGTGGTGGGTTTGTGAATTATGGAGTGAGTTCAAGGTGATACTAGATCATTGCCTTTATTTTGTAATTCATTGCTCTATTTACTAATTTATTATAGCCAACAACTCACTTTTGGGTAGAAGAAATTTGTTGAGTGATTAGTTTGAAATCGAGTACCTTAGAAAGTGTCAAATAGATAATGATATGCAATTCAAATCATTCAGTACCACAATTAAACTCTCCAATAGTAAGTGGTGAGCCTTTGGAACCTTGACTTAGTGAAGATTTCAATGCGGTTAAAAGAACATGTTAGTATATTATGGTAGTAATGTGTGAGGGAAGAATCTTCCATCTTACAAGAATAATACTTTGCAAATAGGTACAACTCTTTCCATCTATAAAAATTCATATAATGGAGTGACAAAAATAGTGCACCACTACGAGTGTGTAACAATTCCCCCCTTGTAGTTCTTGTCATCCTTGACAAGACATTTGAGAAGGTTTTTTGATCAATCTTCAAGTTTGCAAGAAGAGCCTGAAGTGTGTAAGCATGTCATTCAATATTTTTCTGAACCATCTATGTCATCAATTTGTAGACTTGGATTGATTTCCTTTTGCAAGATATCCACCCAAAACCTTTCTATATTTGCATGGATGATCAATTATGGGTGTAGCCTGTAGGTCTTCTTCCAAATATCCCCATCCAAATACAACAAATAATATTTAGTCCATCTTTGTAGTCATTAAACTAACTAAACAAATGGATGAATATAGCTTTCTATTTTGAAGACCCTAGTTAACTAAAGCTAAAGCTCATCAAGATTGGGGAACCCAAAGCTTTACGTTTTACAAAGGACAACAAAAGTGCCGAATTATCTTGGATCAAGTCCAACCATGTCCAAAGGAGTGTTTACCAATAATAGTTAAGCCATACACATACTGGATGGTCTTGAAAATGATGAGGAAACCTAGTTTTTGGAGGCCAACCAAGATCTACAGTCCATGATTGATTGATGTAAATGCTATTGTTTCCCACTATTGTCTGACAAGACATATTGCATGGATGATCAATTATGGGTGTAGCCTGTAGGTCTTCTTCCAAATATCCCCATCCAAATACAACAAATAATATTTAGTCCATCTTTGTAGTCATTAAACTACCTAAACAAATGGATGAATATAACTTTCTATTTTGAAGACCCTAGTTAACTAAAGCTAAAGCTCATCAAGATTGGGGAACCCAAAGCTTTACGTTTTACAAAGGACAACAAAAGTGCCGAATTATCTTGGATCAAGTCCAACCATGTCCAAAGGAGTGTTTACCAATAATAGTTAAGCCATACACATACTGGATGGTCTTGAAAATGATGAGGAAACCTAGTTTTTGGAGGCCAACCAAGATCTACAGTCCATGATTGATTGATGTAAATGCTATTGTTTCCCACTATTGTTTGACAAGACCAATTACAGATTTCATTGCAGTGGAAAATGTTAAATATTTTTTGGTAAAGATAGATATGCTATTTGATATGCAATATACACGGGAGGAGCACAACATTCATGTAAGAATTTCAAGTAGAAATACGCAATATGGGCACCAAAGAACACCCACATATGGTTAAAATTTGTGTCAATCTAACAACCACTTTTCAAACAGACTTACCGGTTTTATAGTAGATGCTTTTTGATGTATTTGCATCGAATTATAAGGATATGCAAGGCCCTTGAATCTACTAGCACGAGATACAAATTAAATGGGCTTCTTTGTCCAAATGAATCACAATATGCCAAGTTGGTGAAGGGAGAAATAGATTGCTTACTCTGGGTAAGGTTTATTGTACATGTCAAGTATCCTAGGTGGATATTATCGATTGTGATCTTGCAAAATAAAAATAAACAATTGCACATTTTCATTGATTAAAAAAAATCCAATGTAGCCATAATTAAAGATCCCTTTCCCTTGCCTTTTTCTAGATACTATGTTTGATGAAGTCATTGGTAGGGAAATGTACTCATTTATCCATGGATTTATGACACAACCAAGATTGAATGGCTCAAGTGTACATTCCAAAAATAGAATCCATTACAAATTAGGAAATGGCAAGGTGTATGATCAAAAGTCATGCTTTATCACAAAGCTTCTAGCTTGAGGCTATTATGTGTGCAACACATGTACTTGATATGTGTCCCACAACTCATTGTAGTATGTCACTCCATATGAGACTTGGCATGGTTGCAAGCCATTTGTTGCTCATCTATGTGTTTTTGGTTGTCTGAGGTATGGATTAATGCGTGAACAACAATATAGAAAATTGGATGATAAAGCAATGAAATGTAGTTTTTTTGTGTACATTTCTGAAAGCAAAGGCTATTGTCTATATTATCCACATCCTAAACATATTTTGGCTAGCCATGATGCTACTTTTTTGGAAGATGCAATTCAACCCTTAATTTCATGTAGGCATTAGCTAGCTTGAAGGATGTATATGACGCTTTGTTGTCTCTTATGATAGGTTTACAAATCAAATGGTGGTCCATGTGAGGCAATTTTGTAGCCTTTACAAGTTTCAAATGATGATGTAGATCATTCCATTTCTGATGAAAAATTATATGATGCACTTGTTGATGAGATATTTTACATAGAAAAGGAAAAAATATGCCTAGATGGTTGGTGATGACTTTGATAGATAGAACATTAGATGCACCTTTATCATATCGTACTTGTTTAGGTTCTCATAATGATTCCTTTACGCCAAATTGTTATGCAATGGATATCTCTAGTTTTTGGGATAAGAATGATTTCGTTCCTTTTGATAAAGCACATAATTTTGAATTTGGATGGATGATATGCAATTAGAATATGATCCTATTATGAATAATGGTACCTGATCTTTATATGATTTGCCTCTAGGCAAAAAGGCCATTTGCACTAAATGGGCATAAAAGCTGATAAATTATATTGATGGAACAATTGATAAGTAAAAGGCTAGGCTTTTTGCCAAAAAGCACCATGTGCTTTGTATGAGAAGATACATGCCTACTTGCTATCACATGGTTTTGAGAACAATCCAAGTGAGAGCACCTTATATGTGAAGCATGCAAATGATGTACTTTTTTGTTGTGTACATTTCTAATATGGTTTGCATGCCATAATTGAACAATGTTATGTTCCTTATGTCTTGGAGTTCAAAGGTGAATAACTTACTTGCTATTTCACCGTTGGCTATCTTCTTGAATCCTTGATATGGGTGTTATAAATAAGCTCCATACTTTGTGAACCTTATCTACAAAGCTTTTTCCACAATTTGTCCTAGACTTATCAACTTCTTAGTGATGCTAGGTACTTAGAGAAATTTTCTCAACAAATTCATGTTACCATTTGATGCCTTAACATTTCCAATTTTCTCCATAGGGTGCCTTGTGTCATCTCCTGTTTGCACTTCATGCTTGTTCTTTGGGTTGTCAAATATGAGAGTACTGCAACATTCCTCCTACATGATTTGAACATCTAGAATCAATATAGAATACATGCCCATCTAAATTACCTCCTTTCATTGTGATGTTCATGAACAAAAGTGAATCTTCTTTTGGTTGATCATGAATGTAGCTATTGTAATCTCTTCTTACTTTGCAATCACCTTGATAATTGTTATTGAAGGTTTTTTTGCCATTGTAGCCATAAGTGTTATTGTACCTACTTCTGGGAGCTCCACATCCCCCTCTACTATATCCTCTTCCTCTTTAGTTCCTTAGGTTGATGCAACGCTCAATGACATGATTCATCAATCTGTTGGAGAAACAATCACTAATTAGACATATATTTGAAGGTCAAATCTTAGAAAGAAAACCCCATGCCTATGTGAAGGGACAAATTCACAAGTGTATCATACTTGTAAAGTTAGTTCACTTTAGTTCTAGAAGTTTTTTAAAAAATCACGGGAATGAGAAAATCTATATAAGTTAGTTAGTATTAACTGACGCGATGAGAAGAAGAAGGAGGAAGAGAGAGAGAAAGTGAGAAGAACTCATTTTTGTATGACTGAGTATAGTCGGGCTTCTCTGAGTGAGAAAGCATCTGTAAAACTTCTGAGTTTTTTATAGTTATGAGAAGAACTGAGTAAAGTTCTGTGTATGGGCCTCTCTCCATCATCTCCATGATTGCCTACTGTGTGATGAATTCAAAAGTTCATGTTTTCTGAGCAATTCAATGCCTGGCATCGAATCTTGGCTGATAAGTCATTTTTTCATTCTCTGTGTGTTAACTATTGTTGAATCTTTTAAAAATATGAAGTTTGTGGAGGACCTCGATGCCTGGCATCGAGTTTGAGCATAAAGTCGATGCCTGGCATCGACTTCTAGCATACAAGTGGTCTTCTTCATGTGTGTGTAAAAGAGAGTATTTCTGGTGCAGAAAAAGGGCCTAAAAAAGCTCAAAGTCGATGCCCGGCATCGACTTGGACTGAAATTCGATGCCAGGCATCGAATTTTTTATTTTTGGACATCAGGAATACTAAAACAGGCAAAAATTTCCAGTTTTGGAAGGTCATACAGGGTCATCTTGTGAGGGCCATAACTTGAGTTCTAGAGCTCTGTTTGATGCATATGATAGCTTGTTGGAAAGATCTACTCTTCTAGTTTCAGCCTATAAAGTTTCATGGAGAAAGCATACTTGAGCTAGGAGAAATTAGCAAAATACTGAAGGTACGTCATTTCGGTGACTAGGAATTTCTGTAGAAGCAAAGTTCTCACTTTAAGCTATTATTTCTCAAAGTTTGGAGTGGCAATGAGTTAATGGTGACCATAGAGGTGTTCTAGTGTCACATTAATTCATTTCTTGTGGTGTTTCATACATCAACAAGTGGTATCAGAGCAGAAAGATTCTCGAGAGCAGAAGACGACAAAGGTACGAGAAGTTTTGTAAAGTTTTCCATTAAAGTTTGAAAGGTGAAGCATTTGAAGACACAAGGCATCAAAAGATTACTTTCGAAGTATCCTCATACACAAAGAACTTCAAAAGGTATTATCCTTTATCCTTTAAGCTCACAGGTTGTAGCAGAAGGAAAGAACTATGGCAGATCATATCTCCATTGACAAACTGGACAGAGATAATTACCCCGCATGGGTAATGAGAATGGAAGCCTTACTTATGAGTAAGGATCTCATGATATATGTTACAGGTGAAGAAGAGAAGCCAGTATTTGAAGATGAAAGCCGACCAAAGAAAGAAGAACTTGATGCTTTAAAGCATTGGCAGAAGAAGGATGCAAGTGCAAAAGCCTACATCTACAATACAATCTCAGATCATTTGCTACCACACATCAGAGGATTGGAATCATCAGAAGATATTTGGAATGCATTGGAATATCATTTCCAAAGCACTACTAAAGCACGGAAAGCAAGTCTATGGTCAGAGTTTACAACATTCAAGAAGAAGCCAAGTCAAACCATTAGTGATTATGTCACTAAGATGAAGGATCTAGCAGATAGTCTTGGATCCATAGATGAAGATGTTGAAGATCACAGATTGATTGCTCAACTACTTGCAGGTTTGAGAGGGGATGAAAGGTGGAAACCTTTTGTCTTATCAACAGAACTTTCATTAAATCATTATGTTCCAGATTTGAACCAGTTGCTTGGTTTGATGCTCACATATGAGCAAGACTTGAAGGGAGATGGAGATAAAGGTCAAAGTTCTGCAATGTACATGAAGAATAAGAAGAAAGGAGATAAAGGTAAAGCAAAGGATGAAGAGGAGTCTAATTCTCAAGCTTATTATGCAAGAGGTAAAGGCACTGGCAGAGGAAGAGCAAGAGGTTTTGGAAGAGGAAGAGGTAATCAAAATAACAACAAAAAGGCTTGCTGGATCTGTGGATTGAGTAATCATTTGGCTCATGACTGTTGGCACAACCAACAAGGATCAAACCAGAATCAAAACAACAATAGCAGAGGTCGAGGTGGAAGATATCAAAGTAATTTTCAAAGAGGTAGACAAAGTCAAAGAGGAGGCTATGGTAGAGGTGGAGGAAGAAGTTGGGGACAGAATCAATCCTACAACACCACCTACTACAACTATGCAAATGACACACAGAATGAAAGTCATACATCATTGATGATGAATTCAATCAGCACATCAGACAAAGAAGATCTAAAGGTATTTTACATTGACTCTGGATGTTCTAATCATTTGTCAGGAAACATAGAATTGATGTCAGATTTGGAAAAAGGCATTTCTAGTCACACAGTTCAAACTGGTGATAATACAAGACATAGTGTACATTCAATTGGAAAAGTGAAATGCAAGAGTGGAGCAGATTTGCTAACCAATGTTTTGTATGTTCCTACAATACCTAAAAACTTGATTAGTGTGGGACAGATAGTTGAAAAAGGTTTTCAAGTCAGGTTTACAAATGAAGGAGTATTTGTGGAAGATCCAGAGAATGGATATAATCAGATTGTCTCTGGTAAGAAAGAAGGTAGACTCTTTACTTTAAGAGTGCAAGGGAACATTGGTCAAGCTTTGCTCACACATGGTGAAGCAGTGATTACAGAACTTGATCTCTGGCATAAGAGATTAGGTCATTTCAATGAAAGAGGAATTAAAGCTATGGTTGCTAATCAGTCTGTACTAGGATTACCAAATGTGCAAAGTCAACATATGGTTTATAAATGTGAAGCATGTCAAATGGGTAAAGCACACAGGTTACCATTTCAAAAGAAAGGATTCAAACATGATGGAGTACTTGAGCTCATTCATACAGATGTATGGGGACCAACAAAAGAAGGATCTATCAGTGGCTCAAGGTATTATGTTCTTTTTATTGATGATGCTACAAGATGGATAACATTATATGTTTTGAAGGAAAGATCAGAAGTGTTTGGAGCTTTCAAGCATTTTCATGCATATGCAGAGAGAGTCACAGGTCAAAAACTTAAGAGACTGAGGTCTGATGGAGGGGGAGAATACTTCTCCCAAGAGTTCAATGATTATCTTTGGAATGCAGGTATTAAGAGAGAAATAACTTGCAGGTATACACCACAACAAAATGGTGTAGCAGAAAGAAGGAACAAGACTTTGGTTGAGTTTGCTAGAGCTATGCTAAAGGAGAAGAATTGTCCAAATTATCTTTGGGCTGAGGCTGTAAATACAGCTACATATCTTGTGAATAGATTACCATGTGCAGCTCTGAATGGAATGACTCCATATGAAGCTTGGTGGGGTAAGAAACCAACACTAGATCATTGTAGAGTGTTTGGATCAATTGCATATGCTTATGTGCCATCACAACTTAGGCATAAACTTGAACCAAAGGCAGAAAAATATGTGTTCATTGGTTATGATGAAAAGCAGATGGGTTACAGATTGTGGAATCCTCTAACCAAACAATTTATTGTTTCTAGAGATGTTACATTTGATGAACAGAAAAGTTGGTATGCAGATCAAAGTCATACAGCTGAAGAATTTGAAGAAGAGGTAAGAAGATGTGAGAAAGGAAAATCAATTGTGCAGGTGAATAGAGATGAAGACTATATGCAAGCAAGTACATCCAGAAGTGGATTAACAAGAAGGAATGAAGAAGCTCCTATATTTGATGAAGAAGTGTATCCAGACACATATGAAGAATGTGAACCAAGAAGGTCAAGCAGGACAAGGAGACAACCAGAAAGGTATTCTTATGATACTTCTTACATAACTCAGAAGAACTATGCATATATGGTCAAAGATCATGAAGAACCTCAGAACTATGATGAAGCTAAAGATAAAAAGCAATGGGAAGAAGCAATGAAGGAAGAGTTCAATGCACTGGAGGAGAACAAGACATGGGAACTTGTTCCTAAACCAAATGGTAAGAAAGTAATTGGAAATAAATGGGTTTATAAAGTGAAGAAGCTTGCAGATGGAAGTATAGCCAGATACAAAGCTAGATTGGTGGTGAAAGGCTATGCCCAGACCTATGGCATAGATTATGATGAGACATTCAGTCCTGTAGCTAAGATGTCAACTATAAGGACAATCATTGCTATTGCAGATTCAAAAGGATGGACCCTAAGTCAATTGGATATAAAGAATGCATTCTTGAATGGATACATATCAGATGAGGTATACATGGAACAACCTCAAGGATTTATAGATTCCAGGTATCCAAATTTTGTTTGCAGGTTGAGAAGAGCATTGTATGGATTGAAGCAAGCTCCAAGAGCTTGGAACTATAGACTGGTGAAGTATCTCAATGATCTTGGATATCAAAGTTCAAAAGCAGATTCAAGTCTACTTATCAAAAGAACAGAGGAAGGTATAATCTACATTTGTATTTATGTAGATGACATTATAATCACAGGTACTTCAGATGAAGGAATCAAGGAGGTAAAGAGATTACTTGAGAAAGAGTTTAAGATCAGTGACCTAGGAAAGTTATCATACTTTCTTGGAATGGAAGTTACTTATACAGATCATGGCATATATGTGTCACAAGAAAGGTATCTTCTGAACTTGTTGAAGAAGTTTGATATGGAAAATTGCAGAGAAGCTTCAACTCCACTTGAAGTTAATCACAAGCTCAGTAAATATGATGGTGCAGAATACAAAGATATGAGGAAGTATCAATCTCTTGTGGGTAGTTTGATTTATGCTACACTAACAAGACCTGATCTTAGTTATGCAGTGGGAGTTTTGTCACAATTCATGCATTGTCCAAAGGACCCACATTGGATTGCAGGTCAAAGAGTTCTCAGATATATCAAAGGAACTATAAAGGAGGATTATATTATCCTTTTACATCAGATTTGAAGTTGAGAGCCTACAGTGACTCAGACTGGGCAGGTAATCAAGATGACAGGAGATCAACTCATGGTTACATGATATACATTGGTGATAAGCTTGTAAGTTGGTGTTCCAAGAAACAACATACAGTAGCATTATCATCAACTGAAGCAGAGTACAAAGGACTTGTGGAAGCAGCTAAGGAAGTCATATGGATGCAGACATTGTTCAAGAGCTTAGGCATTGATCAAGGTACACCTACAATACATGGAGATAATATGAGTTCACTTTATCTTGCAGCAAATCCAGTATTTCATGCAAGGACAAAGCACATAGAGATACAATATCATTTTCTCAGAGAAAAGGTAATGGAGAAGGAGATTGAAGTGGAATACATTTCTACTAAAGATCAGTTAGCAGACATAATGACAAAGAGCTTGGATGGTGTGAAGACCAGCAGATTCAAAAGCATGGCAGGAGTAAAAGAAAAGAAGAAGATATGAAGAAACAGGGAATGTCAATTAGTGATTGAGGGGGAGCTGTTGGAGAAACAATCACTAATTAGACATATATTTGAAGGTCAAATCTTAGAAAGAAAACCCCATGCCTATGTGAAGGGACAAATTCACAAGTGTATCATACTTGTAAAGTTAGTTCACTTTAGTTCTAGAAGTTTTTTAAAAAATCACGGGAATGAGAAAATCTATATAAGTTAGTTAGTATTAACTGACGCGATGAGAAGAAGAAGGAGGAAGAGAGAGAGAAAGTGAGAAGAACTCATTTTTGTATGACTGAGTATAGTCGGGCTTCTCTGAGTGAGAAAGCATCTGTAAAACTTCTGAGTTTTTTATAGTTATGAGAAGAACTGAGTAAAGTTCTGTGTATGAGCCTCTCTCCATCATCTCCATGATTGCCTACTGTGTGATGAATTCAAAAGTTCATGTTTTCTGAGCAATTCGATGCCTGGCATCGAATCTTGGCTGATAAGTCATTTTTTCATTCTCTGTGTGTTAACTATTGTTGAATCTTTTAAAAATATGAAGTTTGTGGAGCAACTCGATGCCTGGCATCGAGTTTGAGCATAAAGTCGATGCCTGGCATCGACTTCTAGCATACAAGTGGTCTTCTTCATGTGTGTGTAAAAGAGAGTATTTCTAGTGCAGAAAAAGGGCCTAAAAAAGCTCAAAGTCGATGCCCGGCATCGACTTGGACTGAAATTCGATGCCAGGCATCGAATTTTTTATTTTTGGACATCAGGAATACTAAAACAGGCAAAAATTTCCAGTTTTGGAAGGTCATACAGGGTCATCTTGTGAGGGCCATAACTTGAGTTCTAGAGCTCCGTTGGATGCATATGATAGCTTGTTGGAAAGCTCTACTCTTCTAGTTTCAGCCTATAAAGTTTCATGGAGAAAGCATACTTGAGCTAGGAGAAATTAGCAAAATACTGAAGGTATGTCATTTCGGTGACTAGGAATTTCTGTAGAAGCAAAGTTCTCACTTTAAGCTATTATTTCTCAAAGTTTGGAGTGGCAATGAGTTAATGGTGACCATAGAGGTGTTCTAGTGTCACATTAATTCATTTCTTGTGGTGTTTCATACATCAACACAATCCACATATGGTACAAGCTGAGGAGCTTTGACATCTCCTCATGCCCTGTCTTCCTCCTCTACTACTTCCTCTTGAACTTATCCCCATGCCTATAAACTTATCTTGGGAGGTGCTTGGTTCTTCATCAGACTTCTTCCCTTTACCTTTGACATATTTACTTCTACCCTTATCTATGTATAGGGTAGGTGATTGATTAAGTTTGATGAAAATAGTTCTTAGATTGAAGATGATTACAAGAAAATCAAATTGCCTTATGACTTGGAGGATGTCTTTCCAACACTCTTAAGTGAAAATTTGCATACATTTGATGAGTCAAGTGCATCAGAGGATGATCACAAGACACCTTGAAGAGAGATCAATTCTTGGGACTCCAAAGGTAAGGAAAAATTGTAGGTGTTAAGAGATTTAGTAGAATCACCTCAAAAAACCATTAGAAGGTCTAGAAGAGAGAAGAAGAAGTGAGAAAGGTATGGATATGATACCTCATTAATAACCAAGCATTCTACATACATGGCTCAGGAATTGAATTTAGAAGAGCCCTCATCTTATGAGGAATCCAAGAAGAAACCAAAATGGAAGCATGCCATGGAGGAAGAGATTGAAGAATTGTAGGAAAACAATACTTGGGATTTAGTTCCCAAGACATCAACCATGAAGGTCATTGGTTCCAGATGGATCTATAAGGTAAAAAATAACTTTGATGGAACCACAAATGGGTACACGGCTAGGTTAGTGGCCAAGGGATATTCTTAGACCCACGGTAGTGGTTATGAGGTGATTTTTTCTTTTTTTTAGCAAAGATGCCTACAATGAGAGTACTCATGAGTATTGTAGCTTCCAAGGATTGGAAGATATATAAAATGGATGTGAAGAATGCCTTTCTCAATGGATGCACCTCAAAAGAGGTACACATGGCTCAATACACTAGTTTTAAATACTCAAAACATCTTGAATATGTTTGAAGATTAAGAAAAGCCATATATGGGCTAAAACAAGCTCCAAGAGCATAGACTAGTTACTTACATATAGGAAAGAATTTGTGACGAGCAAGGTTGATCCTATAATTGTGTTAAAGGCATTAGATGAATCAAACATCAAATGAAGGAGCATTTCAAAATAATTGATCTAGGGTAGCTCACATAGTTCCTTGGATTGGAAGTCTTATATACACAACATGATATGCACCTTAATCAAAAGAAATACATCAAAGGTATGCTTACAAAGTTCAAGATGGAAAATTTTAAGGTTGAAAGTAAACTTATGGAAGTGAGTTCAAAGTTAAGTGTTCATGAAGGAGAGCTTGTTGAAGACAATTATCAAAGCTTAATGCATTTCTTGGAATGTACTTTGGAAAATCATAAGGATTATCAAACATCCTTGTATACTCACATGGCTAGTCATGTTTTTAACTTTTATTTGAAGATGTAATATGAGATCTAAAATCTATGAATCAAGTGGTGGGAATCTTTGACCAAAAGTCAAACCAAATTGATTTTTTTCCTCATCTCCTAGATTATAGGATACAATCACTACTCATGTGGTGGCCCGTTGGGTATCATGGCTGGAACATCGATAGTAAATGTCATTATTCCTCACGTAATCCACAAGGTGGCAAGTCTATGGAGTCTGCGCTAGTGGAACACAGAAGGTCCGCATGACTTCGTCAATCCTGAGAGAAAGCTACCATCAACAAAGCTGTTTCATCAAACGATGAAGGTGAAACACAATCTCTAGGAAAAAGTATGAGCATGTATGGGGTCTAACATCCATGCATGCAACATTTAGGTGCTCGCATGGCTAGGAGTAATATCTATGGTTCTAATTTAAGAGCCACTATTTTCAGCAAAGGAGAGGTGTCATCCATCAAGAGTCCATCATTGAAGCGAAAGCAATGGACTAGGTAAGCTCCAAATCTGATATCAATCAGTGTGTCTAATGCTGTGTAAGTTAACATGATAGTTTTACAGCTAGTTAAATGGCAAGTAGCACCTAGTTCTCCAAGAAGCAGACAACAATTGCATTGTCATCAGCAGAAGCTAAATTTGTGGCCTTAACTCTCACAACAAAAGAAGGTCTCTAGATCCAAACTTTCATGCAAGAGCTCTTACCGACGACAGAGAAAAAAAAACATGTTGATTTAAAGTTTCATTTTATATGTGATCTTGTAGAGTAGAAAAAACTTCATCTCGCATATGTATCAACTCATCTAATGTGGGTTGATATGCTTACAAAGCCTGTGGGAGCAGATAAGTTCATCCTTTGTAGGAAACATCTTGGAATCATTGAAATCAAGTAACATCTATGTCATATTCGAGTACTCTAGTTATAGGGGAGTGTTGAAGCAGCTTAACTACGATTACGAGGATGTGCCACATATGAACCATGTGGCCAAATGCCATGTCCTGGAAATAATGGCTTAATAGTCGTGGCTCACTCATGTGTCGCATGATGTAATGATTCGCATGTATGTAACTGCCTTATTGAATCATTAATACATACAAAAGTTGTTACATGTATCTCTGTGTTATTTGCGGGCTTGTGTAGGACCCTTCTTTTCTGCATCCATGAACCACAAAGATATATGGACTCTACACTTAATCTTTGGTGCTATGACTAGAGTAATGGGCATGCATTTATGAATCAAATTTTCCTTTTTTTAGCTTTATTGAGATTGGTTGGAACATTTTTCTAAGGTTCAATACTGATCATATTGATTGTTAAATACATAGGCTGAATATAAGTTGCATGAGAATCGGTTGAAGAGTGCAAATCGACATCTATCCTTTGTAAAGAACATGTTAAGCATGATGGATTCAATGAATTGTCACCATTATTACCATTACCTCCCCCACAGTTACCATCAGCCCTCTTACTCAGTGTTTCATCCATATTGAGGAGAGGGTTAGTTTTATAGTGCACCTTATGCCATGCAACCATGCCTATCACTATATTTGTTTTGTAGCAGATTGCCGTGTGTCAGTGAATTGTTTAGGACCTGAATGTGGTGCTGAAATACCAAAACATGTGCAACAAACAATCTCTGGATTCTTTGATGGTGGATTCAACTTTCATAGAGGTAATCTTGTCGTGTTGATTAATATTAATAGGCTATGGCTTCTTGGTTAGTTGTTTGTAACTAGATATTACTAATTAGGTTGCTACTTGTTACCTATTACTAGGTAGCTGGTTCTTAGTTACTTGGCACTAAGTATAAATTACTAATTAGATTATTACTACTGAGCTGATTCTCGGTAACTTGTTAGTATCTATTACTAATTAGCTTGTTACTAGTTAGCTATTACTAGGTTACTAAGTTGTTACTAATTATCTTGTTAACAATTAGCTATTACTAAGTAGCTGGTTCCTAGTTAGCCGTTAGTAATTAGCTATTATTATTTAACTTGTTACCAGTTAGTTATTACTAAGTAGCTAGTCCTTGGTTATTTGTTTGGAATTAGCTATTACTAATTAGCTTGTTACCAGTTAGCTATTACAAAGTAGCTGGTTCTTAGTTAATTGTTAGTAATCAGCTATTACTAAGTATATGGTTATGGTTAGTTGTTTGTAACTAATTAGCATGTTACTAGTAAGTTATTACTAAGTTGCTAACTTTGGGTTACTTGTTAGTAATTAGCTATTAATAATTAAATTATTACCAATTAGCTATTACTAAGTAGCTGGTCGTTAGTTAGCTATTAGAAATAGTTATTAATATATTAGTTTGTTACCAATTAGCTATTAATAATTAGCTATTACTAAGTAGCTATTACTAAGTAACTATTACTAAGTAGCTATTACTAAGTAGCTATTACTAAGTAGCTATTACTAAGTAGTTATAACTAAGTAGTTAATTCGTCATAACTATTACTAATTAGCTATTACTAAGTAGCTATTACTAAGTAGCTATTACTAAGTAGTTGGTTCTTAGTTAGCTTATTAGTAAGTTATTATTAATTAGCTTGTTACTAATCACCTATTACTAATTAGCTATTATGAATTAGTTATTATGAATTAATATTTAGTTTGTTAGTAATCAGCTATTACTAAGTAGCTATTACTAATTAGCTATTATGAGTTAGCTATTACTAATTAGGTATTACTGATTAGCTATTACTAATGAGCTTGTCATTAATTAGCTATTATTGATTAGCTATTATTGATTAGCTATTACAAATTAGCTATTATAAATTAGCTATTATGAATTAGCTATTACTAATTAGCTATTAGTAACTAGATATTATTAATTAGCGATTACTAATTACATATTATTAATTTGTTATTATGAATTATCCATTACTAATTATCTGGTTACTAAGTAGCTATTACAAAGTAATTAGTTCTTGGTTAGTTGTTCGTAATTAGCTATTACTAATTAGCTTGTTACTAATTAGCTATTACTAAGTAGATGATTGTTTGATAGTTGTTAGTAGTTAGCTATTACTAATTAGCGTGTTACTAATTCACGATGATTAATTAGCTATTACTAATTAGCTATTACTGATTAACTATTACTAATTAGCTATTACTAATTCGCTATTATGAATTAGCTATTACAAATTAGCCATTATAAATTAGCTATTACTAATTAGCTATTACTGATTAGCTATTATGAATTAGCTATTACAAATTAGCTATTACGAATTAGCTATTACGAATTAGCTATTACAAAACTAGCTATTAATAGGTAACTATTATTAATTAGCTATTCATAGCCACCCTAGAGTTGGCATTACTCAGTGTTTTTGTCTGTAATCTCAATTATGTTTGGAATCTCGATTCTATCTGTAATCTCGATTATGTTTGGAATCTCGATTATGTTTGTAATCTTGATTATGGTCTCGATGTATTCCTTGATATATAGACAAACTCTCTTCATCAAGAGGAACTAATCTAGAAATAATATCTGCATACTCAATACGATTTGGGGCTATTAACCATTTCCAAAGTTGATCACAAAGAGTTCCTGATAGATAGTTAAGTCTTTCATTGATTGTCATCTTTGGTAACGTTAGACAACATCTTCTAATGTTGTAAAATAACTTGTAAGCAGTAGTATCAATTATCAATGTATTGTCAGGCCCGTACTCCACATTCTTGTCCCAAAAATGAGCCAATTTCTTGAAATGGATTGAAAAAAATCCAAAAACACTGATCCCTCCCCCAAATATCCATAAATTTCCTCTTGAACTCTGGGAAAATTGTATCAATACATTTGTTGACTAGAGAAAGGCCTGCTTACTTCGGATATTCATAAATACTTCAACTTCCAGAATCAGAGCCCTAGGTTGTAAATCCTTGTGAATAGGTTTCAATTCCTGTATCTCCTCCTCTGTGAGGCCACATCGAATCTTTGGAGGGCCCCTTTCTATCGCAATAAATTCTAGTTCCATTATCACATGATCCAACCTCTTTTGTTTTTTCGACTTGCCTAGTATTTGTTTAGGCTCTTGATTGCCTTTTGGTGTAAACACTAGTACAAGATTAGTTTGAGTTGCAACTGATACTTTTTTCTCAACTGCTGTTGTAATAAGATCAATTTGAGTTGAAATAGGACATATTTGAGTTGAAATAGGATCAGTTTGAGTTGAAACTGATACTTTATTTAGTTTTTTTTCTTTTTGGGCATCTTTGTGCTCAACTTATTTTGCAGCCTAACATTGACTTGCTGAGGATGTAAGACTATCTTTTGTGGCAACTGTGGATGGAGCTTTGTTCTTTATCTGACCTGCAATCGAGTACCTTAGAAAGTAACAAATAGAT
Organism: Ceratopteris richardii; assembly: GCA_020310875.1. Lineage (NCBI taxonomy): Eukaryota > Viridiplantae > Streptophyta > Polypodiopsida > Polypodiales > Pteridaceae > Ceratopteris > Ceratopteris richardii. The sequence goes on along the minus strand of CM035408.1, from coordinate 94,132,185 downwards.
AATGATATGCAATTCAAATCATTCAGTACCACAATTAAACTCTCCAATAGTAAGTGGTGAGCCTTTGGAACCTTGACTTAGTGAAGATTTCAATGCGGCTAAAAGAACATGTTAGTATATTATGGTAGTAATGTGTGAGGGAAGAATCTTCCATCTTACAAGAATGATACTTTGCAAATAGGTACAACTCTTTCCATCTATAAAAATTCATATAATGGAGTGACAAAAATAGTGCACCACTACGAGTGTGTAACAATTCCCCCCTTGTAGTTCTTGTCATCCTTGACAAGACATTTGAGAAGGTTTTTTGATTAATCTTCAAGTTTGCAAGAAGAGCCTGAAGTGTGTAAGCATGTCATTCAATATTTTTTTGAACCATCTATGTCATCAATTTGTAGACTTGGATTGATTTCCTTTTGCAAGATATCCACCCAAAACCTTTCTATATTTGCATGGATGATCAATTATGGGTGTAGCCTGTAGGTCTTCTTCCAAATATCCCCATCCAAATACAACAAATAATATTTAGTCCATCTTTGTAGTCATCAAACTAACTAAACAAATGGATGAATATAACTTTCTGTTTTGAAGACCCTAGTTAACTAAAGCTAAAGCTCATCAAGATTGGGGAACCCAAAACTTTACGTTTTACAAAGGACAACAAAAGTGCCGAATTATCTTGGATCAAGTCCAACCATGTCCAAAGGAGTGTTTACCAATAATAGTTAAGCCATACACATACTGGATGGTCTTGAAAATGATGAGGAAACCTAGTTTTTGGAGGCCAACCAAGATCTACAATCCATGATTGATTGATGTAAATGCTATTGTTTCCCACTATTGTCTGACAAGACCAATTACAGATTTCATTGCAGTGGAAAATGTTAAATATTTTTTGGTAAAGATAGATATGCTATTTGATATGCAATATACACGAGAGGAGCACAACATTCATGTAAGAATTTCAAGTAGAAATACGCAATATGGGCACCAAAGAACCCCCACATATGGTTAAAATTTGTGTCAATCTAACAACCACTTTTCAAACAGACTTACCGGTTTTATAGTAGATGCTTTTTGATGTATTTGCATCGAATTATAAGGATATGCAAGGCCCTTGAATCTACTAGCACGAGATACAAATTAAATGGGCTTCTTTGTCCAAATGAATCATAATATGCCAAATTGGTGAAGGGAGAAATAGATCGCTTACTCTGGGTAAGGGTTATTGTACATGTCAAGTATCCTAGGTGGATATTATCGATTGTGATCTTGCAAAATAAAAATAAACAATTGCACATTTTCATTGATTAAAAAAAATCCAATGTAGCCATAATTAAAGATCCCTTTCCCTTGCCTTTTTCTAGATACTATGTTTGATGAAGTCATTGGTAGGGAAATGTACTCATTTATCCATGGATTTAGTTGACACAACCAAGATTAAATGGCTCAAGTGTACATTCCAAAAATAGAATCTATTACAAATTAGGAAATTGCAAGGTGTACGATCAAAAGTCATGCTTTATCACAAAGCTTCTAGCTTGAGGCTATTATGTGTGCAACACATGTACTTGATATGTGTCCCACAACTCATTGTAGTATGTCACTCCATATGAGACTTGGCATGGTTGCAAGCCATTTGTTGCTCATCTATGTGTTTTTGGTTGTCTGAGGTATGGATTAATGTGTGAACAACAATATAGAAAATTGGATGATAAAGCAATGAAATGTAGTTTTTTTGTGTACATTTATGAAAGCAAAGGCTATTGTCTATATTATCCACATCCTAAACATATTTTGGCTAGCCATGATGCTACTTTTTTGGAAGATGCAATTCAACCCTTAATTTCATGTAGGCATTAGCTAGCTTGAAGGATGTATATGATGCTTTGTTGTCTCTTATGATAGGTTTAGAAATCAAATGATGGTGGTCCATGTGAGGCAATTTTGTAGCCTTTACAAGTTTCAAATGATGATGTAGATCATTCCATTTCTGATGAAAAATTATATGATGCACTTGTTGATGAGATATTTTACATAGAAAAGGAAAAAATATGCCTAGATGGTTGGTGATGACTTTGATAGATAGAACATTAGATGCATCTTTATCATATCGTACTTGTTTAGGTTCTCATAATGATTCCTTTACGCCAAATTGTTATGCAATGGATATCTCTAGTTTTTGGGATAAGAATGATTTCGTTCCTTTTGATAAAGCACATAATTTTGAATTTGGATGGATGATATGCAATTAGAATATGATCCTATTATGAATAATGGTACCTGATCTTTATATGATTTGCCTCTAGGCAAAAAGGCCATTTGCACTAAATGGGCATAAAGGCTGATAAATTATATTGATGGAACAATTGATAAGTAAAAGGCTAGGCTTTTTGCCAAAAGTTTTGATCAAGAGAGAGACATTGATTTTGATGAGACCTTTGCTCCCACACTGAATGACACCGTTTCTAGCATTTATGCACTTTAAGCACATCATAGTTGGAATGTACATTAGTTATACGTTAAAATTGCATTTTTGAATGGTGATTTAGATGAATAAGTGTATGCATTTCATACCCATGGTTTTGTGGAGAAAGGTGATGAAAATAAGATGTGAAGGTTGAAAAGGCATTATATGGTTTGAAGCAAGCACCATGTGCTTTGTATGAGAAGATACATGCCTACTTGCTATCACATGGTTTTGAGAACAATCCAAGTGAGAGCACCTTATATGTGAAGCATGCAAATGATGTACTTTTTTGTTGTGTACATTTCTAATATGGTTTGCATGCCATAATTGAACAATGTTATGTTCCTTATGTCTTGTAGTTCAAAGGTGAATAACTTACTTGCCATTTCACCGTTGGCTATCTTCTTGAATCCTTGATATGGGTGTTATAAATAAGCTCCATACTTTGTGAACCTTATCTACAAAGCTTTTTCCACAATTTGTCCTAGACTTATCAACTTCTTAGTGATGCTAGGTACTTAGAGAAATTTTCTCAACAAATTCATGTTACCATTTGATGCCTTAACATTTCCAATTTTCTCCATAGGGTGCCTTGTGTCATCTCCTGTTTGCACTTCATGCTTGTTCTTTGGGTCTTTCAAATATGAGAGTACTGCTACATTCCTCCTACATGATTTGAACATCTAGAATCAATATAGAATACATGCCCATCTAAATTACCTCCTTTCATTGTGATGTTCATGAACAAAAGTGAATCTTCTTTTGGTTGATCATGAATGTAGCTATTGCAATCTCTTCTTACTTTGCAATCACCTTGATAATTGTTATTGAAGTTTTTTTTGCCATTGTAGCCATAAGTGTTATTGTACCTACTTCTGGGAGCTCCACATCCCCCTCTACTATATCCTCTTCCTCTTTGGTTCCTTAGGTTGATGCAACGCTCAATGACATGATTCATCAATCCACATATGGTACAAGCTGAGGAGCTTTGACATCTCCTCATGCCCTGTCTTCCTCCTCTACTACTTCCTCTTGAACTTATCCCCATGCCTATAAACTTATCTTGGGAGGTGCTTGGTTCTTCATTAGACCACTATGAAAGTCAATGTGTGTGGACTCCGCATCATGCATGTTGTCAATGGGTATGAGCAACTGCTTAGCACAATGAAACCAACTAGATTAGTGTTCCACTAGAGGGTTAAAGAGTAAGAAAGAGATAGTTGATGGATGACTTATTGCAAACAACTAACGAAAAACTAGATCCTTAGTAATCACGGATTAGTAACAAGCTAATTAGTAATAGCTAACTACTAACAACTATCGAACAATCAGCTACTTAGTAATAGCTAATTAGTAACAAGCTAATTAGTAATAGCTAATTACGAACAAGTAACCAAGAACTAGTTACTTTGTAATAGCTACTTAGTAACAAGCTAATTAGTAATGGCTAATTCGTAATAGCAAATTAATAATAGCTAATTAGTAATAGCTAATTAGTAATAGCTAATTTGTAATAGCTAATTTGCCATAGCTAATTAGTAATAGCTAATTTGAAATAGCTAATCATTAATGGCTAATCAAGAACATCTAATTAGTAATAGCTAATTAGTAATAGCTAATTAGTAATAGCTACTTATTAATAGTTTATCAATAATAGCATTTCTGAACCCTTCAACCGAGTGTACAGAGGGCGGGATCCCACACAAGGGTCCCAAATTACAATAAATACTTAGCAAATACTACTGGAGCAGGGGACATACATCTGGGCAGGATACAAGTCAGAGAGATACAAAGGTTCCTGATACACAAACTCATGTACATGAGAAAATCATGTCAAATCTAGAATTAGGGTACAACTTAAGTAATGAATCTCTTCATTGGTTGGGGGAGGTGTTATAGAGATGTTTAGATAGTTGAAAATCCTCAAGAAGGGCTGTCTTGATAGCAAGAAGACACCTCACTACAATGTCTTTGAACCCTCTATAGCTCTTGCATTTCTGCAACATGTATATGGAAACATCAGCAAGAAGACACCTCACTACAATGTCTTTGAACCCTCTATAGCTCTTGAATTTCTGCAACATGTATATGGAAACATCAGCAAGGTTCCTTTCTGAAGACAAGTAGGAGATAAGTTAGTGATATCCATTATAGCAGAGTCCTGAATGACCCCACCATTGACAGTGAGGTCATTCCAGCTAGAGTATCCCTTCTTGCAACACTTGCGCTCTTTGATTCCCATTTTGCAATTGTTCCGCAGAGATAGCCATCCAATCCCGATGCTTTCCTGAAGAGAAAAATCAGAATGAGTAAAGTACTTCTCATTAGGGCAACATGCCTTTTTAACCTCCATCCAAGCCTTCCATAATCTACAACAAAGGGAATTGCCTATAACAACAAAAGAGTGAGGAGACACAATAATATCCCATAAAGAATGATCTTGCTAGGATTTATAGTTTTCTATGTAAAAATGTTTAGTGTTTCTTTTTATGAGCTTAGCCCATATGTCAGAAGAATCGAGAGATCTAGCTATCCATTTAGAAACTTTATTAGGGAGGCAGCAGATGTTCCACTTGATTGAACTTCTTAGCACAGAAATGGTTATTGAAGAAACTAGTTTATAATTATCTAGTCAAATCCTGTACTACATAGTGCCAGACAAAAAAGTTGTCCAACATCACATGGGTATTACAAATTCCAGGGCATACTATTATAAACGGCCTCATACACATCACCATTTATGGTAAACATGTATGTACAATCGTGGACTAGTGACATGGGTATTTTAATGCATCTTACAAGATGGGAATACATATAAGCTGGTGGTCTTGTTTCTAACAACCTGTAGACATTTTCTTCTAGTCTCTCATAAAATAAACCCACCACATAATATGTTCTTGAAGTTATCAGGTTCCACACATCCATTACATTCTTCGGACTGAACTGTTTTCCTTGTGTGCACTTTAATAAATAGAAATCTACACCTTCATCATTGTTCTCTTCTGCATTGACTGCAAAGTTGTCATCCACTGCCAATGCATCTGATAGGTAGCTGCCATCACCTTCAAATGTAAAATTGGAAAAGGATGAGTCTTTTGCTTCATCTGACTCATTGATAGGAGTCAAAGTATGGTACACCCAATTTTGAACATGGCATTTGTTGATGCATCTTTTCCACTGACCATGGATACAATGAAAGCAATAACATGTTAGTTCTCTGACACCAATGCAATGTCCACCTAACCTTGAATAGCCACAAATTGAATGCAACGATCAAACTTGAGATATCCCCTTACAATCACAAGCCTTCTCCCTGTTCACTTCATCAATCTTCACTTCCCAGAAGACCCGTGTGACATCTCTCCCTTTTGACTCTGACAAATGTCCCCTAAGAAATTTCACAACGTCTACAGAACACTTCAGCATTGCACCTTCAGGTTTAAGTTGTTCATGGGTTAGCTCCCTTTTCACAAATGCACCTGCACCATCATGTTCTCCCTTCCCATGCCCTGACTCAAGGAAGTTCCATATCATAGTCATGCCTGTTAGCCTTGGATATCTTCCTACGAAGTAAAATGGATGTTTAGCTTTAAATTGAGAAGCTGCACCATCTGACCATACCCGATGTTGGCTTAATTCAAGATGTATCTCTCTCAACCATTGCCAATGTAATTGGAAACAATGTTGCAGAAAAAGGGTTTCATGCTTCTTGTCATCGGATATGAAGAAGTGGATTACCTTTTTAGGAATACCCTCCAAATGAAAATATGTGATATGCACAAAAATTACCTATACAGACCACCAATGCATAGATTGTATTTCATTTTGCTCGCAGAATGTATAGTTTTTTGCAAAATCAACCACTGAAACCACAACATCTCCTGGGAATTCAGAGACACACATCTTAAAATGGTTTGCTTGCCATAAATAAATGAAATTGTGCTTGATAGTTTTCTTTAGAGTTTTCTCAAATAATCCTATTACAACTTTAGGATTCATCTCCCTCTTTATCAATTCTTTCCTTTTATGAACTTGTCCTTCATACATTGACTCGACATCTATAAAGATCTTTACAGGAATATGATATTCCTCAATGTTAGTCTCTCTCGGACACCACTTAAGATGTCCAACTCTGCAATCAAAGCACTCACCCATCACACATTTGTACTGGTGGAATGTGGTATCATTTTGACGTGGACATAGAATGCTCTCTATAATGCTGCTAATCGATCGAAATGTAGTTGCTGAAGCATTGCACCTTGATGTCTTCCCTACTTGACAAATAGAACAATCACATTTACAAAGATCGCTATGCATGACCGAGCTTGATTGACATAGGAGTTTGATTGCATCCTTAAGGTATGACATTTGAACGTGATAAATGCAGCAACATGTGAATCTGTCTTTCAATCTCTTAACAAAATATGGCTTCAATGATTCAAACTTTCGAAGCTGGATATTTATCATTGGATGCAATTTTTTGAAGCATATAAATAGCTCCATCTACATTACACAAACAAATTGTTATTAGTAGTCATTAATTAGCTAGTTATCAGATTGCTATTACTAAGTAGTTGGTGGTTAGTTGTTACAAGGTATTAGATTATCACTAGTTACTTCTCAGTAATTAGCTATTACTAATTAAGTTGTTAGTAATTAGCTATTATTAAGTAACTGGTTCTTGGTTAGCTATTTGTAATTAGCTATTACTAAACACCTGGTTCTTAGTTAGTTCTCAATAATTAGCTATTACCGAGAACAATTAGCTTGTTAGCGATTAGCTATTACTAAGTAGCTAGTTCTTGGTTAGCTATTTGTAATTAGCTATTACTAATCAACTTGTTACTAATCAAATATTACTAAGTAGCTGATTCTTGGTTAGCTATTTGTAATTAGCTATTACTAAGTAGCTTGTTACTAATTAGCTTCTTACTAATTAGATATTACTAATTAGCTTGTTATTAATTAGCTATACTAAGTAGTTGATTCTTGGTTAGCTGTTTGTAATTAGCTATTACTAATTAGCTTGTTACTAATTAGTTATTACTAATTAGCTTGTTATTAATTAGCTTGTTACTCATTATCTTGTTACTGATTAGCTATTACTAATTAACTTGTTAGTAATTAGCTATTATTAAGTAGCTTGTTCTTGGTTAGTTGTTTGTAATTAGCTATTACTAATTAGCTTGTTACTAATTATCTATTACTAATTAGCTTGTTACTAATTAGCTTGTTACTAACTAGCTTGTTACTCATTAGCTTGTTGCTAATTAGCTTGTTACTAATTATCTACTACTAATTAGCTTGTTACTAATTAGCTATTACTAATTAGCTTGTTAGTAATTAGCTATTACTAAGGAGTTTGTTCTTGGTTAGTTGTTTGTAATTAGCTATTACTAATTAACTTGTTACTAATTAGCTTGTTACTAATTAGCTTGTTATTAATTAGCTTGTTACTAACTAGCTTGTTACTCATTAGCTTGTTACTAATTAGCTATTACTAATTAACTTGTTACTAATTACCTTGTTGCTAATTAGCTTGTTACTCATTAGCTTGTTATTAATTAGCTTATTAGTAATTAGCTATTACCAAGTAGCTGGTTCTTGGTTAGTTGTTTGTAATTAGCTATAACTAATTAGCTTGTTACTAATTAGCTTGTTACTCATTAGCTTGTTACTCATTAGCTTGTTAGTAATTAGCTATTACTAAGTAGTTGGTTCTCGATTAGCTGTTTGTAATTAGCTATTACTAATTAGCTTCTACTAATTAGCTATTACTAATTAGCTTCTACTAATTAGCTATTACTAAGTAGCTTGTTACTAATTAGCTTGTTAGTAATTAGCTATTTCTAAGTAGCTGGTTATTGGTTAGTTGTTTGTTATTAGCTATTACTAATTAGCTATTACAATAACATCTACCACTCATCAGTCCAATTTATTATATTGACTTTACATTGAGTATGCTCATCTGATATCATTATGTGCTCCATCACTTACATATGTAGACTTGTTATACCACTTTTAAACTGTTGGTGTTAGACATCTACGAAAGCACGTGAACAACACAAGGAAGAAGAGGAAGCTTGGAGCACAACACACAATACTGAATGTATTACTAGAGAATGTACAAAGATAAGTAGCCCATTAGGTCAATAGGCGTATATACAATCCGGGGAGAAAAAAACATCTTAAAGAGGGAAAAAAGTGCCCCGGTGGTCCTAGTGTGTTCACACACATCACTACCTAAATATATCAACAAATCCCCCCTAGAAGTGATGCGGTGAACAAGGAGCTGGCACTCATGTATAAGGAAGTGTAAAGCTACGTGGAATCAATCCACAAAAGGAAGTAAGCCCAAAGCTTTGCGGAAAGCTTCAAACTTCTCCCTAGGCAAAGCCTTCGTGAAAAGGTCTGTAATGTTCTCCTATGTGGGCACATATGCGAAGCTGATCTCTGCAACAAAGAACCTCTCCCTGACATAATGATAATGCACCTCAATGTGCTTAGTGCGAGCATGGAACACAGAGTTCCTCGCAACTGCTAATGCGCTCTGACTGTCGGTGAAGATGGTGGTGGCAAAAGACTGGCCAACACCCAAATCAACCATAAGGCGTCTGAGCCACACACACTCAATAGTAGCTGTGAAAGCTTCCCTATACTCAACCTCACAACTAGAAGTGGCCATAGTTGTTGGTGCATTTTACCCAAGCCTACATGCTTGATATGCTTGGTATTATCCTCATTTGTAAGTCACATGTGTATTCATGTGAACACCTCTTGTAAAAGAGTACATTTTATCTATTGTAAATGGAAAAAGAAAAAAGGAAAAGAATGGCTTACCTCATCCATGATGTAAAAGAAAATTCATGGCTCTAACTACCTAAAACCACGAATTTTTGAGCTGAGGGAATCTCTTCTAACTTTGGGGATCACTTTTAGGTGGAGCCATTTGAATTCGAATTCAAAACTCTCTCCAAGAATAGCTATAAAAAGAGCAAGAAGGAAGAGGCGATTAGCAAGCCTTGTACGTGACCACTTCATGTCATTTTGTAGAGATTGAAGAGCTTACTCCATAGATCTATCATTCTACTCCCATTGTGCAAAGATTCATTGCCAATGTGTTTGTAATCATATGTGAATCTATACATTTATCATCATCTACTTCTTTGTTTTGTTCTCTGCTATAGTCACTCAGAGCAGTAACTTGAGAAGGTCATATCTCGAGTTCTATGCAACCTTTTTCAGTCTTTTAATGTGCGTTGCATAGCTCTTACTGTCTTCTATCTGCATATAAATTTTCAAGGTCATTTGATTTACACTTTTGGAGATATCTGCATTTTACTGCTCACTGGTCTATCTCTGCAGAGCCCCGAGAATGGTGGGCATGTTCCAGAAATTGATGAATCTTCTTCTCAGTGCTCAGTCCATCATTTGAAGTGTTTTAACTTGGATTGGGAAGATTTCTAAGTCTATTTGCAATTCCCAAAAGGAATTTATCCAATTCCTACCAGGTTCAGAGCATTGTTCATTTTTTCTAGCAGGTGTATGTCCAAAAATAGCAAGTTTTGGGAGCTAGTCATTTCGCAACTAGTTTGTCTTGACTTAAACCTTTGGGATACATGTTCCAAAGTACTTGGCTGATATTTTGGTGGATTTAGGAATCTAAAAGGGTCTACTAATGAACTCTGAAGTCTCGGTTGGCTGGTGTGAAGCTGGTTGTAGCAGCACCTACTCATATTTGGATTGCATCCACCATCTCTTTTCACAGTGGTATCAGAGCATAGTCAAGCAACATGGGAGATGGATTTCCATCAACAATTGACAAATTGGATAAAAAAAAATACCCAGAATGGTCTCTAAGGATGGAGGCTTACCTTCAAGGGAGGAATCTATATGGATTCATATCCGGAGATGAAGCAATACCAACCATGAGGAACAAAGGGCAACCATCACATGAAGAAGTGGAAGGACTTACAAATTGGTGTTCGAAGGATGCACTTGCAAGGTCCTATATTCTAAACTCAATCTCTGATTTTCTTTTACCTCATGTCAAGGGATGCAAGACATCAAGAGAGACCTGGAATGCACTTGCTTCTTTCTTCTCTTCCAACACTCGAGCAAGGAAGAACCAATTGTGGATGGAGTTCACAACAATGAAGAAAAGCCCGAAGCAAAATGTGACTGATTATGTCACAAAGATGAAGGTACCAACTTGGAAGCATTGGAGAGGTAATTGAAGAGGAGCAAATCATTAGACAAATCATAAATGGAATCAAAGCAGACGACAAGTGGGAGTCATTCACAACAGCCATGGATTTATACATGGATATGCATGTACCTGACCTCAACACACTCATGGGCCAACTCTTCACTCATGAAGCAAAGATTAGCAAAAGTGGTGAGTCCTCAAGAGGTAATCAAACTTCTGCTTTATATTCTGATAAAGCTAAGGTCAAGGACAAGTCAAAGAATAGGAAGAATGAAGATGAAGGTAGCTCTTTCCAAGCAAACTTTGCAGGTAGAGGAAGAGCTAGAGGAAGAGGCAGAGGTGGAAAACAAGGCAGGGGGAGATTCCAATCATCTCAACCTTGCAATATATGTGGCTTATCTAATCATACTACTGAAGAATGTTTCAAGAACCTGAGGAACTCAAGAGGAAGAGGATTCAATAGAGGTGGCTATGGATCAAATAGAGGCAGATACAATGGAGGCTACAACAACAACAACAACGACTACAACAACAATTACAACAACAACAACTATCAAAGTGGCCATAGATGAAGAAGAGACTACAATAACTATGCAGAGGACCAAAGTCAAGAAGATTCATTATTGATTATGAATCTATCAGTGAAGAATGGTAAGGATGATGATCACATATTTTACATTGATTCGGGATGCTCAAACCATGTAGCAGGAAATGTGGCTTTACTTTCTGATTTGGAAGATCCTCATACCAAGCATGAAGTGCAGATAGGAGATGACACAAAGCACTCAGTGGAGAAGATAGGTAATGTGAAGACATCAGATGGGAATATGAACCTCTTAAGCAAAGTCTTGTATGTCCCTACAATTACCAAAAATTTAATAAGTGTTGGACAGATTGTTGAAAAAGGATTGCAGGTTAGATTCAATTGATTAGGAGCATATGTTGAAGACCCAAGGCAAGGCTTTAGAAGGATTTCCAAAGGAGAAAAGACAGGAAGGCTTTTCACGTTTGAAGTGGAAGATACAAAGAACATAGTTTTGTTTAGCTATGGATCTCAAACTCTAACAGAGTTGGAGATATGGGACAAAAGGCTTGCTCACATTGGTGAGAGGACACTCAAACAAATTTGCAGGGACCAAAGTGTACTTGGTTTGCCTAATATCACAAGGCAACACATGATTTATAAGTGTGAAGCTTGTCAACTCGGCAAGGCTCATAGACAACCTTTCAATAAGAAAGGATATATGTATCAAAATCCTTTGGATCTAGTGCACACGGATGTGTGGGGTCCAAGTAAGGAGCCATCTATATCAGGCTCAAGATATTATGTGTCTTTCATAGATGATTGTAGCAGGTGGACCATTCTGTTTTTCATGAAGCACAAGGATGAATTGTTAATTGCTTTAAGAAGTATATTGCTCTTGTTGAAAACCAAACAGGTAGGACTTTGAAAAGACTCAGATCAGATGGTGGAGGAGAATACTTCTCTTCTGAATTTGATGCCTTCTTCCATGAAAGAGGCATTAAAAGGGAAGTCACTACAAGGTATACACCCGAACTCAATGGTGTCGCAGAGAGGAGGAACATAGCTATTGTCGAAGCTGCAAGGTCCATGCTCAACGAAAAGGAATTGCCAAACTACCTATGGATAGAGGCTGTGTCTACAGCCACATATCTCATAAATAGACTTCCATCTAAGTCACTAGATGGAACCACTCCATATGAAGTGTGGAATGGAAGAAGACCTAGTCTAGAGCATTGTAAAATCTTTGGATGCTTAGCCTATGCTCACATTCCTTCTCAAGTAAGAGGGAAATTGGATCCCAAGGCAGAGAAGTGTGTATTCATTGGTTATGATCAAAACCAAAAAGGATATAGATTGTACAATCCAACCAATAAAGGATTTTCTGTGAGTAGAGATGTAATTGTTGATGAAAACAAATCATGGTTTGATGATGACAGGAAAGTGAAGCTACCATATGACTTGGATGAAGATTTTCCATCACTTCAACCAAAGGAGCCAAAGCAGATTGAAGAAAGTGATTCGGAGATTGACCTAGAAGACTTGGAAAGACTAAAGCTATGGAAGAACAAAGGTAAAGCAAAGATGCAGGATGCTACATATGGACCTGAGAGCTCACATCAACCACTTAGAAGCTCTTCAAGGGAGAAGAAGAAACCAGAGAGGTTTGGTTATGATACTTCTTTGGTCACCAAGCACTCAATCTACATTGCAAAGGATTCAACCAATGAAGAACCTACCACATTCGAAGAAGCACAAAGCAAGAAAGCTTGGAGAGATGCAATGGATGAAGAAATGGAAGCCTTGAAGGAGAATGACACTTGGAGCTTGTACCTAACAAGCCATCTATGAAGGTAATTGGATCTCGATGGATATACAAAATCAAGAGGAATCCAGATGGAAGTATAAATAGACACAAAGCAAGGTTAGTTGCTAAAGGGTTTGCTCAAACCCATGGTATTGATTATGAGGAGACTTTCTCTCCTGTCGCAAAAATGCCTACAATTAGGGTTCTCATAAGTCTTGCTGCATCTAGAAATTGGAATCTCTATCAACTTGATGTAAAGAATGCTTTCTTGAATGGATGGATTTATGAGGAAGTGTATATGGCACAACTTCCTGGATATGAGGATGCACATCATCCTAACTATGTATGCAAACTAAAGAAAGCTTTGTATGGATTGAAGCAAGCTCCAAGAGCTTGGAATTTCAGATTGGTGACTTTTTTGCAGGACCAAGGATTCAAAGATAGCAAGGCGGATACCTCTTTGTTCATAAAGAGGAATGGATCTGAAGTGATCTATTTATGTGTGTATGTTGATGATATTATTATCACAGGCAATGATCTTGAAGGAATCAAACAGGTAAAGACTCAAATGAAGGAGGAGTTCAAAATAAGTGACCTCGGACCACTCACTTATTTTCTTGGATTGGAGTTAATCTACACAGATTCATGTATATACATCACACAAAGGAAGTATGTCCATGACATGCTCGTCAAGTTCAAGATGGAAAATACCAAGTGTGCAGGTACACCTATGGAGCAAAATCATAAGCTTAGTGCTTATGAAGGAGAGCCAATTGAAGACATCACAAGCTATCAAAGCTTGGTTAGAAGTTTGAACTATGCAACACTCACAAGGGTGGATATATGCTATAGTGTTAGCATATTGAGTCAGTCTATGCATAAGCCGAGAAGACCACATATGGAAGCGGCCAAGAGAGTCCTCAAGTACCTAAAGGGGACCATGAATGAAGGTTTGTTTTATTCATATACTTCAAATATTGAGCTAAAGGTCTACTCAGATGCAGATTGGGCCGGATCTAGAGATGATAGAAGAAGCACATCCGGGTATATATCGTTTGCAGGTTCAAAAATCATTTCTTGGTCATCGAAGAAGCAACCAACCATGGCATTATCTTCTACCAAAGCCGAATATAGAGGTTTGGCTAATGCAACTCAAGAAATCATGTGGTTAAAGTCTTTGTACACAGATATTGGACTTCATTCTTCAACACCTCACATTTTTGGTGACAACACAAGCTCACTACATCTAGCAGCTAATCCGGTATACCATGCTAGAACCAAGCATATTGAAGTCCACTGCCATTATGTAAGGGAGAAGCTAATGAGCAAGGATATTCATCTATCCTATGTCTCTACAGATATGCAATGTGCAGACATGTTGACTAAAGCTCTTGATGGTACAAAGTTAAGTAGATTCAAGTTGATGATTGGCTTGTAGGAAATCAAGGACAATTGAAGACTTATTTGGAGGCCAAGCATGTTAGGCTTGAGGGGGAGCTATTGGTGCATTTCACCCAAGCCTACATGCTTGATATGCTTGATATTATCCTCATTTGTAAGTCACATGTGTAGTCATGTGAACACCTCTTGTAAAAGAGTACATTTTATCTATTGTAAATGGAAAAAGAAAGAAGGAAAAGGATGGCTTACCTCATCCATGATGTAAAAGCAAATTCGTGGCTCTAACTACCTAAAACCACGAATTTTTGAGCTGAGGGAATCTCTCCTAACTTTGGGGATCACTTTCAGGTGGAGCCATTCGAATTCAAATTCAAAACTCCCTCCAAGAATAGCTATAAAAAGAGCAAGAAGGAAGAGGCGATTAGCAAGCCTTGTACATGACCACTTCATGTCATTTTGTAGAGATTGAAGAGCTTACTCCATAGCTCTATCATTCTACTCCCATTGTGCAAAGATTCATTGCCAATGTGTTTGTAATCATATTTGAATCTATACATTTATCATCATCTACTTCTCTGTTTTGTTCTCTGGAATACTCACTCAGAGCAGTAACTTGAGAAGGTCATATCTCGAGTTCTATGCAACCTTTTTCAGTGTTTTAACATGCGTTGGATAGCTCTTACTGTCATCTGTCTGATATAAATTTTCAAGGTCATTTGATTTACAGTTTTGGAGATATCTGCATTTTACTGCTCATTGGTCTATCTCTGCAGAGCCCCGAGAATGGTGGGCATGTTCCAGAAATTGATGAATCTTCTTCTCAGTGCTCAGTCCATCATTTGAAGTGTTTTAACTTGGATTGGGAAGCTTGCTAAGTCTATTTGCTATGCCCAAAAGGAATTTATCCAATTCCTACCAGGTTCAGAGCACTGTTCATTTTTTCTAGCAAGTGTATGTCCAAAAATAGCAAGTTTTGGGAGCTAGTCATTTCACAACTAGTCTATCTTGACTTAAACCTTTGGGATACATGTTCCAAAGTACTTGGCTGATATTTTGGTGGATTTAGGAAGCTCAAAGGGTCTACTAATCAACTCTAAAGTCTCAGTTGGCTGGTGTGAAGCTGGTTGTAGTAGTACCTACTCATCTTTGGATTGTATCCACCATCTCTCTTCACAATAGTAGGCTGCTTCTTGCTCAACCAAGATATACATGAGCTACCAAGCATGAAGCAAAAGCCACTAGTGGACACACGAGTGTCATAGCAACCAGCCTAGCCAGAGTCAGAAAAAGCATGCAAATCTGGCAGTAGTGATCCCCCCTTGGGATAAAACAACGCAAGTAGCTGAGTACCACTAAAGTAGCGAAAGATGCGCTTAACCGCCTACCAATGCTTGACACCTGGGCAATGCATAAACCTGCTCATCTGTGAGACATCAAACTGAATATCTGGGTGAGTAATGCATAAGTAAATCAAGCATCCAACGGCCTACTGATAGAGAATAGCATCAAATGCATCTCCAACATCGTGAAGACTCAATTGTAAACCTGTCTCCATAGGAGTGGCAATAGGCTTATAGTCTTCAAGGCCGAAACACTGCAATAATGTGTCAATATATTTCATTTGACACAAAGCCATTCCACCATCAATGTGCATAAACTGAATGCCCAAATAGTGATGGAAATGCCCCAAATCAGACATCTCAAATGAGGCATGCAAATCAGCCTTAAAATCAGAAATAAGCTTCTCAATAGGACCAATGAGCAGCATCTCATCAACATAGACAACAATGATTAGAAGCACATCATAAGCATGCTTAACATATAAGGTGCTTTTAGTTGGACTGTTCTCAAAACCATGTGCAATCAGATAGGCATGTATCTTCTCATACCAAGCACGTGGTGCTTGCTTTAAACCATATAATGCCTTCTTTAACCTGCACACCTAGTTTTCATGCCCTTTCTACACAAAGCCACGGGGTTGAAAAACATACACTTCTTTATGCAAGTCACCATTAAGAAATGTAGTTTTAATGTCCAACTGATGTACATTCCAACCATGATGGGCTGCCAGTGCACAGATGCTCTGAACAGTAGTCATACGGCATGTAGGTGCAAAGGTCTCATCAAAATCAATGCCTTTTCCTGTGCATAACCCTTTGCAACAAGCCGAGCCTTATACTTGTCATTTGTACCATCAAGCTTATGCTTCAGCTTGTATACCCACTTAGTCCCAATGGCCTTCTTGCCAGGAGGCAAGTCACATAAAGAACAAGTACCATTCTTCATTATAGCATCATATTCAGATTGCATAGTAGCCATCCAATTTTTTGAATTTTGTGCTTCATCAAACAAAAGAGGCTCAGTCTCATCACAGAGACTAGATGCAACCATAGCATAGCAATCTGATGCAAACGAGGCACAATGAGAGCCTGAACGAGTACGATATGGTAGAGGTGCATCTAATTTGCTGTCATGCAAGGTTTGCACCAGCCATTTTGGCATAGTTTTTGCTTGCTCAATATCAACTCTCTCATCAACAAGTGCATCATGTAAATCTACATCCGAAATGGAATGATCTGCATCATCACCTAAAACCTGCAAAGGTTGAGAAGTTGCCTCATTGGGACCAGCACTAGACTATCCACCTGTAAAAAGAGGCAACAAAGTCTCATACATGTCTTTGGAGCTAACAGATGCCTCCTTAGTACATGAAAGCAATGGTTGAATATCATATTCCACAAAAACAACATCACGGTGTCGTAAAGGGGTGTGAAGGGAGACTGACGTTCATCTACAAGAATCGCGCTAACCTAACCATGTGACTGCACGCAAGGTGCTTCTAAGTATGCCTAGGGCCTTTGGTTGATTTTTCAGTTTAGGTGTGATAAAAACCTATATGTTTCTAATATATGGGAGTGTAAATTAAGAACTAATTATTTAGAATAAGGACCGTAAGGACGAGCGTTTCTATAATGTTCTATAGCTTCTAATTGATAAGACATAACTAAGTTCTCGTTTGTAATTTTATCTTTAACAAAGTCAACTTCTTCATTCTCAATTTGATTTGAGCTAGGTTTTCTAACTAAATTAGGTGGGAATAAGTCTTTCTTGTCCTCCGGTTCTGGCAAAACTATGGCAATTAAAGGTAAAATTCTAGAAAGAAGACGATCGTAATCTAACGTGTGTAAAGTTTCGTTAACTACTTTATCTTTAATAATTTCAACTTCTATATTTTCGTTATTATTTGAACTATCAACTGAATACGGAAGAAATGTTCCTATTATTAAGTTTTCTAATTCTTGATTCTTAATATCAGAATCGTTTGTAGATACTAGTTTAGAACTACTTGTAGATCCTATCTCTTTAGACATACGAAATAAAAAAGTAAAGATCTCAATTGATTTTCAGAAAAACAGTATGAAGATTTTTTTAAAATCAGTTTTATTTAAGCCTATACAAATCGTAATTATATTGAAAAGTGGAAGTGCTAGAGATCTTTAGGATTTAAGCCTATACAAAAGCTTATACAATTCTCTTAATAAATAATCCTATACAACTTAATAAACAATCTTCAAATATCGTAATTTTGTGATCTTGAAATCTCGTATGCTTGTGTTCTCGTATGCTCCTTTGTAATCTCTTCAATGATCTGCAGGAAGCGATTAGGACAAAAAACATAAGTAAGTTTTTAGTAAAAATAAAACACTCATTAATTTAACATTCAATACATAACTTAAACCTATACTAACTCATGTATACATAGACTTCTAACTTCCTAACTTTCATGCATTTGAAGACACCTATGCAAACACACATTTGTTTACACGCAAACATGCATCATATAACAATTCAATATCTATCATTCATACAAGCATATCAACATGCATACAATCTTATATCAATTATGCATTCACTAATTCGTATTTAACATGCATAATATATTTTATGTATTAACATGCATTAGTATATATATGCATTTACTAACATGCATAAACATGCATACTAACATGCATTCATAAACATGCACTATCATCTAATATGTATACACTTATTCTCATGCATTTATGCATACATTTGCATACGTACATTCAGTACACATGGATATATGCATCATTTCACATGCATATATGTTTTAGTTCTCATGCATATCCTATCTTCATATGCATATGCATATGAATTATCTCTAATATGCACATGTATTATCTTATACCTTCTATATGTACATGTACTACATGCTAAATCTATCTTAACATGCACATGCATACACATGCACTCTTACTCAAATAGACATACATAGCATATTCATCACTCATGCTTATCATTTCTAAACATGCATAAAATGCATCACACTTCATATGCACTCATGCATACACTCCTACATTTATGAAAATCATTCTTCATATGCATACATATTAACATGCATATTAATATACATGCATGCTCATGCTCACACATATTCATGCATACATACATTCATGCATACTCATATATGCTCACACTTACGCACACATATGCAATCACTCTCTCACTCTTTTTGCAACAAAGAAAACATTTGTCGGATCCATAAACACTTGAAATCAACTACATGAATAGTGCTATCAGAAGTCAATTTCCATAATTCTGCTTTCTTTGGAAGTGTGATGAGAATGATAAGTAGAAACCCAAAAAGTTCTTGGAACATTGCTATATACCTCAGGTGCACAAATATACAGAGATGATGGTTGCACGAGTAGTGAGTGCTAACTCTCCCCCCTGTTCTGCTTGTCTCTCACTCTCCAGGTCTTCAGGAAGCTTGGAAGGCGCTGTAGTGCCCTAATTGTGGGTGCCTCTATGTGTACATGCACAAGATAACTTGACTCGGGAATCCGGACATGAGGAAATGCTCTCTCTGTGAACATGCCGACATGACTTTCTCTTCTCAGGCTCTAAATTACTCTTGATATAACAGTGCAAACCAACAAATCCTCTTCAATCCCTCAATACTTCTCCGTAACGGATCAATACAAGCTCTACTTTATATTTGTGCTCTCTCTCTCTCTCTGTGTACGTGTGATGTGTGTACGCGCTTTATATTCAGGTTTAGAAGTTTCCAATTTCTTTTGTTCTTCTTTCGATTGAACATTTTCATCGGTCGGCTTTTTGCCTTCCTTTATCATTTTTCTCTTTTCTTCTTGAGATAAATTTGATTCATCAAACTAAATTTTTTTATCAATTTTCTTTTCATCTTCTCTCGTTTGTCTTCTAGTTATCCTCCTATCACCTTCTTCTACATCATCCTGTTGATCTTCTCGTCTCCGTTTTTCCTCAACATTAGCAATGTGAGAAAAGACAGAAGATTGATCTACAGGAGATTTCCATGCAGTCTTGTACATTATCTCGTCTCTAGCTCATACCAGTGCCTCTATTGAATATGGATTTTGGCTAGGCATTGAAGAAGGCCTATCCTCGACCGGCTCTAGTCTTGCAGCCAAAGTACTGGAAGTTGCATTTGAGACTGTTAAATTTTCGTAAAGCTTTTTCATTCCGCCTTTGCCCCAATTGACAGACAAAGGAAGATGTGACCTAAAGTCACATAGTCTTCTGTCTATTTCAACGACTAATTGATTTGCCTTAGCACTTTTTAACTCTTCACAAGCAAATGATGCGTGCTCCAGACTATCACACCAAACACAGCGCTTCACACCAGTCCCTCTTTTCTCATTAGTTCTTTGAAAGGATGGCTGTACAGCAACCTGAGGAGCCTGCTGAGGTGCTGGCTGAAAGACTGGTTGTGGTGGAACATATTGAGTCATAACTTGTTGATTAGGTGGTGCTTGCCCTGCACCACTACCACTAGCCCCTGAATCATTAAAGCTCATGGAGTAAACTTGTTTATTTAAATTAGCAACCTCTTTTGAAAGAGATGCCTGCATATTCATGACATTTTCCATTTGTTTACATAGAATATCTAGTTGAAATTCTATGGGAGCTTTAGTAGTAGTTGTATTATTAGCCGTAGCCATAGTAGCAGGCATTGGCATGCCAACTTGCCTTATAGCAGGAGTCTCTCTTGGCTGAGAAGCATTAGGTCTAGAATATAAAATCGTTTGCCTTTGCTTCATTTGAGCAACAACCTCTATCTCTTTTTTGACTTTCTCCCAGTCATCAGTTAGCCCATACCTTTTTCCTGGCTCCTCTATTTGTCTTTCAATTTCAGCCCTATCCTCAGGACTAAGTATCTTAAGAAAATATATAATTACATCTGGATTAATAGCATTTCTATCATCTTCAGGAAGTTGAGCCAGACGTCTCATAAACTCACCATGAAGATGAGTTAAGGACTCATTGCTCTTAATAGTGTTTAACCACCGCAAAAAACCTTCTCGACTGTGCTGGCTAAAATCCTCGAGGTAGAACATTTTATGAAGTTCCTTTCTAAATTCCTCCCAAGGTTTTTCAACGTGTTTTTGTATAGATTCTACAATTGAACTAGAAACTACACGTCCAAAGTATTTCACTAGCACATCTTCAGGTAATCCCTGGATTTGCACTTGTTCCTCAAATGCATCCAAGTATTCCGTAATGTTCAATCCAATAAATTTTCCTTTTTCTTTTAGAATAGCTTGGACTGTACGTGTCCCTTGCTTTTCTATCATCATGTTCCTAAACATCTCCTCCATCTTGCGTTCTTGATAACGTTTCAAATAGAGAAGAAGTTCCCTAATAGCCGGATCTAATTGCTCTCTAAATTGTCTAAATCTATCACTAGTTGATAAAGCCAGGGATGGCTTTACCCTAATCCTAGGCTTTACTAAATCTAATTTTCTTTTCTAAAATCTTTTTGATTTCTAAAAACCTAAATTTATCTCTTTTTATTCAAAAAAAACCTAATAAAGTAGTTTTTTATAAATTTTCTTGATTTAAATCCTTTAGTTTAATATTATTTTTCTTTAAAAAAATAATTTCTTTGAAAAAATAAAAGCATTAACTATAAATCAAAAGTAACCTAAATTTAAACTATTTTTATGCTAAAAACTTTCTTTTTTTTATGCAATGAAAATAAAGCAAACAATCTTTCTTTTTCAAAACTTAAAATCTTTTCTTTTTGATGATGAAAAAATAATGGCTTTTCCTAAAATGCAGATATTTAAATGCTTTAAGTAAAAATTATATTTCCTAGATACAAAAGAAAGATTCAAATACTCTTTTAATGCTAATATGAAAGTGCTTAAATCCTAAGGCTAATGAAAATAACTTTTCTTTTTAAGTGATGTGCATAAACTAAAGAACTTTAAAATAAACACCTTACTCGATGATATTTTTGCTGAAGAGGTTCAAAAGTGAACGTTTAAACAAACTTAAATACAAACTAAAGTAACTGTGAATTCCTCTTAATTCTCTTGAATGTTGATGGGGGGGGTTTGAAAACGACGAAGCTCCACCAGTTGAAAATCCTTCTTCCACGGTTTTATCACAGCTTCAATCTTCAATTTTTCTGCATACAAAAAGAAAATGAAATTAGAGATTTAAATAAAAACTGAAAATGTAACGTAAGTCCTAAGCACATTATCGTCACGCTTCACGTCGGGTTCACCAAAGCTGTCGTAGAGGGGTGTGAAGGGAGGCTGACGTTCATCTACAAGAATCGCGCTAACCTAACCATGTGACTGCACGCAGGGTGCTTCTAAGTATGCCTAGGGCCTTTGGTTGATTTTTCAGTTTAGGTGTGATAAAAACCTATATGTTTCTAATATATGGGAGTGTAAATTAAGAACTAATTATTTAGACTAAGGACCGTAAGGACGAGCGTTTCTATAATGTTCTATAGGTTCTAATTGATAAGACATAACTAAGTTCTCGTTTGTAATTTTATCTTTAACAAAGTCAACTTCTTCGTTCTCAATTTGATTTGAGTTAGGTTTTCTAACTAAATTAGGTGGGAATAAGTCTTTCTTGTCCTTCGGTTCTGGCAAAACTATGGTAATTAAAGGTAAAATTCTAGAAAGAAGACGATCGTAATCTAACGTGTGTAAAGTTTCGTTAACTACTTTATCTTTAATAATTTCAACTTCTATATTTTCGTTATTATTTGAACTATCAATTGAAGACGGAAGCAATGTTCCTATTAATAAGTTTTCTAATTCTTGATTCTTAATATCAGAATCGTTTGTAGATACTAGTTTAGAACTACTTGTAGATCCTATCTCTTTAGACATACAAAATAAAAAAGTAAAGATCTCAATTGATTTTTAGAAAAACAGTATGAAGATTTTTTTAAAATCAATTTTATTTAAGCCTATACAAATCTTAATTATATTGAAAAGTGGAAGTGCTAGAGATCTTTAGGATTTAAGCCTATACAAAAGCTTATACAATTCTCTTAATAAATAATCCTATACAACTTAATAAACAATCTTCAAATATCGTAATTTTGTGATCTTGAAATCTCGTATGCTTGTGTTCTCGTATGCTCCTTTGTAATCTCTTCAATGATCTGCAGGAAGCGATTAGGACAAAAAACATAAGTAAGTTTTTAGTAAAAATAAAACACTCATTAATTTAACATTCAATACATAACTTAAACCTATACTAACTCATGTATACATAGACTTCTAACTTCCTAACTTTCATGCATTTGAAGACAGCTATGCAAACACACATTTGTTTACATGCAAACATGCATCATATAACAATTCAATATCTATCATTCATACAAGCATATCAACATGCATACAATCTTATATCAATTATGCATTCACTAATTCGTATTTAACATGCATAATATATTTTATGTATTAACATGCATTAGTATATATATGCATTTACTAACATGCATAAACATGCATACTAACATGCATTCATAAACATGCACTATCATCTAATATGTATACACTTATTCTCATGCATTTATGCATACATTTTCATACGTACATTCAATACACATGGATATATGCATCATTTCACATGCATATATGTTTTAGTTCTCATGCATATCCTATCTTCATATGCATATGCATATGAATTATCTCTCATATGTACATGTATTATCTTACATGTACATATGTATTATCTCTCATATGTACATGTACTACATGCTAACTCTATCTTAACATGCACATGCATACACATGCACTCTTACTCAAATAGACATACATAGCATATTCATCACTCATGCTTATCATTTCTAAACATGCATAAAATGCATCACACTTCATATGCACTCATGCATACACTCCTACATTTATGAAAATCATTCTTCATATGCATACATATTAACATGCATATTAATATACATGCATGCTCATGCTCACACATATTCATGCATACATATATTCATGCATACTCATATATGCTCACACTTACGCACACATATGCAATCACTCTCTCACTCTTTTTGCAACAAAAAAAACATTTGTCGGATCCATAAACACTTGAAATCAACTACATGAATAGTGCTATCGGAAGTCAATTTCCATAATTCCTATTTCTTTGGAAGTGTGCTGAGAATGATAAGTAGAAACCCAAAAAGTTCTTCGAACGTTGCTATATACCTCAGGTGCACAAATATACAGAGATGATGGTTGCACGAGTAGTGAGTGCTAACTCTCCCCCCTGTTCTGCCTGTCTCTCACTCTCCAGGTCTTCAGGAAGCTTGGAAGGTGCTGTAGTGCCCTAATTGTGGGTGCCTTTATGTGTACATGCACAAGATAACTTGACTCGGGAATCCGGACAGGAGGAAATGCTCTCTCTGTGAACATGCCGACATGACTTTCTCTTCTCAGGCTCTAAATTACTCTTGATATAACAGTGCAAACCAACAAATCCTCTTCAATCCCTCAATACTTCTCTGTAACGGATCAATACAAGCTCTACTTTATATTTGTGCTCTTTCTCTGTGTGTGTACGTGTGATGTGTGTACGCGCGCGTCTGCGAGTAACATAGTGATAAATAGCTCTGCTATATAATTCGAGCCTACAATTCATTCCGCTTAAAATATCAACTTCCGACATCATGTGAAAAATAAGTGCTTCCAAAAGTACATTTTTATGAGCCTGCCTACGGAGTTGCACTCTAATCTCAAGCAATACAGGTCCTGCGCTAGAGCCACACTCCCAAAATGCAGTAATGATACAAAAGTAAAAGGCTTGTTGAATGTATTCATGATACATATATTACGTGATCACAACGCATGAATATTCCCATAATACATAGTTTTGAATTGAGATATGTGTATTAATACGTACATACGTGTAACTCATAAGAGGGAATACAAAACCACATACATAAATGCTCAAAATACAACCGCACACATGCATACGTGTACCCTAGTTCTTCAATCAAATATGCAATCCATCAAAATTTATGTGCTCATGTGTGGATAAATGTGTATCGTACTTTGAGAGAAAGCTTGCACAAAAACACACAAAAACGCACAGGCAAAACCGCACGCACACATGACATCTAGATTCTACGGGCATTCTTCGATAAAAAACGCGAAGCATTAGAAATTTCCATACATAGTGAGAAATACCCCTGTAGCAAATAAAATTACTTTTTTTTTTGTACACTAAAGATCACAGATAATAAGAAAGCGCGACCAATCTCTCTCTCTCTCTCTATCCTTGCACCAAAACCATGCGAACTTGTGCCATTTTTTTTAATGTGGAGATCCAATCAAGAGCATAATTGACTAAACGGATTCGACTCTAAGCATTCTACATTCGTTCTTTTAAGTAGTAGCACCATGTAATATGGCTGGGGTGAGTTCATTCTGAAGCTGCCTGCTACGATCGCATATACTGCACAAGTCAAAATATTGATTCCGCTGTAATCATACCGCATTTCATTGTTGCTGAAAGAGTTAATTGCAATCTGCACAAACCTAGGACATCTATGAAATTTTACGGGCACAGTGCATTTGCGCATCTAAGCTTGTGTGATCTCCACATCATGCAATTTTCATTCTAAATCAACAAGAATTGACGTGACAGTGGTCGCATCAAGCTTCTGGACTCGATTTTCTGAGTGCAGCAAGAAAGCATCTCCCATCTCAACTTCCATGTGCTTCGGAATGAAGCGTGCAAATGCAATATTTAAAAGAAACTCTAAAAGAGAGAATGAGAATGGTAACGAAGGCTTCTGCGTTGGTAAAGCTAAATATACTGCAGAGCTAAAACCTATTTCTCATATGCATGAGCACGAATCCACCGCCTTCTCTACCATGCTCTGAGCTCCGACTAAGACCATGTCCGTCTCCATCTCTCTTTGTGCATTCCCTCTCACTCTCTCTCTGCGAAACAAAGGTTGCAAGCGCTCACAGAAGATAGAGAGAACAATTGACAAACAACTAGTGTTCCCGAAAGAAACGATGCAAAAGGCGCCTCTCTCTCTCCCTCTTTCTCTCTCTCTCTCTCTGTGTGTAGAATTCGCCGTACCTGCAGGAAGCGATTAGGAAAAAATAACAATGAACAAAGTATATTTATAACTGGTTAACTGGTTAGTCTAACTAGTTAATTAACTAGTTAACTTCACTAGACTTCATGCATACTAACAATCACTAATACATATTTAGAGTTAGACTTCTAATTTTCTACGAATGAGTTTTAATTAATAATTTAGTTTAAAATATTTATATAAACTAGTATATATTATATTAAATCCTTTAGTTTTCAATTAAATTTACTATTACCTAAAATATAATAATGAGATCATATAACATATCATATAATGACGCTAATATATATAGGTTTTTAACATTATAAAAACTGATAACTGTTGTTTCTATAGAAGTTAAAATACCCCATACCCATTCACATGATTTCAAAGATATACTTGATTACATTCACATGCCTTTACAGATAAACTTGCATGGGTAGACACTTAGGATTAATATTCATGCTCTTATAATGAAGATGCAGTCTTTAAATGTTATGGATACATTTATGGAACTCCATATTTATACCCATGCTTAGGTAGGTAAAATTTCATAAACACTTAGACATAGATGCACACACATATATATATTAAGTATATATATGCAAACACATATATATGACATAAAAAGTCATTCACATACATATTCATAGGCATATAAACACATACATAAGTCAGTACATTCACATAAACATAGATACACACCCCTATAAACATAGATACATACAAATGAACATTCTTAAATTTATAAATGCACATAGACATGATCTCAAAAACAAAAAAAAATAAAATGAAGAATAAGAGTAAGAATCAATTATCCTTTCATTCTGCATATAATTTCTTCTTTTTCCTCCAGGTACCCAAGAAAAAAATTAGTCAATTTAAACCAATGCATTATAAAAAATATGAGAGAGATATCATTTCACCAACTCCTAAGCAAAATATTTTTATTTTTCCATTTGTCAACTCGAGTGAGGAAATCCTTCCGACAACGGCTAACCAGAATGTGTTTAGTCTGTGGATGATACAGACAATAGCCTTTACTTTCAGAACTGTACCCAACAAAAATACATTTTACTGCTTTATCATCCAATTTTTTGCGATGTTGTTCAGGCAGTAATGCATATGCCAAACAACCAAAAACATGCAGATGTGCAACAAATGGCTTGTGATCATGCGAAGCCTCATATGGAGTGATAGACTGCAATGCTTTAGTGGGACACATGTTAAGTACATATGTTGCACACATGACAGCCTCAAGCTAGAAACTATGTGGTAAAGCCTGACTCTTGACCATACACCTCGCCATCTCCATGGGTGACCTGTTCTTTCGTTCAGCAAATCCATTCTATTGAGGTGTATACGACACTTTACAATGGTGTTTTATCCCATGTGCAGCAAGAAATGCATTAAAATCAGAAGACATATATCCCCCCTCCCCTCCCCCCCCCCCCCCCCGATCAGAATGGAGGGTGCCCATTTTACATGCTGACAGATTTTCAACCAAAACCAAAAACTGTTTGAAGCACATGAATACTTCGGACTTTGCCTTCAATGGATATACCCATGCATGCCTAGAAAAATCATCGATGAAAGTCACAAAGTAAAGATAATTTCCAAAAGAAGGTGTCTGCATAGGACCACATACATCACTATGTACAAACTACAATTTCTAAGTAGCCCGAACTGAACCATCTTTTGGAAAGGAGGAACGCTGCATTTTGCCCAACATATAACCTTTGCAAACATGTTTTTTGGGTGCCTCAAGTTTGGGCAAAGAGGACACCATTTTAGATTTCTACAGGCGTAACAAACTAGCAAAATTCAGATGAACAAAGCATGCATGCCAAAGCTTTGCATCTGATATAGCCTAAGAATCATGTACTTCACATGCCAAATCATTTACAGATCTTTCATAGTCTAATGAGCTTATACAACCCACGACATAAAATGCCAGAAGCAATAATCACGTTGCCATTTGAAAGATCATGAACTATACATCTATCATCAACAAATTTCACCACCAAGCCAATCTTGGCTAATGCAGAAACTGATAACAGATTTTTCTTGATCCGTGGCACAAACAAAGCATCTGAGAAGGTGAAAGAACTACCATTAGCAGTAGTCAAAATGATCTTACCAACTTCCATAACAGGATAAGAGGAGTTTTTGGCACATGTAACAGTATTCCCTATAGGGGCAGGCTCGATTGAAGAGAAGAAACTGCGCTACAAGGTAATATATTTGGTTGCCCCACTATCAAAGTACCAAACATCTGAGTCTACTGCAAACATGCACTGCTCATGAGAAGATGGGTCAAAACTGCAAACAGTAGTAAACGCCCATTCTTCTTCCTGCACAAGATTAGCAGACTTGGTTTTTGGCGTAGAGGCCTTTGCAACAACCATTCTAGCCTCTTTCTTCTTTGCCTCTTTATCACCCAGTTTTGGACACTTCTTTATGATATGATCATTTCCTTTACATTACTTGCAAAACAATTTCTACTTTTCTGATTTCTTATCATCTTTGTCTTCCCTCTTCGATTGTGCAAAATTAGCAAATTTCTGCTTACTAGTTGAAGAACTTCATTTTCCTTTGCCCTTCTGACTAGCCACGAAAGCTTGATCTGCAACATGCATAATGGACATGTTCTGCCTCGACTGATCGTCCTGCAACAGAACAGAGACTAACTCCTCAAATGACAAGGCATTTGGATTGCCTTTCATCATCCATCGAAGAGTAGATGCAAAACTCTGATATGAATCAGGAAGACCATTCAGAACGGTATGCACAAGTGAGCTATCTAGTATAACCTCATCAGTAGAAATCAACTATTCCTTCAAGCCTTTGATCTTTGTTAGAAAGTTGTCCATAGAATCACCTTCATTCATGTGCTCACTCTCCAAATGTTTTCGGAGGTAAGCAACACAAGCCTTATTCCTAGCTTGGTACAATGTGGTAAGTGTATCCCAAGCATCCTTAGCTGTTCTGCAAGAGCGAATGTGAGGAATAATGGCATGTTTGATAGACAAAGCTATCAATGCATGTGCCTGGGCATCTTTGCCATCCCAACAAATCTGCTCTAGAGTAGGTGTTGGAAATTTAGTAGGCCCATAACTAATACCACAGCTCCAAGTTCCATAGGTACAGGATCTACAACATAAATTTCAGCAATTTTCCAATATTGACAAAACAAGACCATACCACACTTTAATCATATAAACGATGAGACAAAGATGGAGAAAGATTAGACAACATGTGTAAAGTGTTACGTAAGCCACTACTTACTCACACTATCATATATACAAATGTCAATTTACAATGTGGGAGTCAAAATCTCAACCACTCTATGTGAACAAAAATAGATGGATGAGTGAATGTACAAATGTAACAAACATATTCAGATGTATGGACAAAAATCTGAATATATATGAGATGTGTGACATAATAGGTTGTAGAAGAGTGAATATGAGTGAGAGAAAGAGGAAGGTTCAGTCTAAAACTGATAATCAGCAAACCCTCATTTGAACTTAGGCTATGGAAGACCCTAAATCAGATATGTGTGTGAAAAGATCACATACTTACAAAAGTAGCAAAGAATGCTAACAAGTTTGCTGCCAGAAATCCTCAAACTCATATGAACATATCTTCTCTAACACCTCATCCAAATATGCATGAAGCATGCATGTAATGATTCTCCTTTAGATATGCCGAATAGGACTCCTCCTGATATGAATGCCACTACCTCATAAGCTCCAAGTAGTACCTGTGTGCATATTAAAGAGAATATGTACCTGAATTCTTAACATAAGATGCAAATCTTATGTCAACCTCCATCCAATGTCTTTGAAGTACACCGAAATCTTCATGTAGAAGACAATCTTCAAATACATCATGTAGATGGTTGAGCCACACCACCAAGTTGCTGATGGGTAAGTCCTCTCCATAAGCAAGAGTATGAGCATACTCTTCTTCAAGAAGAACTCCATAGCTGCTCCTCAACATGCTCCTAGAGTGCACCATGGCTGCCCCATGTGTGCTAGAGCACCACCTCTAATGAGGGACCAAAAACTGGCATTGCCAATTGGTGTGTGATGTCTAACAAAGTGACCCAAGACTCTCTTATATAGGTTTTAAAGCTCCATGCAAAAAACTCACTAAAAAGTGCTTTATTTTAATCTCATTCGCTTTTTAAATTGCTTTTGCTTTATTTTAAGTGAGTTTGCTTTATTTTTAAAGTTTCTTTTAGCTAACTTTAAAAATAGCTTTTTGACCTACTTTTTCACACTTCTGACTACCTGATGAATGATCTAGCAACATTTTTATGATCCTCAGGCCGAGAGCTATCATATGAGGTCAAAACCCTAAATCAATAGAAAATTAGGGTTAGGTTT
Source organism: Ceratopteris richardii (assembly GCA_020310875.1). NCBI lineage: Eukaryota > Viridiplantae > Streptophyta > Polypodiopsida > Polypodiales > Pteridaceae > Ceratopteris > Ceratopteris richardii. Next base: position 94,101,968 of record CM035408.1, on the reverse strand, counting down.
TTCTCCCAAATTTGATCTCTGATGAATGAATGTCATATACCATTGGAAATTTCTCTTTGAGCTCTACAAGATAAGCTCATAAAAATTTTACCCATTTTGTGCCAAAAATGACTACCAAAATTAGGGTTTTTGCCCTAAATGGATTTTGGACTGATGTGACATTGTTTTCCAACAATTCCCCCTACAATGTCATATTGGTACAAACTAAACTAGATATATAACTTCATTCATCTGCAGATTGATATAAACTTCAAACTTGTACTCTTGAATTGATCTTCAAACCTTTTCTTCAAAAATCTTCTTCAAAACTGAATTTGAATTTCTTCAAACGCCAAAAAAATTGAATTTGCTGAATATGAACCATAATACCTGAGAAAATATGAAAACTAGATATCCAATAGTGTATATATCAAGTAATTATTGCTTGACAATATATGTAGCATGAACTGACTCTGAACCTGCTATCTCCTGTCTTCTCAAACTTGTAAGCATACACTAGGTCCACATATTTGCATTTACCTTATGAACAATTTCTCAACGTACTTCTGCTATGTCATGTAATACACTAAACAAAATAAAAAACTGAATCTTGGGACTTGTGATTGACAACTCACAACTTGGTGTATTATGAACACTAGCTGGTTCATCTCTAACTGTACTCAACTCAACTCAATCCATGAGTCTCATTAGAATTTCATATCTATGATGTCATCTTATCTTCATCCTTGTTCTATCTGTAAGTCCTTCATGCCTCTTTTATACCTGTTTCCTTCCTTTAGAGTCTGGTATAAACATATATGTGCGCACCTTTGAAACATACCTCTCTGAAATATCAAGCTTCTCTGCAATAGAACTCTGGAACTTTCTCCTAAACAAAAACACCCTAACAGGAACTTTCTCCAGACATTCTCCTTCTTCCCACTTCTTTCAAAGCTAGAACATAAAGAGAAACTGACAAAGGAAATATAGGAATACCTGAAATAGGAATACCTGTAGGTATGACTCTGCATTCTTTCACATATGGCTGAAAATAAATCTTCATGTTTCATCACCCCTTGGATGATTTATCACTACTATCCAGAATTCTTCAAATACATCAGACTTTATGAAATCTGGAACGTCTTCCTTCTTTCAACAAATCTGATCTTTAGTGATCAATACCTGTATCTGAAACAAATCATCTGAACCCTTTTTATTAGCACTACAATTGCTAATAGCTTTCACTGTCATCACTCCTCAACTTACCATATTATAGAATAAGGTTACCTGATCTATTGCATGATAACAAAAACCTTACTGACATTTTAGGATCCAATCTTTTGCAACATAACAAGTATCTTCTTCTATTTCTTTACAACACAAATCTCATAGAATCTGAACCTTTGGCATACTTCTTCCAATGCTAAGAACTTTTCAAAAAAAGAATAGACATCTGAATCATAAATACTCAAGATCATACAAGATCTATCTAGATCCATCAAGATCTCTCCAACAAAATACCTGTGTAGAATCTACTCTCATCAAACCTTCATGACTGAATGTTTGATTTGCTACATGAATGTCTCAAAGTGTCCATGCTTCTCACATAAAGTTGTAAAACTTTTCTTCAACCAAATCCTTCCCAAGAATCTGTAACTCCTACTTGAAACACAAGTGGACAAACTCTCACCTTGAGAACTCCAAAAGTTGCAAGTTGATACTTCATATCTTCATATTCTACTTGGGTGAAATGTGATAGTATCTGCTTGACTTTCTTTTGGCTAACTCCACTTCTCAATCAAGTGATACGATTTGATGGAACACTTTTTTGAATACAAGCATGTATTCAAAAATCAAGACAAACATAGAAACTAGATTCTCCATTTGACTTGTACATCAACAAATCTGAATTTTCTAAAGTTTTCTGAAAATACTGAATTTTCTAAATTTTCCTCCTGAAAAAACTCCGAATTTTCTGAGTATATTGAATATACTGAATATGAGGTAACTTTTCCAAACAAAAAAACCTCACTCCAAGTCTCCAACATATGCTACAAATACTCTTTTACCTCAAGATTTAGATAAAGAAGAAAAATACTTCTCTGTAACTTGTCATATTCCAAGTAGCTTTGTATTGATACTCCAAGGATTCTTTGAGGGAACATATCAGCTCAAAATCTTCAACTAAAACATAACTCATACACATATGAGTCAAAACATATATCTGCTGCTTTTCTTTCTCTCAATGCAATTCTTTGTCAAAACCAACTAAAACATGACCAAGTGTAATGCAAAACAAGAAACTGCTTCTTCTTTAGACTATCTTCTTCATAAAAGATGTTCTCATAGAATTGTCTTTGGATGTAGAGGATAAAATTAGAAAAAGTATATGGAAAATATAAGAGAGAAAAGGAAGTCTTACTTTCCCTTTGGAATTGTTGGACCTTCTTCTTCTACATCTATCTTCCACTTGATGATGTCAACATCTTCAAACTTCTCTTCCATACCTTTTGTTCTCTTCATCTTGAAGTAGCATAAATTCTTCAAATGAATTTTTCTCTTCCTCTAGTACTAAGAGTAAGAGATGAAACAAACATGGTATACAAATTGAAGTGATTATAGAATCATGTTTTACCATCTCCTCATATCTGTGAATCAAAACTCTGCTTCAAATGTGATTGATATGACTGAATTCACCAACCTTTTGGCTGAATGCTAAATTACCTTTCTAGTTCAAATTTTGTACCTAGATAAAAAAACTTCCAACCAACTTACAACACAAGATTGGCTGAAAACAAAACTCATCACATCTCCAAATTTGTCTTCTTACATGAGCTTTCTTGCCATGAAAGAGATCTATCAAAACTCATCTAATCTCCTTGTTCTTGACAGTTTTGATCTAGCGAATGCTTTAACTTTCAAAGTATGAAAGTGTTTGAAAGCACTTCTTCAATCCTTGAAATCTCTTCATTACTACTCTTCTAAGATAATCTGATAGTAGAAACTAATACCTACGATTTGATGTTGATCTGGTTCCTTCATCTTCTCCAAACCATTGTTTTTCCTTGAATTTGAAGTAGCCTTCTCTTCATCAAGTCTTGGTCTTAAAAGTATTCAGCTGCTAACAGATCATCAAATTCATACTCCACACTGATGAGTAAACATGCGACTTAATTTTTTGTCTCAAATCTCTACTCATCTAGATTAAGTGTGTATGCCAAATGTTAGAAGATGCTCTTAAATCATATGTTGTAAACCTAGAGTAGCCTTCTCTTCATCAAGTCTTGGTCTTCAAACAATACTTCTATAAAGTATTTTCATACTCTTCCAAAAGTATTCGGCTGTTAACAGATCATCAACTTCATACTCCACACTGATGAATAAACATGTGATTGAATTGTCTAAGTCTCAAATCTCTACTCATCTAGATTAAGTGTGTATGTCAAATGTCAAATGTTAGAAGATGTTGTTAAATCATATGTTGTAAACCTAGAAGTCTGGGAACCTGGGAATCTGAGAGCCTAGATGCTCTGATACCAAATGTTGGAAATTTAGTAGGCCCATAACTAATACCACAGGTCCAAGTTCCATAGGTCTAGGATCTACAACATAAATTTCAGCAATCTTCCAATATTAACAAAACATGAACATACCACACTTTAATCATATAAATGATGAGACAAAGATAGAGAAAGATTAGACAACATGTGTAAAGTGTTATGTAAGCCACTGCTTACTCACACTATCATTAATACAAATGTCAATTTACAATGTGGGAGTCAAAATCTCAACCACTCTATGTGAACAGAAATAGATGGATGAGTGAATGTACAAATGTAACAAACATATTCAGATGTATGGACAGAAATATGAATATATATGAGATGTGTGACCTAATAGGTTGTAGAAGAGTAAATATGAGTGAGAGAAAGAGGAAGGTTCAGTCTAAAACTGATAATCAGCAAACCCTCGTATGAACTTAGGCTATGGAAGACCCTAAATCAGATATATGTGTGTGAAAAGATCACATACTTACAAAATTAGCAAAGAATGCTAACGAGTTTGCTGCCAGAAATCCTCAAACTCATATGAACATATCTTCTCTAACACCTCATCCAAATACATGTAATGATTCTCCTTTAGATATGCCGAATAGGACTCCTCCTGATATGAATGCCACTGCCTCATTAAGCTCCAAGTAGTACCTGTGTACATAAAGAGAATATGTACCTGAGTTCTTAACATAAGATGCAAATCTTATGTCAACCTCCATCCAATGTCTTTGAAGTACACCGAAATCTTCATGTAGAAGACAATCTTCAAATACATCATGTAGATGGTTGATCCACACCACCAAGCTACTGATGGGTAAGTCCTCTCCATAAGCAAGAATATGAGCACACTCTTCTTCAAGAAGAACTCCATAGGTGCTCCTCAACATGCTCCTAGAGTGCACCATGGCTGCCCCATGTGTGCTAGAGCACCACCTCTAATGAGGGACCAAAAACTGGCGTTGTCAATTGGTGTGTGATGTCTAACAAAGTGATCCAAGACTCTCTTATATAGGTTCTAAATCTCCATGCAAAAACTCAATAAAAAGCGCTTTATTTTAATCTCATTCACTTTTTAAATTGCTTTTGCTTTATTTTAAGTGAGTTTTCTTTATTTTTAAAATTGCTTTTAGCTAGCTTTAAAAATAGCTTCTTGACCTATTTTTTCACACTTGTGACTACCTGGTGAATGATCTAACAACATTTTTATGATCCTCATGCCGAGAGCTATCATACGAGATTGAAACCCTAAATAAAAAAAAAATTAGGGTTAGGGTTTTCTCCCAAATCTCATCTCTGATGACTGAATGTCATATACCATTGGAAAGTTCTCTTTAAGCTCTATAAGATAGGCTCATAAAATTTGACCCATTTTTGTGCCAAAAATGATCAAGTACCAAAATTAGGGTTTCTACCCTAAATGGATTTGGACTGATGTGACATTGTTTTCCAATAGTAGGTGTAGCAGAAACCACAACACCAAGAAGAATATGCAGAATATCATCACCTTCGACACCTTCTGCATCAACTTCAGTACCTGTTGTTGTAACAGTTGCAGGTGTGATAGGACGTTTTTCAACACCGTGCAGAATGTTCCATAGTCCTTTTGCAACCAATACATGTCGCATCATATAAGCCCACAATGTGTAGTTGGTACCATCCAACTTATCCTCAACAGCCAACATACGAAATACATCACTACTATCAGCCATGGCCGGTGACTAAAATACCTTGATGCAAAAAATTGACAATATCTCAAAAAGTTGAACGGAATTGCCCAGATGAGTTTTGCTAAACTTGTAGCAGACTTCGAGACGCTTATACTGGCAAACAAAAACTAGTATATACCTTTAGCACAAAAAGATGAAATAGCATGCACAAGCACTGTGATAGTGCGTTCGGAGGCCAAAATGAGCTCACCAAATTTTGTGCAAATATGAGATTGTAACCTGAGAGGTGTAGATGATGCTCTAGATGAAGCGGCGACCTGCTCTGATACCAATTATTGGAGTTAGATGTCTGTGAAAGCACACCAACAACACCAGGAAGAAGAAGAATCTTGGAGCACAACATAGAATACTGAATGTATTACTAGAGAATGTACAAAGATAAATAGCCCATTAGGTCAATAGGCATTTATATAAGCCGGGGGAAAAAACCTCCTAAAGAGGGAAAAAAGTGCCCCGGCGATCCTAGTGTGTTCACACACATCACTACCTAAATATATCAACATAAACCTACAACAATCATCCAAAACCTCAGATGTTAGATACAATGAATGAACAAGATGAAACTAAATGGACATTGTTAGGCATACTTTTACACCTGCAACAATCATCCACAATCTGAGATGTTACTTGTATATAACTTCCCTTTTTTTTAGAGAACAGGAAAAAAGTAGATTAATGAGGGAATTGTACAAAATGTGCAGGGGCCAATAGCCCACACATCACCATAAAATGAATGTCATCAGTCTTTACAATGAGAAGCTGCACCATCTGACCATACCCAATGTTGGCTTAAGTCAAGGTTTAGCTCTCTCAGCCATTGCCAATGTAATTGGAAACACTATTGCACAAAAAAGGTGTCATGCTTCTTGTCATCAAATATGAAGAAGTGGATTACCTTTTTAGGAATGATCTCCAAACCAAAATATGTGATATGCACAAAAATACTTATCTGTACAGACTTCGGATGCAACACGTAGAAAAAATACGTATAGTGATGGAGTCCCTCTCACTGTTCCCACTCAACATGCAGCACATAGAAAAACTCACATGCGAGAAGAGGTACTACGGCGTACTCTCCAACATGCAGCATGCAGAAAAATAGTTATCAATATTCCCCACTCAGGATGCAACATGCAGAAAAAATGACTATAGTGATGGAGTCCCTCTCACTGTTCCCCACTCAGCATGCAGCATGCAGAAAAAATCCCAGGTGAGATGAGGTATTGCAGTGTACTCTCCAACATGCAGCAAGCAAAAAAACCCACTTCATGAATGCTCCACGCAGGGAGTCGGAAAAGCATTCCTACTCTGAAACCCAAGAAATCACATCAAGCTTTGTAATGTCTTTTCTGTCCCAAGGAGACATATTGGTGGTGGCTTCCAAAGTATGTTTCTAGGTCTTAACAGAGTCGATTTTCCACTTCAACTTGGGCTAATAATATCCAATACAGAGCTTCTGGGTTGACCCTATTCTTGGCAGCATGGAAGTTAGGGAACTTGAAGCGCAATGAGCAGAAGCAAATGCGAGAATCGATTCTTTAGAGTTGATTAAAGCCTCCAATTTTGTGTTGCGCACGTACGTCTTCCATCGCCCATCAAGACAATCACTGAAAGATTTGATCGTGACTCATTACAATAGCATAGGGTCAACAAAACAACAGCCAAGAAAACTTCTACCTTGCACGCTCCATAATGAATGTATGGCTGCCAAAGACAACAATCAGTTATGCATAAATACTCCTAGGCGAGATGAGGTACTGCAGTGGACTCTCTAACCTACAACAAGCAGAAAAACCCACGTCATGAACGCTCCACGCTCCTGTTAGTATATGAGCAATGTCTACCTCTCATGATTGTATGCACATTTTGTAAGGCCCCCATTATGAAGAGAAGCCAAGCGTGCATTACCCAATTGATGGAAATCCCAACTTGCATGTTGGATGAAGGTCATATTGGACCATGTAAGGTATTGTAAGGGAAGGGAGTTACGAGGGTCCTCAATTGTGGGATCCGGGGCAGCGGTGAGCAGCCCGAGCTGGGGGGTCCAAGGGGGCCAGCGGGCCCCCTGGTGGGGGTCCGGGGGCAATGCCCCCGGTGCAACGGTAAAGGGAATATTCCATGGAATATTCCCTGTCGGAATCACGAATCATTTATATTTGTTAGGTCGGTTCAACCGGTCTAAACCGTGTATGGAAATTACGCGGGCGGTGGCCACCCACGCTTTACCGCCCATGTATAGCCGTCCATGGAAGGCCACCCATGATCCTATATATACATGACTTCTGCACTACCTGAGACATCGAATTGAGCCAATATACCTCTACCTTGTATCTCCCTATCTAGAGTTGTCTAGATCACCATTTAAGCTCTACGTTGAGAGCGCACGGGTGGACAACGCCATCATCTTTGTACTTGCTGCCAGTAGAAAATTGTTGAGATTCTCCTATATCTGTTATCTTCTGTGCTACTGCTCCTGTGTTATATTGCGTAACTATTGTCTTACATGGTATCTGAGCTGTAAGGTTCGAATAGCTTGAGAAGTATCACTACTTTAGCCTACTAGCAGACTAGAATATCAGTAGATTATTTGAGTGATTACATGATGGCTTCATTGTCGAACACTGGTCTTGGTGCTTCAGCTAATGTTAATGCTGCACCAATTCAAATTCGCCCACCTGCATTCACTGAAGGGAAGCTGGATGGAACCAACTATACACTCTGGAAGTTCAAAAATTTCTGCAATTTTGGACTCCTATGAATTACTTGACACTGTCATGGGACCGATGGGATTGGATCCAGAGCCTATACCAGTTGAAGATCCAGCAAATTCAAGATTGATGATTCAGCCCGATCCAGATCTTCTACGAGCTTGGAAGAGGCGGAATGCTGATGCATTATGTGCAATTGTCACTAGTGTAAGTGATTCTATGCTTACTTTAGTTCAACATACTACTAAAGCACATGAGGCTTGGGGCATATTGGCTTGACAATATGAAACCAAGAACCACACTAGGATACAAAATTTAGAAAATCAGTTGGCAAATGAAAAGCATTCTGATTCTAAAAAGGTTGAAGATTTTATCAAACAGATAAAACATCTTCAAGACCAATTGGCTGTAGTTGGTGTTGTTATAACACTAGAAGAGCTGGCTCGAAGATGTGTATGTGTTCTTCCAGCAAAGTATGATGGATTAGTAACAACCCTTAACACTCAGGTAAGACCAACCCCTCTTACATTTGAAGAGTTTTGTGCGATGCGTTTAGAAGAAGAGATGTGGCTGAAGAATCGGCAAAGTACAAGTGATGCTGCGTTCTCAGCAAATGCAAAAGGTAAAGGCTCTTCTGATGGATCAAAGAAGAAGCCAAAGAAGAAAAAGTTCACAGGAAGTTGCTTCTATTGTGAAAAGAAAGGCCATGCCATCAAGGATTGCAGAAAGAAGCAAGCTGGTGAACGAAATGGGACTGTAAAATCATCATGGAAGAACAAAGAGTCTGTAAGCAACACAGAGCTGGAACTTTGGGTAGCTATTGAAGAGGTATGCTCATCTGATCAAGCTCGTGTTGATGAACCATGGATTTTAGATAGTGGAGCTTCTCGCCATATGACCAGTAAAAAGGATTGGTATAGTTCCCTAGTGCCTCTACGGGAATCCATCAATGTAGTGGTGGGAAATGACTCCAAGTGTCCAGCCAAAGGAACTGGAACCATCTCTTTTATCACTTCTCCAGGTGTTGAGAAAAAGTTATCCGATGTTCTCTACATACCTACACTTAAAAGAAATTTGTTGTCAGTTTTTGCAATAACAGATCGTGGACTCGAAGTTCACTTCAATAAGAGTGGTGCATAAATCATCGATTCATCAGGTAATGTTGTAGGTAAAGGCATACAACGGGATAACTTGTATGAGTTAAGTACTTTAACTGTTACAAAAGATAAAGATGTAAGCAGGTTATGGCACCAACGATTTGGGCATCTCAGATTTGCAGTTTTGAAGGAGATGCAAAGAACAGGGATGGTTGCTCATTTGCCTGCATTTTCAGAGTTGCAGGAACCTTGTGAAGCTTGTATGATGGGCAAGCAACAATGAAAGGCATTTCCAAGAGAGACCAGCAATCGATCTCAAGCTCCTCTACAGTTGGTACATGCTGATCTCTGTGGTAAAATGTCTACACCTGCTTTAGGAGGATCTTTCTACTTTTTGATGTTAGTCGACGATTATAGTAGAAAGATGTGGGTTTATTTCATTCGAGAGAAAGCTGATGCTTTTGAAAAATTTAAAACGTGGCATAAGTATGTGGAAAATGAATTAGGAAGGAAACTGAAGAAAATTGAAAACAGATAGAGGAGGCGAATTCTTGTCAATAGAATTCAATACTTACTGTAAGGAGCATGGTGTGAAAAGGCAACTTACCACAGCTCATACACCTCAACAAAATGGCATTGTTGAGCGCAGGAATAGGATAGTAGTTGAAATGGCTCGTTGTATGTCAAAGGCTCAAGACATGCCTGATTCATTCTGGGCAGAAGCAGTCAATACAGCAGTCTACATCCTCAATCGAAGCTACACAAAAGCACGAAAGGGGATGACTCCTCAATAAGCATATTCTGGTAAAAAGCCTTCAGTTTTGCATTTCAAAATTTTTGGTTGTTTATGTTATGCACATATTCTTGATTCAACAAGATCAAAGTTGGATTCAAAAAACAAAAAGTGTGTCTTCCTAGGATATAGTGAAGAGACTAAAGCATAAAAGTTGTGGGATCCTGAGGCAAGGAAGATTTTTGTCAACCGAGATGTGGTGTTTGATGAACGACCACACTTAGTAGAAGATAAAGGTAAATCTACTATCTCATCAAACGGAGAAATATCTCACCTTGTGCCTATCAAAGTTAAAGTTGAGGAGGAGGAAACATATGATGGAGAAATTTCCTCAATAAAAAGCCGACTAGTTGTAGTTGCACAGCGTAAGCCACTACCGAAGTGGGCACAACAACTCTTTGATGATCACAATCAACATGTAGATGTACCAGAATCATCCTCGGATGGATTACGAAGATCGAAGAGAATAGAGGAGCAAAGAAGAGCCTCAGAACACATTGTTAGCATAGCTCTAATGGTAGATATCATGGGCTCGATAAAGGAACATACCACCATTGAAGAAGCCCTTGATGATCCAGGTTGGAGAGAGACAATGCAGTCTGAGTATGATAGTATACTAAAAAATGATACATGGGATCTAGTCGACTTGCCGCCAAAGAAGAAGGTAATAGGTACTAAATGGATTTGGAAAGCTAAGTCTAAAGCAGATGGAACATTAGAAAAGTATAAGGCAAGATTAGTTGCATAGGGTTTTTCACAAATCAAAGGATTTGATGTTCAAGAAACTTTGGCACCAACAACACACATGACAACTATTCGGACGGTACTTGCAGTAGCTGCACAAAAGTCCTGGCCTATTTTCCAGATGGATGTCAAATCTGCATTTTTGAATGGTCACCTCAAGGAGGAGGTATATGTATCTCAACCATCAAGTTTTGAGGTGCCCAATTCAGAAAATAAAGTTTGTAGGTTGAAGAAAGCTTTGTATGGACTTAAGCAAGCTCCACGGTCTTGGTACCAACGGATAGATAATTTTTTCAAAAACATGGGTTTTGAAAGAAGTACTTCTGATGCTAACTTGTATGTAACGAAAAGGGATATCAAGCTAGTTGTCATCATTGTATATGTAGATGATTTGATCATTACAGGAGATCATCAAGAACTCATCAATCAAACTCGGATCAGCTTGGGAACTGAGTTTGAAATGACAGACTTAGGTCTACTCCATTTTTGTCTGGGAATGAAGTATGGTAAAGGAAGGATGGCATTTTCATCTCACAACAAAAATATGTCAAAGAAATTCTCAAGGCATTTGGAATGATGGACTGCAAACCAACTAGCACACCTATGGAGGTAAATCATAAGCTATCTATGGATGATAATATGCTTGATGTAGATGCTAAGAAGTATAGGAAGCTCATTGGACGTCTTATTTTTCTGTGCAACACTAGACCAGACATTTGCTATGATGTTGGAGTGTTAAGCAGGCTTTCCAACAAACCTAAGGAGAGTCACTAGAATGTTGGAATGCGAATTCTAAGGTACATTACAAGAACCTTGGATTTTGGTATTTTGTATACCACAGGTGATACACTTCAAGGATATTGTGATTCAGATTGGGCTGGAGATTGTGATTCTAGAAAATCAGTTTCTGGATATTGTTTCTCACTTGGTTCAAGAATATTTTCTTGGGTAAGTAGGAAGAAACCAACTCTCACTCTCCTCCACTGAAGCAGAGTACAAAGCAGCTTGTTTTGCTTCTTGTGAGGTAGTCTGGTTAAGGAGAATTCTTGCAGATCTAGGCTTTCCATCAAATATGCCGACTCTACTCAAGTGTGATAATCAAAGTTGTATGGCTATTGCAAAGAACCCAATAGTTCATGCTCGCACCAAGCACATAGAAGTACAGTACCATTACATTCGTGAGCTAATTGAAGATGAAATTGTGGAGCTAGAATATTTCCCAACAGAGGCAAATTGTGCTGACATATTCACTAAAGCATTTGGAAGAGAATAGCTCAACATGCATCTTCAACAGATGGGCATAGGACCGAGACCTACTTGATTTATCATCGCTAAACATTGAGGGGGGGGTATTAGTATATGAGCAATGTCTACCTCTCATGATTGTATGCACATTTTGTAAGGCCCCCATTATGAGGAGAAGCCAAGCGTGCATTACCCAATTGATGGGAATCCCAACTTATATTTTGGATGAAGGTCATATTGGACCATGTAAGGTATTGTAAGGAAAGGGAGTTACCAGGGTCCCCAATTATGGGGTCCGGGGTAGCGGTGAGCAGCCCCGGCTAGGGGGTCCAAGGGGGCTAGTGGGCCCCCTAGCTGGGGGGTCCCAAGGGGCAAGCGGGCCCCTTGGTGGGGGTCTGGGGGCAGCGCCGCCGACGCAACGATAAAGGGAATATTCCATGGAATATTCCCTGTTGGAGTCAGGAATCATTTATATTTGTTAGGTCAGTTCAATCGGTCTAAGCTGTGTATGGAAATTACGTGGGTGGTGGCCGCCCACGCTCTACCGCCCATGTATAGCCGTGCATGGAAGGCCACCCATGATCCTATATATACATGACTTTTGCACTACCTGAGACATCTGTTAGCCCGGGAATTGGCTGGTTTTGATGCACTAATATGTTTCATTTTGGAGAGTATTTGGTTGAACATAGGTGTTTTGCAATGAGAATAGATGGCCGGTAATGATAAGATCTGCTCAAATGTGGACACGAAAATCAAGAGCAGTAGGCGGGCCATTTTGGGATGGGGCTACTGTATTTGGACTATTAAAAGGTCGCAAGTCGAAGGGGGGTTGCTGTGCTTTGGCCGATCGTTCTCTTGTAGTTTTGTTTTGTGCAGGAGGTATTTGATGGATTAAAATTGGAAGATGCACAGGAGAGGGTCACAATGTGGTTTTTCAGGAAGGGTGTCCCAACTTTTTGAGGCAAATCTCATTGCACAATAATGTAACTGCTCACGTCATATCAGTCTACTGGAGCAAATATTATATTGAGGGTGTCCTATCAGAAGAGGGCCTTGATTTTATAGAAGTACATTGTAATGAATTCATAACCAATAGCTCTTCCACGCTTGGAGGTATCAAACGGCTGGTGGGAACTCCATTTCATAAGGAGAGAGTCATGAAGGAATTGAGAAGGGATGCAGATGGTCTCTTGGGACCTATCCGGTTGATTTTTATAGGAGATAGCGTGAGTGATATTTTCTGCTTACTAGAAGCAGATATGGGCATTGTCATTGGTTCAAATCCCATATTACAGAGGGTTACTGAAGCTTTTGGAGTGACACCATTACATCTTTACAAAGGTGTTGTAAGTCAGAACAAAAAGGGGTCCAATGTTGCAATATGACTGGTTTATTGGGAGCCAATATAAATCAATGGAGCTGTCAAAAAAGTGATTGGGCTCTAATTCGCAAGTCTCCAGTGTGGGCAATCGATTCTTGGGGCCTAGGGATGAATATTACGCATGGGGCTTGCATCAAATAGCTAAAGCTGTTAGTTTCCTTAACAATGACTGTAAATTGGTTCATGGGAACATTTGTGTAGCATCTGTGGTGGTTACTCCCAACTTAGATTGGAAGATACATGCATTTGATGTGCTGTCAGAGTTCGATTCATCTAATCCTGATGCTGGGGGTCCACTGTGGGCAGCTGCCTAAGGGGTTCTGACGGGAGAAACGAAAAAGGGGGATGGGAATTTTATGGCTCTGACAGAAAAACGGAAAAGGGGGGGGCATCGTATTGTCAACTTCTTCATGCGTCAGTGGAGCTGCTATGAATTGAAGGGGGGCTGTTATCTTTCTGACGGGCAGCTCTTCAATGTTTGAGGGGGGAGTTTTCCATTTTTTGGCCTGTGTTTTGAATGGTCTGGGAAGGCCTGAAGTCATTAAAAAAAAAAAAATTGGCAGATTATGATTTTTGCTATTAGTTTTCTTGGGTTCTTTACGCAGGGGGTCGTCGCTATCTCTGGGAGGTGCACACCGTAACGAAAAAGGGAGGCTTTTCTGGATGTGGTCTGTTCTGGATGAGGAAGAGGTCTTCAGTCACAGTGGAAAAAGGGAGAAGAAGCAGAGGAAGTGATTGCTATAGAAGGGGCGGAAACTATGTTCTTCAGGGAGGACTATGCAGAGAGTTCTTTTCGTGTATGATGAATCAATTACTGAACTGAGCCAGAGAGATACGAGGCCTCGATGCCAAAACAATGGTATGCACATTGAAGAAGAGAGAGTTGTAGGACAGAGGGAAGTTCTTTTCTGCACTCTCCCAAATCTAGCAGCAATATTGGAAGGCAGTATTTGTGTACATTATGCATCGTAGAAGGAGAGAAAGGCCTAGGTGCGAGCCCATCTCTGTGTGGAGGTGAGAGCAGAGGAGAAGATAAACACAGAAGTATCGCACTTTCATCATAAATTGATGTGGGCAGAACTCTCATGGCGAACAAGAGGAAGCCTATCTAACCATTACATGTTTAAGCCCATCAAGCAGGTTTTGCATTTGTGAGAAGACATCTTGCCGGAACCATAGCAATACTCGACATTACTAGAGGCACCCAAATTCTTTTTGAAGAGAAAAAAATTAGAAAGGAAGTTTTTTTCTGCTGTAAACTCGCACCTGGAACTACATGTAAGCTGAATAATGGACATGCAGGTCTGAAAAGGAAATGGAATAGTTTCCGCAATGCAAGGAAGAAGGTATGGTTTTGATTGCTACTAATTATCATTTTGATGCGTATCCTTTTTGCACTCAGAGTTTATAAAGCTGAGGAATGAAAATGTTGAACTCACGAATTGATCTGTGCTATTTTCGGATTCTATAAAAAGATATAAAGTCGCGCGTGTACACATGCATACATAGCATCTACAATTAAAATCGCCTCTGAGTTTGTTGTATCTCGGAGCAGTCTGTAAGTCTTTAGTTCTGTAACGATGATGTACTGTGCTTCAAGCAATAATATAGGAATTTCATGGGAGGGCTTTAAAGTGGTACCCAAGGCTAAGGCTATGCAATGGAACCTAGCTTTTCAAATTAATGGGAGAATGACGATATGAGGGAGGTACAGGTTGTATGTATACATAATCTGAATACAACTGACGAGAACGTGGATAAGGAGGAACTTTTGTAGGCTGTCTTGCACATTAAAACCAATTTTATTGGAAATGTTGGGTTAGAGTGTGAACAGGATAATGAATTGAAGCCCTGGCTCGCTGGACATTGAAAGATCATTAAAAATATGTATGCATATGAAGTTCGGTGTGAATCGACGACATTCGATGGAATGGGATTGTCCCATGTGCATTTAACATTTAGAGACATGGTCGTGTGAATCAATTCCAGAAATTGCGACTTCATCTACCTTAGTGTTCATTTCTATCGACCCCTTGGATAAACAAGCTTGTTTACCTTAAGAGAAGAAGAGACATTGTTAGTTTGTTAATGTGTGCTATGATCATTCTTGACCCAGAGTGTTTGAGGTAATACGAGGGGGTAGAAGGAAGTGAGAGGGTGGGAAAGGGCAGTTCAATCGGAGGTGTGCGAGTACATGTGGGTGGGTGTGTGTGAAAAGCGTGAGGAGGAAATGTGTGCTTGCTAGAGCATATGAGTGTGTAGTTGAGTAAGTGAGTCTAAGTAAGTGCAAGTGAGAATGCTTGATTGTTGGAAGTGCTTGATTGTGAGGGTATGATTGGTTTGCTTGATTGCGAGTGACTGATCATATGAGCATGCGTGTTGAATGCGTGCATGGGTGAAAGGTATGTGGGTATATGAGTGCGTGTTGATGTGTGTGTGAATATAAGAGAAACATTGTATGTATGCACTCCCATATATGGTAATATCCACAACCATGTGAATGTGAGTGATAGTGGAGGTGGGATAAGGGAAGGATAAGTGGACGAAAAGGTATGAGTGAGTGTTAACGAGGTGGGGATGTAAAAATGTGGTGAGAGAAAGCAAAAGAGATAGAGATAGAGAGAGGGAAAGCATTGGGGTGAGGGGGGGAAGTGAGAGAAGAAGAAGTGAAAGAAGTGAGAAGATAAAGGGATAGGAAGGGGATTCCAAATGAATTGATGTGTACATGTGTGAATGCGGGAGCCGGTCAAGTATTGATGTATGCATAAGTGGGAGAGGGTGATTGTGTGAGTATTTGAACAATTTGGGGGTGTGAGAGAGAGAGAGAGTGAAGTGAAGGGGTTAGCAATAGAGGAAGAGCAAGAGACAAGAAGTGTAAGGAAGAAAAGAGTGTCCTTTGTGCCTGCAGACGGGTCAACTTCTCGTAATCTGGCAAACCAATAGCCTCCATCTGTATCTTCCCTTAGACCAAGAAGCCTATCATTTTGGTGCGTTTGCCGGGAAAAGTGTGAACTAGTACATATACATAGGAAGAATCCATTGCGAGATAATTGTGGGCTTTAGGTGATCCAATTAGACCAATTGTGAGGGATTTGAACAAAATAAAGTCTTGTATAATCACCTTTTCCGTGGGCTTTAGAGCCGATTCATTTGGTGCGTTTGCCGGGAAAAGTGTGAACTAGTACATATACATAGGAAGAATCCATTGCGAGATAATTGTGGGCTTTAGGTGATCCAATTAGACCAATTGTGAGGGATTTGAACAAAATAAAGTCTTGTATAATCACCTTTTCCGTGGGCTTTAGAGCCGATTCATTTGGTGGGTTTGCCGGGAACAAGCTTGGTACGTCTCTATAAGGGAGTGCCATAGGTTCGCCTAGCGCCACAGGTTGGCCGAGCTTGCGGACCCACGATCTAGTACATGAGCGAGGGGAGCTCATCGTCAGGAGCAACACAAACTCAAAGAGAGGAACGCGCTCAGAGAAGAGCCCTTGAAAGAGAAAGGAGAAGGTGGGAACCGCCAGGTGAGTGGACCTCGATTGCCTCGAAGAAATCAGTCAAAAACGTGTACTCCCGTAGGAGAGTCGCGAGTCAAGTACGAAAGTTTGAAGGAGGGATCCTGAGGCCACGTGCATTAAATTTCTGGGATCGAAGTGATATCGACATCACACCTCTGTTCGAAATGGCTCAGCGGATTTCAGTTCACTTGGGGGACCACCAAGTTTTCAGGTACTTGGGACGAAGATCCGGATAGTTTTATCCAGTTGTTTGAGGTTACTTGTGAGGCCAATGATGTAGTTGACCAGGATCAAAGGTTGAGAATTTTTCCGGCTATTCTCCGTGATGAGGCAGCCAATTGGTATGTGAATCTGACCCCACAAGAGCGTGGAACTTATCAAATGCTCAAGGAAGCCTTCTTGGCAAAGTTTCGGCGACAGGGCTTCCAAGATAGATTGGCCCAACAAATGGATTATTTGCGACAAGGAGTCAATGAGAGCATCGACAACTATATTCAGAGAATGGAAACGTTGGTAAGAAAGATGGGCGTGAATGCCCCGAACGATGAGACATTGAAACGAAGATTCATTTCGGGATTGCGAGATCCTACGGCACAGCAGCATATCAGCCTGACAAGACCTGCGACCTTAATGGATGCTAAAGAGCAAGCGAGGCTTTGGGAGGAAGTACAATTATGCCAACAAAGGAAGATGGAACTCTTATATGAGCCTATGGGAGGCCCAGGAAACATACCGATGAAAGATCCTGGCCAAGGAAGTCCCGCATTGACGACCCCAGCTTTTGTAGCTGCCACTAGCACGCCAAGCGAGGTAAAGCATGCGCTAACTGAAGAACGAATATTGGAGTTGGTCACGCAAGCTATAAAAGCTGCCACAATAACTCAAGAGACATACACAGTAAAACCAGAGGTCACAACAAACCCGAATCAAGTGTTTCGATCAAATACATGGTGTGGAAAGTGTCATGGTTACGGCCATTTGGCTTCAGAATGCCCTACAGTCTCGAGAGTATTCACAGATAGATCGCCACCTAGGATGCGTTGTACTTTTTGTGGAAGAACAAATCACACGGAGGACCGATGTTACAACAAGAGAGCCTACGAAGAGAGGACCATGAAATCAGGAGATACAAGAGAAAGACCTTACACGGGATTGCCCGCTCAAAGTGTACCACCTACATCTCGTTGGGAAAACAGACGGACTTATGGATATGGTGCTCGGGGTCAAGGAGGAGACTATCCAAGAGGAGCCACGCGTGATCAAAGAAGAGATAGTCCAATCCAGTGCTGGAGATGTCATGGCTTTGGCCACACTCAATCTAGATGTCCAAACGAAAAGAAGCCAATCGATTATACTCCATTATGTAGGTACTGTAGTGGGGAGGGCCACTTTGATGAGGATTGTCCAAAACGAAGAGCTTCCACCGGCAAGGAAAAAGGACCAGTAGGGTCCTCAAACTATGTTGATACTCAAATGCATTCCACATCGAGAGTTCAAGAGCACGTTCCTACGATCGGAGTAGTGTTCAAGACACCGAACCCTCAAGAAGGCTCTAGCTCGTCAATGCACTTTGTGGATGCTTACGAGGCCAAGAAACTACACAAGGATCCAACTGTGGCAGTAGTCACAAGGACTCAAGAGTACTCGAAGAAGAATCCAGGAGGCGAAGGTGAAGAAGGGAGTCAAGAGAGGATAGCTGAACGTGAAGAGGTAGAAAACCAAGTTGGAAGACTTGTTGAGCAGCAAGAGTTTGAGGATGGGGAAGAGGTTGAGATCCTTCCACCAGTAACCAAGGAGTTTGTGCCGGGCATAGCACCATTCCCTGAAAGATTGAAAGCTCCAAAAATTAGAAAGGAAAGACAAAGTTCGGAAGAAGTGGATATTGTGAAGTTACTTGCTGACACTGAAGTCATGCTGGACATTGGCACATTGCTAAAATGTTCGCCTGTTTATAGGAAACAATTCTATAACGAATATATTAAGAAGCCGAGGAAAGCTTGAGATAAAAAGAGACAAGACAAGGATGTCCAAGGGATCATTCAAAGTATTACGACGCAAATTGATTCGAACGCTCCAGCTGTGACGGTCGAAATTAAAGGATATGCAGTCCCTGGTGCTCAGTTAGATAGTGGAGCCGCACTCAACCTTATGACCGAATTCATGATGAAAGATTTGGGCCTCAACCACATGGAAGAAACGCCGATGTCCTTGAGAATGGCAGATCAAACACAAGTAAAGCCTGCGGGTCTTTTGAAGAATGTAAGCACAGTTGTGGGCGGTTTAGAGTTTAAGGTTGATTATCTGATAGTAAGACCAAGGACCTCAGGGCTACCTTCTCGATCTTACTTGGACGGCCATGGTTGGTTCAAGCCGAATGTGTGCATGATTGGCGCACAGGTTTTATTTCAATAGGGCCAAAGTCTGATCGGATTCAGTTGCAAGTATCCCCACCCTCGAGCAACAAGAAGAAGACAATAATAGTCGATGAGATGGAAAAGAAAGAGAAGGAGAAAGCAAGGCACGAGAGTGCATGAGCTAGGTTTTCTTTGAACACGGACACCTACAAGAATCTGCTTCAAGACGGGTTCAACTTGCAGCTCTTTAAGAATCAAGACACGAAGATGGGAGAGTATCAAAATCCATTGCTCTATAACGACGATTCGGATCAAGAGTTGCTGGGATGGTTGACACATACAAGTAAATTTGATTGCTACATGTTGAGTGTAGACACAAGTAAAAACAAAGCTACTCAATCCCTCGAGAGGAGAACTTCAAGAGAAGAGTTGAAACTGGAGTTAGCTCCGGCGATGGAAGTGCAACAGTTGCGAGAAAAAGTTAGAATGCTAGAAGCAGAGATTCTGAAGAGAAGTTGAGAATCGGAAAAAGAAGCGAAGGGTAAGACCAAAGTGTCGGAAGCCATTGCAAAAGTTGCATTAAAGAAATTAGGTTCAATCAAAAGAGAACAAGACAATGATTTACTAGCCAATCATACACGCATGATCGGAGAGCACATTCCAATCACAGTGTTAGCGAGAAATAAGGATTATTCGCGAGAAGCTCAGTTGGAAAAGTGGGAAGTGTTTCCAGAAAAGTTCTTGAGTGTAGGGTCAGAGCTACCAGATGGAGTACGAGACTGCATTAAAACGACACTCAAAAATTTTAGCGAGGCCTTTGCATGGTCATACAGTGATCTGAGAGGAATTGATCCCCGAATCTGCCAACATTATATAGACTTGGAAGAAGGCACACGACCAATATGTCAACGAGTCAGGCGAACGAATCCAGTCTACTCGGAATTGATCAAGTTGGAATTGACTAAATTATTGGAGGCGGGATTCATATACCCCATTGCATCTAGCGAATGGGTATCACCAATTGTAGTTGTTCCGAAGAAAAACAAGAAAATCCGTATTTGCATAGATTATCGGAAGTTGAACGAGCGCACGAAGAAAGATCACTTCCCCTTGCCATTTACTGATCAAATCTTGGATAGAGTGGCTGGCCATAAATTGTACTCATTTTTGGATGGTTTCAGTGGGTACAACCAGATCCAAATCCATGAAGAGGATCAATCAAAAACTACTTTCACGACAGAATGGGGTACGTATGCATATCGGGTGATGCCATTTGGATTATGCAACGCACCGGCCACATTCCAAAGAGCAATGATAGCTGCATATCAAGACTACCTGCAGGATTGGATGGAGATATTTCTCGATGACTTTGCAATTAGAGGCGACGATGAAAACATGATGGAGAGGATCGAAGCAATTTTAAGAAGAAGCATCGAAAAAGGCATCGCATTAAATCCTGAAAAGTGTACATTTGGAGTACGAAGAGGATTGCTTTTGGGACATGTTATTTCCGAAAAAGGGATTGCGGTCGACGAGGATAAAGTGGAAAAAATTGGACAACTTCCACCTCCGCAAAATTTGCGACAACTCAGAGGATTTTTGGGCCATGCAAATTATTATCGACGTTTTATATTAAATTTTGCATCCATAGCGGCACCACTGACGACCCTTTTGAGGAAGGACCAACAATACTAGTGGACGGGAGAATGTCAAGTTGCATTCGACTCGATCAAAGAGAGGTTGATAGATGCACCGATTTTGGTAGCACCTGATTGGACGAAGGAATTTCATGTACATACCGACGCTTCTCATACTGCAGTTGGAGCAGTACTATGCCAAGCCGACGAGAAAAAGTTGGACCATCCTATTTACTATGCAAGTCGCAATTTGAATAGCACTGAGAGGAACTATACGACTACGGAGAAGGAATGTCTCTCGATGATCTTTGCGGTGAACAAATATCGGCATTACTTGATGGGAAAGCGTTTCACTTTTTATGTGGATCACGAAGCCCTTAAGTACATCATTAATAAACCCGAACTGTCAGGGCGACTGATGAGGTGGATGCTACTTCTCCAAGAATTTCAGTTCACAGTGGTAACCAGACCAGACAAAGCACACATATTGGCCGATCATTTATCTCGAATTGTTAATGAGGAGCCAATCTCTGGTGTGCCCGACGATGCTCCTGATGGGCATCTATTCCAGGTGGAAGCTAAAATACCTTGGTATGTCGACTTGGTGAATTTCTTGTGCACCACTAAATATCCGCCAGGAGCAAGCAAGAGAGAGAAGCAAAAGCTGTTAGCATTGGCAAAGTACCATAGCATCATTGGGGGGCAACTCTATCGATATTTTGTTCATGAGAGCATTTATCGGAGGTGTCTCGAGGAAGAAGAGGCAAATCTAGTGTTGAGGGCTTTGCATGACGAACCTTGCGGTGGACATTTTGCTGGTGAATTGACGGCAAGAAAGATTTTATTAGCCGGGTATTGGTGGCCAACGCCGTTCAAAGACTCACACACATACTGTAAGAAATGTGACAAATGCCAACGAATGGGCAAACCCACATTAGCACATGCTGCTCCTCTTACGCCAGTGTTGGCTCTTAAGCCGTTTGAGAAATGGGGAATTGATTTTGTGGGGCCTATTGATCCTCCCTCACGACGAAGATCCAATAGGTATATCTTGGTCTGTACTGACTATGTTACCAAGTGGGTAGAAGCCAAAGCTCTGAAGACTGACCGAGCTATTGATGTTGCTAAATTTCTGTATGAACAAATTATCACTCGATTCGGATGCCCGTTGGAAATAGTGAGTGATAGAGGGACACATTTTGTCAACGAACTGATTGAAGAATTAATGGAACTCTATAAGATCAAACATAGAAAAAGCACTCCATATTATCCTAGGGCAAATGGACAAGTGGAGGTCACCAACAAAATCCTTGAACAGATTCTGACAAAGACAGTCGCTGTGCATAGGAGAGACTGGGATGAGAGACTTCTAGAAGCTTTGTGGGCATATCGAACATCCTACCGAGTGACAACCAAGAGTACTCCGTTCTCTCTAGTATATGGCGAGGAAGCCATCTTCCCTATCGAAAAAGAAGTGCCGACATTAAGAGTAGCCATCGAAGCCAGGTTGGGTGAGGAAGAGTCATTAAAGGAGAGGTACATACAATTGGTGAAGCTGGGAGAAAAGAGGCTCATCGCACAACAAAGCTTGGAAGCTATTCAGAAGAGACGTAAGGAGAGACATGACAAGAATCTCAAAACCTATGTGATTCAAGAAGGGGATTTGGTACTAGTCTATGATAGTAAATATTATAAATTCCCAGGGAAGTTGCAGACAAGATGGGCGGGACCGTTTAAGGTGGTGGAACTCAACTCCAATGGTTCCATGCAAATTCAAGATTTAGGAGAAGAATATGCTCCCGTGAAGGTTAACGCGCTTCGAGTTAAACCATATTTCAAGTGATATTAGGACGGGAGAAGCCAGACGAGATCCAAACGAAATGACGAAGTAGACTACTTGTACATACATGTATAGTATTATATATATATGCGCATATGTAATCTATGATTTGTGTGTCATAAATATCCTTCCTTGCTAGCTCAAAAATCTTGGACTTCTAATTATTTTTCTTGTGTTGTGCAGAGACTGTTAGGAGTTAAGTAACAAAATGGCAGATCAGATAACGCAACTCTACTTGTACGAGCTAAGGATATATTTCTCGGACCAAACGTTCGCTCGCATGGACATAGCTGTCGACGACTTTGAGACGGAATACGATGTTGAGGAAGCGCATTGGCTGGTATGATTTATAAACCAGGATTTGGGTGTTGCATTTTACATTGAGTGTTTTGAGGAATACCTAGCTCGACATGTAGGATGGGCGGGAGATCGATACTACTATTTTGATCCTTTGAGGGAAATGCCTAATGAGGAAAACGATATCACATGGGCTTGGGCAGATGTGCTAACGCTAGGAAGTGATGACGGAGCTCCCGAAGTTGAGCCTGATTCGCCTTAGAGAAGTTGTTGGGATTCGAGTACGATGAAAGACTACATTAGACATTTCGGGGACTCACATTCTAGGACACCTAGGGATAGGTATACGAGGGACTAAGGCATAGCTGGCTGTAGTTACCAAGTGAAAAGTTGAATCGATGAATACATATGTAGTGTCTGTAATTGAGAGAATGGAGTGAAGAGGTGGTTGATCTGTCAAAGGCTAGAGTGTATATGTTTGCATGTCTGTGTGGGAACAGTGGGAAAAGTCCCTTTCTTCCTCTCCCTAATTCTCAGGACTTGGGTGAACTAATTAACTATTAAAAAAAAATTAAAAAAAAAAAACGAAGGAAAGAAAAGAAAAGAAAAAAATTGTGTTACTGTGATCGTACCAATGCGCTATGGTGGGCTAGTAGGTGGGTGGAATTATCCTCGCCGGGTGGTTAGGACCACGAGCCGCAGCTAGTTTCGCCATAGGCTTGGAAGGTATATGTCTGTGTCTTAGCTACGCGCCATAACGGGTTGGTAGGTGGGTGGAGCCATCGTGGCTGGGGAGTCACGACCACGAGCCGTATCCAGTTTCGTTATGGGCTAGCTGATATATGTTATGTGTTATAATTATGTGTTTGTGTGTTGTGCGCTGCATTGCGTTGGTAGATGGGTGGAATCAACCTGATCGGGCGGTCAGGTCCACGCATCGCATCCAGTGTCAATGTAGGCCAACGTGTGATTAAAATAAAATTTTCATATGAAGTTATTCCCCACTCCTGAGGGGGAGAGAAAGAGAGGAGAGGGCGATGATCGCCTGGAAGGGAACGTTATTTTGTGTGATTGGTATGTGTTGGCTTGCGACAGATCAGCTCACTTTGAATCAACATTCTTGAAGGCACGGAGACTCTATATGTACTCATGGATGAGGCTTTAGCGAGGTAATGCAACGGTCTTGCTTTATAACTAGTGTGCTCTATCTGAGGGTTTTTCTAGTGTGTGGGACACTCCAGGGTTCTGATGTATGTCTTCACTTGCACTCGAGTTTCGATGGCTTTTGTAGGACGACGATGGGGATTCTTTGGGAACGTCTAGTCATGGAATAATTGTACATAGCGAATAGTAGGTGCAATAATGGGGTATGCATTTTGGGTATTTTTGCATATCCTGTTGATTCATTTCAGTTGCCGTTGTCCATTTCGGTATTTTCTTTCCTGTTTTCTCTGCAATGACAGTTGAATGTGTAAAACATGGAAAAGTGTGCATGTGTTATTTTGGTTGAGACCAGTTTTCATAATGGAATGTATGAGCAAATTGATGCATGGTTGAAATGGAATTGCATATATGTGCATGTTCTTGGATCATTTGGAAGTAACTGATTTGTATGTATTCATGAGTGATTTTTTGAGCACTAACAGCTTCAATGAGTGCAGGTCCACTTGGAATGATGGCTCAATGGAAACGTATGCAAACTAGTGGTACACTAACATGTTCATGGCTGTTTGGATTATATTGCAGCGAGAGTGGCTCGTCGAGGACGACTTCGCAACTAAGAAGAGGGGACTATGTTAGCCCGGGAATTGGCTGGTTTTGATGCACTAATATGTTTCATTTTGGAGAGTATTTGGTTGAACATAGGTGTTTTGCAATGAGAATAGATGGCCGGTAATGATAAGATCTGCTCAAATGTGGACACGAAAATCAAGAGCAGTAGGCGGGCCATTTTGGGATGGGGCTACTGTATTTGGACTATTAAAAGGTCGCAAGTCGAAGGGGGGTTGCTGTGCTTTGGCCGATCGTTCTCTTGTAGTTTTGTTTTGTGCAGGAGGTATTTGATGGATTAAAATTGGAAGATGCACAGGAGAGGGTCACAATGTGGTTTTTCAGGAAGGGTGTCCCAACTTTTTGAGGCAAATCTCATTGCACAATAATGTAACTGCTCACGTCATATCAGTCTACTGGAGCAAATATTATATTGAGGGTGTCCTATCAGAAGAGGGCCTTGATTTTATAGAAGTACATTGTAATGAATTCATAACCAATAGCTCTTCCACGCTTGGAGGTATCAAACGGCTGGTGGGAACTCCATTTCATAAGGAGAGAGTCATGAAGGAATTGAGAAGGGATGCAGATGGTCTCTTGGGACCTATCCGGTCGATTTTTATAGGAGATAGCGTGAGTGATATTTTCTGCTTACTAGAAGCAGATATGGGCATTGTCATTGGTTCAAATCCCATATTACAGAGGGTTACTGAAGCTTTTGGAGTGACACCATTACATCTTTACAAAGGTGTTGTAAGTCAGAACAAAAAGGGGTCCAATGCTGCAATATGACTGGTTTATTGGGAGCCAATATAAATCAATGGAGCTGTCAAAAAAGTGATTGGGCTCTAATTCGCAAGTCTCCAGTGTGGGCAATCGATTCTTGGGGCCTAGGGATGAATATTACGCATGGGGCTTGCATCAAATAGCTAAAGCTGTTAGTTTCCTTAACAATGACTGTAAATTGGTTCATGGGAACATTTGTGTAGCATCTGTGGTGGTTACTCCCAACTTAGATTGGAAGATACATGCATTTGATGTGCTGTCAGAGTTCGATTCATCTAATCCTGATGCTGGGGGTCCACTGTGGGCAACCGCCTAAGGGGTTCTGACGGGAGAAACGAAAAAGGGGGATGGGAATTTTATGGCTCTGACAGAAAAACGGAAAAGGGGGGGGCATCGTATTGTCAACTTCTTCATGCGTCAGTGGAGCTGCTATGAATTGAAGGGGGGCTGTTATCTTTCTGACGGGCAGCTCTTCAATGTTTGAGGGGGGAGTTTTCCATTTTTTGGCCTGTGTTTTGAATGGTCTGGGAAGGCCTGAAGTCATTAAAAAAAAAAAAATTGGCAGATTATGATTTTTGCTATTAGTTTTCTTGGGTTCTTTACGCAGGGGGTCGTCGCTATCTCTGGGAGGTGCACACCGTAACGAAAAAGGGAGGCTTTTCTGGATGTGGTCTGTTCTGGATGAGGAAGAGGTCTTCAGTCACAGTGGAAAAAGGGAGAAGAAGCAGAGGAAGTGATTGCTATAGAAGGGGCGGAAACTATGTTCTTCAGGGAGGACTATGCAGAGAGTTCTTTTCGTGTATGATGAATCAATTACTGAACTGAGCCAGAGAGATACGAGGCCTCGATGCCAAAACAATGGTATGCACATTGAAGAAGAGAGAGTTGTAGGACAGAGGGAAGTTCTTTTCTGCACTCTCCCAAATCTAGCAGCAATATTGGAAGGCAGTATTTGTGTACATTATGCATCGTAGAAGGAGAGAAAGGCCTAGGTGCGAGCCCATCTCTGTGTGGAGGTGAGAGCAGAGGAGAAGATAAACACAGAAGTATCGCACTTTCATCATAAATTGATGTGGGCAGAACTCTCATGGCGAACAAGAGGAAGCCTATCTAACCATTACATGTTTAAGCCCATCAAGCAGGTTTTGCATTTGTGAGAAGACATCTTGCCGGAACCATAGCAATACTCGACATTACTAGAGGCACCCAAATTCTTTTTGAAGAGAAAAAAATTAGAAAGGAAGTTTTTTTCTGCTGTAAACTCGCACCTGGAACTACATGTAAGCTGAATAATGGACATGCAGGTCTGAAAAGGAAATGGAATAGTTTCCGCAATGCAAGGAAGAAGGTATGGTTTTGATTGCTACTAATTATCATTTTGATGCGTATCCTTTTTGCACTCAGAGTTTATAAAGCTGAGGAATGAAAATGTTGAACTCACGAATTGATCTGTGCTATTTTCGGATTCTATAAAAAGATATAAAGTCGCGCGTGTACACATGCATACATAGCATCTACAATTAAAATCGCCTCTGAGTTTGTTGTATCTCGGAGCAGTCTGTAAGTCTTTAGTTCTGTAGCGATGATGTACTGTGCTTCAAGCAATAATATAGGAATTTCATGGGAGGGCTTTAAAGTGGTACCCAAGGCTAAGGCTATGCAATGGAACCTAGCTTTTCAAATTAATGGGAGAATGACGATATGAGGGAGGTACAGGTTGTATGTATACATAATCTGAATACAACTGACGAGAACGTGGATAAGGAGGAACTTTTGTAGGCTGTCTTGCACATTAAAACCAATTTTATTGGAAATGTTGGGTTAGAGTGTGAACAGGATAATGAATTGAAGCCCTGGCTCGCTGGACATTGAAAGATCATTAAAAATATGTATGCATATGAAGTTCGGTGTGAATCGACGACATTCGATGGAATGGGATTGTCCCATGTGCATTTAACATTTAGAGACATGGTCGTGTGAATCAATTCCAGAAATTGCGACTTCATCTACCTTAGTGTTCATTTCTATCGACCCCTTGGATAAACAAGCTTGTTTACCTTAAGAGAAGAAGAGACATTGTTAGTTTGTTAATGTGTGCTATGATCATTCTTGACCCAGAGTGTTTGAGGTAATACGAGGGGGTAGAAGGAAGTGAGAGGGTGGGAAAGGGCAGTTCAATCGGAGGTGTGCGAGTACATGTGGGTGGGTGTGTGTGAAAAGCGTGAGGAGGAAATGTGTGCTTGCTAGAGCATATGAGTGTGTAGTTGAGTAAGTGAGTCTAAGTAAGTGCAAGTGAGAATGCTTGATTGTTGGAAGTGCTTGATTGTGAGGGTATGATTGGTTTGCTTGATTGCGAGTGACTGATCATATGAGCATGCGTGTTGAATGCGTGCATGGGTGAAAGGTATGTGGGTATATGAGTGCGTGTTGATGTGTGTGTGAATATAAGAGAAACATTGTATGTATGCACTCCCATATATGGTAATATCCACAACCATGTGAATGTGAGTGATAGTGGAGGTGGGATAAGGGAAGGATAAGTGGACGAAAAGGTATGAGTGAGTGTTAACGAGGTGGGGATGTAAAAATGTGGTGAGAGAAAGCAAAAGAGATAGAGATAGAGAGAGGGAAAGCATTGGGGTGAGGGGGGGAAGTGAGAGAAGAAGAAGTGAAAGAAGTGAGAAGATAAAGGGATAAGAAGGGGATTCCAAATGAATTGATGTGTACATGTGTGAATGCGGGAGCCGGTCAAGTATTGATGTATGCATAAGTGGGAGAGGGTGATTGTGTGAGTATTTGAACAATTTGGGGGTGTGAGAGAGAGAGAGAGTGAAGTGAAGGGGTTAGCAATAGAGGAAGAGCAAGAGACAAGAAGTGTAAGGAAGAAAAGAGTGTCCTTTGTGCCTGCAGACGGGTCAACTTCTCGTAATCTGGCAAACCAATAGCCTCCATCTGTATCTTCCCTTAGACCAAGAAGCCTATCATTTTGGTGCGTTTGCCGGGAAAAGTGTGAACTAGTACATATACATAGGAAGAATCCATTGCGAGATAATTGTGGGCTTTAGGTGATCCAATTAGACCAATTGTGAGGGATTTGAACAAAATAAAGTCTTGTATAATCACCTTTTCCGTGGGCTTTAGAGCCGATTGATTTGGTGCGTTTGCCGGGAAAAGTGTGAACTAGTACATATACATAGGAAGAATCCATTGCGAGATAATTGTGGGCTTTAGGTGATCCAATTAGACCAATTGTGAGGGATTTGAACAAAATAAAGTCTTGTATAATCACCTTTTCCGTGGGCTTTAGAGCCGATTCATTTGGTGGGTTTGCCGGGAACAAGCTTGGTACGTCTCTATAAGGGAGTGCCATAGGTTCGCCTAGCGCCACAGGTTGGCCGAGCTTGCGGACCCACGATCTAGTACATGAGCGAGGGGAGCTCATCGTCAGGAGCAACACAAACTCAAAGAGAGGAACGCGCTCAGAGAAGAGCCCTTGAAAGAGAAAGGAGAAGGTGGGAACCGCCAGGTGAGTGGACCTCGATTGCCTCGAAGAAATCAGTCAAAAACGTGTACTCCCGTAGGAGAGTCGCGAGTCAAGTACGAAAGTTTGAAGGAGGGATCCTGAGGCCACGTGCATTAAATTTCTGGGATCGAAGTGATATCGACATCACACCTCTGTTCGAAATGGCTCAGCGGATTTCAGTTCACTTGGGGGACCACCAAGTTTTCAGGTACTTGGGACGAAGATCCGGATAGTTTTATCCAGTTGTTTGAGGTTACTTGTGAGGCCAATGATGTAGTTGACCAGGATCAAAGGTTGAGAATTTTTCCGGCTATTCTCCGTGATGAGGCAGCCAATTGGTATGTGAATCTGACCCCACAAGAGCGTGGAACTTATCAAATGCTCAAGGAAGCCTTCTTGGCAAAGTTTCGGCGACAGGGCTTCCAAGATAGATTGGCCCAACAAATGGATTATTTGCGACAAGGAGTCAATGAGAGCATCGACAACTATATTCAGAGAATGGAAACGTTGGTAAGAAAGATGGGCGTGAATGCCCCGAACGATGAGACATTGAAACGAAGATTCATTTCGGGATTGCGAGATCCTACGGCACAGCAGCATATCAGCCTGACAAGACCTGCGACCTTAATGGATGCTAAAGAGCAAGCGAGGCTTTGGGAGGAAGTACAATTATGCCAACAAAGGAAGATGGAACTCTTATATGAGCCTATGGGAGGCCCAGGAAACATACCGATGAAAGATCCTGGCCAAGGAAGTCCCGCATTGACGACCCCAGCTTTTGTAGCTGCCACTAGCACGCCAAGCGAGGTAAAGCATGCGCTAACTGAAGAACGAATATTGGAGTTGGTCACGCAAGCTATAAAAGCTGCCACAATAACTCAAGAGACATACACAGTAAAACCAGAGGTCACAACAAACCCGAATCAAGTGTTTCGATCAAATACATGGTGTGGAAAGTGTCATGGTTACGGCCATTTGGCTTCAGAATGCCCTACAGTCTCGAGAGTATTCACAGATAGATCGCCACCTAGGATGCGTTGTACTTTTTGTGGAAGAACAAATCACACGGAGGACCGATGTTACAACAAGAGAGCCTACGAAGAGAGGACCATGAAATCAGGAGATACAAGAGAAAGACCTTACACGGGATTGCCCGCTCAAAGTGTACCACCTACATCTCGTTGGGAAAACAGACGGACTTATGGATATGGTGCTCGGGGTCAAGGAGGAGACTATCCAAGAGGAGCCACGCGTGATCAAAGAAGAGATAGTCCAATCCAGTGCTGGAGATGTCATGGCTTTGGCCACACTCAATCTAGATGTCCAAACGAAAAGAAGCCAATCGATTATACTCCATTATGTAGGTACTGTAGTGGGGAGGGCCACTTTGATGAGGATTGTCCAAAACGAAGAGCTTCCACCGGCAAGGAAAAAGGACCAGTAGGGTCCTCAAACTATGTTGATACTCAAATGCATTCCACATCGAGAGTTCAAGAGCACGTTCCTACGATCGGAGTAGTGTTCAAGACACCGAACCCTCAAGAAGGCTCTAGCTCGTCAATGCACTTTGTGGATGCTTACGAGGCCAAGAAACTACACAAGGATCCAACTGTGGCAGTAGTCACAAGGACTCAAGAGTACTCGAAGAAGAATCCAGGAGGCGAAGGTGAAGAAGGGAGTCAAGAGAGGATAGCTGAACGTGAAGAGGTAGAAAACCAAGTTGGAAGACTTGTTGAGCAGCAAGAGTTTGAGGATGGGGAAGAGGTTGAGATCCTTCCACCAGTAACCAAGGAGTTTGTGCCGGGCATAGCACCATTCCCTGAAAGATTGAAAGCTCCAAAAATTAGAAAGGAAAGACAAAGTTCGGAAGAAGTGGATATTGTGAAGTTACTTGCTGACACTGAAGTCATGCTGGACATTGGCACATTGCTAAAATGTTCGCCTGTTTATAGGAAACAATTCTATAACGAATATATTAAGAAGCCGAGGAAAGCTTGAGATAAAAAGAGACAAGACAAGGATGTCCAAGGGATCATTCAAAGTATTACGACGCAAATTGATTCGAACGCTCCAGCTGTGACGGTCGAAATTAAAGGATATGCAGTCCCTGGTGCTCAGTTAGATAGTGGAGCCGCACTCAACCTTATGACCGAATTCATGATGAAAGATTTGGGCCTCAACCACATGGAAGAAACGCCGATGTCCTTGAGAATGGCAGATCAAACACAAGTAAAGCCTGCGGGTCTTTTGAAGAATGTAAGCACAGTTGTGGGCGGTTTAGAGTTTAAGGTTGATTATCTGATAGTAAGACCAAGGACCTCAGGGCTACCTTCTCGATCTTACTTGGACGGCCATGGTTGGTTCAAGCCGAATGTGTGCATGATTGGCGCACAGGTTTTATTTCAATAGGGCCAAAGTCTGATCGGATTCAGTTGCAAGTATCCCCACCCTCGAGCAACAAGAAGAAGACAATAATAGTCGATGAGATGGAAAAGAAAGAGAAGGAGAAAGCAAGGCACGAGAGTGCATGAGCTAGGTTTTCTTTGAACACGGACACCTACAAGAATCTGCTTCAAGACGGGTTCAACTTGCAGCTCTTTAAGAATCAAGACACGAAGATGGGAGAGTATCAAAATCCATTGCTCTATAACGATGATTCGGATCAAGAGTTGCTGGGATGGTTGACACATACAAGTAAATTTGATTGCTACATGTTGAGTGTAGACACAAGTAAAAACAAAGCTACTCAATCCCTCGAGAGGAGAACTTCAAGAGAAGAGTTGAAACTGGAGTTAGCTCCGGCGATGGAAGTGCAACAGTTGCGAGAAAAAGTTAGAATGCTAGAAGCAGAGATTCTGAAGAGAAGTTGAGAATCGGAAAAAGAAGCGAAGGGTAAGACCAAAGTGTCGGAAGCCATTGCAAAAGTTGCATTAAAGAAATTAGGTTCAATCAAAAGAGAACAAGACAATGATTTACTAGCCAATCATACACGCATGATCGGAGAGCACATTCCAATCACAGTGTTAGCGAGAAATAAGGATTATTCGCGAGAAGCTCAGTTGGAAAAGTGGGAAGTGTTTCCAGAAAAGTTCTTGAGTGTAGGGTCAGAGCTACCAGATGGAGTACGAGACTGCATTAAAACGACACTCAAAAATTTTAGCGAGGCCTTTGCATGGTCATACAGTGATCTGAGAGGAATTGATCCCCGAATCTGCCAACATTATATAGACTTGGAAGAAGGCACACGACCAATATGTCAACGAGTCAGGCGAACGAATCCAGTCTACTCGGAATTGATCAAGTTGGAATTGACTAAATTATTGGAGGCGGGATTCATATACCCCATTGCATCTAGCGAATGGGTATCACCAATTGTAGTTGTTCCGAAGAAAAACAAGAAAATCCGTATTTGCATAGATTATCGGAAGTTGAACGAGCGCACGAAGAAAGATCACTTCCCCTTGCCATTTACTGATCAAATCTTGGATAGAGTGGCTGGCCATAAATTGTACTCATTTTTGGATGGTTTCAGTGGGTACAACCAGATCCAAATCCATGAAGAGGATCAATCAAAAACTACTTTCACGACAGAATGGGGTACGTATGCATATCGGGTGATGCCATTTGGATTATGCAACGCACCGGCCACATTCCAAAGAGCAATGATAGCTGCATATCAAGACTACCTGCAGGATTGGATGGAGATATTTCTCGATGACTTTGCAATTAGAGGCGACGATGAAAACATGATGGAGAGGATCGAAGCAATTTTAAGAAGAAGCATCGAAAAAGGCATCGCATTAAATCCTGAAAAGTGTACATTTGGAGTACGAAGAGGATTGCTTTTGGGACATGTTATTTCCGAAAAAGGGATTGCGGTCGACGAGGATAAAGTGGAAAAAATTGGACAACTTCCACCTCCGCAAAATTTGCGACAACTCAGAGGATTTTTGGGCCATGCAAATTATTATCGACGTTTTATATTAAATTTTGCATCCATAGCGGCACCACTGACGACCCTTTTCAGGAAGGACCAACAATACCAGTGGACGGGAGAATGTCAAGTTGCATTCGACTCGATCAAAGAGAGGTTGATAGATGCACCGATTTTGGTAGCACCTGATTGGACGAAGGAATTTCATGTACATACCGACGCTTCTCATACTGCAGTTGGAGCAGTACTATGCCAAGCCGACGAGAAAAAGTTGGACCATCCTATTTACTATGCAAGTCGCAATTTGAATAGCACTGAGAGGAACTATACGACTACGGAGAAGGAATGTCTCTCGATGATCTTTGCGGTGAACAAATATCGGCATTACTTGATGGGAAAGCGTTTCACTTTTTATGTGGATCACGAAGCCCTTAAGTACATCATTAATAAACCCGAACTGTCAGGGCGACTGATGAGGTGGATGCTACTTCTCCAAGAATTTCAGTTCACAGTGGTAACCAGACCAGACAAAGCGCACATATTGGCCGATCATTTATCTCGAATTGTTAATGAGGAGCCAATCTCTGGTGTGCCCGACGATGCTCCTGATGGGCATCTATTCCAGGTGGAAGCTAAAATACCTTGGTATGTCGACTTGGTGAATTTCTTGTGCACCACTAAATATCCGCCAGGAGCAAGCAAGAGAGAGAAGCAAAAGCTGTTAGCATTGGCAAAGTACCATAGCATCATTGGGGGGCAACTCTATCGATATTTTGTTCATGAGAGCATTTATCGGAGGTGTCTCGAGGAAGAAGAGGCAAATCTAGTGTTGAGGGCTTTGCATGACGAACCTTGCGGTGGACATTTTGCTGGTGAATTGACGGCAAGAAAGATTTTATTAGCCGGGTATTGGTGGCCAACGCTGTTCAAAGACTCACACACATACTGTAAGAAATGTGACAAATGCCAACGAATGGGCAAACCCACATTAGCACATGCTGCTCCTCTTACGCCAGTGTTGGCTCTTAAGCCGTTTGAGAAATGGGGAATTGATTTTGTGGGGCCTATTGATCCTCCCTCACGACGAAGATCCAATAGGTATATCTTGGTCTGTACTGACTATGTTACCAAGTGGGTAGAAGCCAAAGCTCTGAAGACTGACCGAGCTATTGATGTTGCTAAATTTCTGTATGAACAAATTATCACTCGATTCGGATGCCCGTTGGAAATAGTGAGTGATAGAGGGACACATTTTGTCAACGAACTGATTGAAGAATTAATGGAACTCTATAAGATCAAACATAGAAAAAGCACTCCATATTATCCTAGGGCAAATGGACAAGTGGAGGTCACCAACAAAATCCTTGAACAGATTCTGACAAAGACAGTCGCTGTGCATAGGAGAGACTGGGATGAGAGACTTCTGGAAGCTTTGTGGGCATATCGAACATCCTACCGAGTGACAACCAAGAGTACTCCGTTCTCTCTAGTATATGGCGAGGAAGCCATCTTCCCTATCGAAAAAGAAGTGCCGACATTAAGAGTAGCCATCGAAGCCAGGTTGGGTGAGGAAGAGTCATTAAAGGAGAGGTACATACAATTGGTGAAGCTGGGAGAAAAGAGGCTCATCGCACAACAAAGCTTGGAAGCTATTCAGAAGAGACGTAAGGAGAGACATGACAAGAATCTCAAAACCTATGTGATTCAAGAAGGGGATTTGGTACTAGTCTATGATAGTAAATATTATAAATTCCCAGGGAAGTTGCAGACAAGATGGGCGGGACCGTTTAAGGTGGTGGAACTCAACTCCAATGGTTCCATGCAAATTCAAGATTTAGGAGAAGAATATGCTCCCGTGAAGGTTAACGCGCTTCGAGTTAAACCATATTTCAAGTGATATTAGGACGGGAGAAGCCAGACGAGATCCAAACGAAATGACGAAGTAGACTACTTGTACATACATGTATAGTATTATATATATATGCGCATATGTAATCTATGATTTGTGTGTCATAAATATCCTTCCTTGCTAGCTCAAGAATCTTGGACTTCTAATTATTTTTCTTGTGTTGTGCAGAGACTGTTAGGAGTTAAGTAACAAAATGGCAGATCAGATAACGCAACTCTACTTGTACGAGCTAAGGATATATTTCTCGGACCAAATGTTCGCTCGCATGGACATAGATGTCGACGACTTTGAGACGGAATACGATGTTGAGGAAGCGCATTGGCTGGTATGCTTTATAAACCAGGATTTGGGTGTTGCATTTTACATTGAGTGTTTTGAGGAATACCTAGCTCGACATGTAGGATGGGCGGGAGATCGATACTACTATTTTGATCCTTTGAGGGAAATGCCTAATGAGGAAAACGATATCACATGGGCTTGGGCAGATGTGCTAACGCTAGGAAGTGATGACGGAGCTCCCGAAGTTGAGCCTGATTTGCCTTAGAGAAGTTGTTGGGATTCGAGTACGATGAAAGACTACATTAGACATTTCGGGGACTCACATTCTAGGACACCTAGGGATAGGTATACGAGGGACTAAGGCATAGCTGGCTGTAGTTACCAAGTGAAAAGTTGAATCGATGAATACATATGTAGTGTCTGTAATTGAGAGAATGGAGTGAAGAGGTGGTTGATCTGTCAAAGGCTAGAGTGTATATGTTTGCATGTCTGTGTGGGAACAGTGGGAAAAGTCCCTTTCTTCCTCTCCCTAATTCTCAGGACTTGGGTGAACTAATTAACTATTAAAAAAAAAAAAAAAAAAAAAAACGAAGAAAAGAAAAGAAAAGAAAAAAATTGTGTTACTGTGATCGTACCAATGCGCTATGGTGGGCTAGTAGGTGGGTGGAATTATCCTCGCCGGGTGGTTAGGACCACGAGCCGCAGCTAGTTTCGCCATAGGCTTGGAAGGTATATGTCTGTGTCTTAGCTACGCGCCATAACGGGTTGGTAGGTGGGTGGAGCCATCGTGGCTGGGGAGTCACGACCACGAGCCGTATCCAGTTTCGTTATGGGCTAGCTGATATATGTTATGTGTTATAATTATGTGTTTGTGTGTTGTGCTCTGCATTGCGTTGGTAGATGGGTGGAATCAACCTGATCGGGCGGTCAGGTCCACGCATCGCATCCAGTGTCAATGTAGGCCAACGTGTGATTAAAATAAAATTTTCATATGAAGTTATTCCCCACTCCTGAGGGGGAGAGAAAGAGAGGAGAGGGCGATGATCGCCTGGAAGGGAACGTTATTTTGTGTGATTGGTATGTGTTGGCTTGCGACAGATCAGCTCACTTTGAATCAACATTCTTGAAGGCACGGAGACTCTATATGTACTCATGGATGAGGCTTTAGCGAGGTAATGCAACGGTCTTGCTTTATAACTAGTGTGCTCTATCTGAGGGTTTTTCTAGTGTGTGGGACACTCCAGGGTTCTGATGTATGTCTTCACTTGCACTCGAGTTTCGATGGCTTTTGTAGGACGACGATGGGGATTCTTTGGGAACGTCTAGTCATGGAATAATTGTACATAGCGAATAGTAGGTGCAATAATGGGGTATGCATTTTGGGTATTTTTGCATATCCTGTTGATTCATTTCAGTTGCCGTTGTCCATTTCGGTATTTTCTTTCCTGTTTTCTCCGCAATGACAGTTGAATGTGTAAAACATGGAAAAGTGTGCATGTGTTATTTTGGTTGAGACCAGTTTTCATAATGGAATGTATGAGCAAATTGATGCATGGTTGAAATGGAATTGCATATATGTGCATGTTCTTGGATTATTTGGAAGTAACTGATTTGTATGTATTCATGAGTGATTTTTTGAGCACTAACAGCTTCAATGAGTGCAGGTCCACTTGGAATGATGGCTCAATGGAAACGTATGCAAACTAGTGGTACACTAACATGTTCATGGCTGTTTGGATTATATTGCAGCGAGAGTGGCTCGTCGAGGACGACTTCGCAACTAAGAAGAGGGGAGTATGTTAGCCCGGGAATTGGCTGGTTTTGATGCACTAATATGTTTCATTTTGGAGAGTATTTGGTTGAACATAGGTGTTTTGCAATGAGAATAGATGGCCGGTAATGATAAGATCTGCTCAAATGTGGACACGAAAATCAAGAGCAGTAGGCGGGCCATTTTGGGATGGGGCTATTGTATTTGGACTATTAAAAGGTCGCAAGTCGAAGGGGGGTTGCTGTGCTTTGGCCGATCGTTCTCTTGTAGTTTTGTTTTGTGCAGGAGGTATTTGATGGATTAAAATTGGAAGATGCACAGGAGAGGGTCACAATGTGGTTTTTCAGGAAGGGTGTCCCAACTTTTTGAGGCAAATCTCATTGCACAATAATGTAACTGCTCACGTCATATCAGTCTACTGGAGCAAATATTATATTGAGGGTGTCCTATCAGAAGAGGGCCTTGATTTTATAGAAGTACATTGTAATGAATTCATAACCAATAGCTCTTCCACGCTTGGAGGTATCAAACGGCTAGTGGGAACTCCATTTCATAAGGAGAGAGTCATGAAGGAATTGAGAAGGGATGCAGATGGTCTCTTGGGACCTATCCGGTCGATTTTTATAGGAGATAGCGTGAGTGATATTTTCTGCTTACTAGAAGCAGATATGGGCATTGTCATTGGTTCAAATCCTATATTACAGAGGGTTACTGAAGCTTTTGGAGTGACACCATTACATCTTTACAAAGGTGTTGTAAGTCAGAACAAAAAGGGGTCCAATGCTGCAATATGACTGGTTTATTGGGAGCCAATATAAATCAATGGAGCTGTCAAAAAAGTGATTGGGCTCTAATTCGCAAGTCTCCAGTGTGGGCAATCGATTCTTGGGGCCTAGGGATGAATATTACGCATGGGGCTTGCATCAAATAGCTAAAGCTGTTAGTTTCCTTAACAATGACTGTAAATTGGTTCATGGGAACATTTGTGTAGCATCTGTGGTGGTTACTCCCAACTTAGATTGGAAGATACATGCATTTGATGTGCTGTCAGAGTTCGATTCATCTAATCCTGATGCTGGGGGTCCACTGTGGGCAGCCGCCTAAGGGGTCCTGACGGGAGAAACGAAAAAGGGGGATGGGAATTTTATGGCTCTGATAGAAAAACGGAAAAGGGGGGGGCATCGTATTGTCAGCTTCTTCATGCGTCAGTGGAGCTGCTATGAATTGAAGGGGGGCTGTTATCTTTCTGACGGGCAGCTCTTCAATGTTTGAGGGGGGAGTTTTCCATTTTTTGGCCTGTGTTTTGAATGGTCTAGGAAGGCCTGAAGTCAAAAAAAAAAAAAAATTGGCAGATTATGATTTTTGCTATTAGTTTTCTTGGGTTCTTTACGCAGGGGGTCGTCGCTATCTCTGGGAGGTGCACACCGTAACGAAAAAGGGAGGCTTTTCTGGACGTGGTCTGTTCTGGATGAGGAAGAGGTCTTCAGTCACAGTGGAAAAAGGGAGAAGAAGCAGAGGAAGTGATTGCTATAGAAGGGGCGGAAACTATGTTCTTCAGGGAGGACTATGCAGAGAGTTCTTTTCGTGTATGATGAATCAATTACTGAACTGAGCCAGAGAGATAGGAGGCCTCGATGCCAAAACAATGGTATGCACATTGAAGAAGAGAGAGTTGTAGGACAGAGGGAAGTTCTTTTCTGCACTCTCCCAAATCTAGCAGCAATATTGGAAGGCAGTATTTGTGTACATTATGCATCGTAGAAGGAGAGAAAGGCCTAGGTGCGAGCCCATCTCTGTGTGGAGGTGAGAGCAGAGGAGAAGATAAACACAGAAGTATCGCACTTTCATCATAAATTGATGTGGGCAGAACTCTCATGGCGAACAAGAGGAAGCCTATCTAACCATTACATGTTTAAGCCCATCAAGCAGGTTTTGCATTTGTGAGAAGACATCTTGCCGGAACCATAGCAATACTCGACATTACTAGAGGCACCCAAATTCTTTTTGAAGAGAAAAAAATTAGAAAGGAAGTTTTTTTCTGCTGTAAACTCGCACCTGGAACTACATGTAAGCTGAATAATGGACATGCAGGTCTGAAAAGGAAATGGAATAGTTTCCGCAATGCAAGGAAGAAGGTATGGTTTTGATTGCTACTAATTATCATTTTGATGCGTATCCTTTTTGCACTCAGAGTTTATAAAGCTGAGGAATGAAAATGTTGAACTCACGAATTGATCTGTGCTATTTTCGGATTCTATAAAAAGATATAAAGTCGCGCGTGTACACATGCATACATAGCATCTACAATTAAAATCGCCTCTGAGTTTGTTGTATCTCAGAGCAGTCTGTAAGTCTTTAGTTCTGTAACGATGATGTATTGTGCTTCAAGCAATAATATAGGAATTTCATGGGAGGGCTTTAAAGTGGTACCCAAGGCTAAGGCTATGCAATGGAACCTAGCTTTTCAAATTAATGGGAGAATGACAATATGAGGGAGGTACAGGTTGTATGTATACATAATCTGAATACAACTGACGAGAACGTGGATAAGGAGGAACTTTTGTAGGCTGTCTTGCACATTAAAACCAATTTTATTGGAAATGTTGGGTTAGAGTGTGAACAGGATAATGAATTGAAGCCCTGGCTCGCTGGACATTGAAAGATCATTAAAAATATATATGCATATGAAGTTTGGTGTGAATCGACGGCATTCGATGGAATGGGATTGTCCCATGTGCATTTAACATTTAGAGACATGGTCGTGTGAATCAATTCCAGAAATTGCGACTTCATCTACCTTAGTGTTCATTTCTATCGACCCCTTGGATAAACAAGCTTGTTTACCTTAAGAGAAGAAGAGACATTGTTAGTTTGTTAATGTGTGCTATGATCATTCTTGACCCAGAGTGTTTGAGGTAATACGAGGGGGTAGAAGGAAGTGAGAGGGTGGGAAAGGGCAGTTCAATCGGAGGTGTGCGAGTACATGTGGGTGGGTGTGTGTGAAAAGCGTGAGGAGGAAATGTGTGCTTGCTAGAGCATATGAGTGTGTAGTTGAGTAAGTGAGTCTAAGTAAGTGCAAGTGAGAATGCTTGATTGTTGGAAGTGCTTGATTGTGAGGGTATGATTGGTTTGCTTGATTGCGAGTGACTGATCATATGAGCATGCGTGTTGAATGCGTGCATGGGTGAAAGGTATGTGGGTATATGAGTGCGTGTTGATGTGTGTGTGAATATAAGAGAAACATTGTATGTATGCACTCCCATATATGGTAATATCCACAACCATGTGAATGTGAGTGATAGTGGAGGTGGGATAAGGGAAGGATAAGTGGACGAAAAGGTATGAGTGAGTGTTAACGAGGTGGGGATGTAAAAATGTGGTGAGAGAAAGCAAAAGAGATAGAGATAGAGAGAGGGAAAGCATTGGGGTGAGGGGGGGAAGTGAGAGAAGAAGAAGTGAAAGAAGTGAGAAGATAAAGGGATAGGAAGGGGATTCCAAATGAATTGATGTGTACATGTGTGAATGCGGGAGCCGGTCAAGTATTGATGTATGCATAAGTGGGAGAGGGTGATTGTGTGAGTATTTGAACAATTTGGGGGTGTGAGAGAGAGAGAGAGAGTGAAGTGAAGGGGTTAGCAATAGAGGAAGAGCAAGAGACAAGAAGTGTAAGGAAGAAAAGAGTGTCCTTTGTGCCTGCAGACGGGTCAACTTCTCGTAATCTGGCAAACCAATAGCCTCCATCTGTATCTTCCCTTAGACCAAGAAGCCTATCATTTTGGTGCGTTTGCCGGGAAAAGTGTGAACTAGTACATATACATAGGAAGAATCCATTGCGAGATAATTGTGGGCTTTAGGTGATCCAATCAGACCAATTGTGAGGGATTTGAACAAAATAAAGTCTTGTATAATCACCTTTTCCGTGGGCTTTAGAGCCGATTCATTTGGTGCGTTTGCCGGGAAAAGTGTGAACTAGTACATATACATAGGAAGAATCCATTGCGAGATAATTGTGGGCTTTAGGTGATCCAATTAGACCAATTGTGAGGGATTTGAACAAAATAAAGTCTTGTATAATCACCTTTTCCGTGGGCTTTAGAGCCGATTCAACATCGAATTGAGCTAGCATACCTCTACCTTGTATCTCCCTATCTAGAGTTGTCTAGATCACCATTTAAGCTCTACCTTGAGAGCGCACGGGTGGACAACACCATCATCTTTGTACTTGCTGCTAGTAGAAAATTGTTGAGATTCTCCTATATCTGTTATCTTCTCTACTACTGCTCCTGTGTTATATTGCATAACTATTGTCTTACAGCTCCAGCATGCGTACTACCACCTACTCTCGCCCCACCACCTCGCTTTTACTTCTCTTTCAATAACCATTGCACGATGTTCAACTAAGAAGGATGGGTTTTTTCCAGCTAATTAACTATGTCTTGGACATCACTTTTTTGTAAACATTAACATGCTTTCACCCGCTTACATCCTCAAAAAATTTATGATCTTCACATGCAACTACTTGACTCATATATGCATAATGTTTAGCAATGAAAGATTCATAAGTGATTGTTGAAATGGATATCTCTCTCTTGTTGAAATTCTTCTCTCTTGAGGGATAGAATGAATCTTTTTCTTCTTTCTTTTGATGTCTTTACACTTGGAGTTTCTAGTTTTTCAAACTCCCCCTCACTTCTGCTATCCATGTCTGCCATAGAATTGCGCCCATCATTTTTTCCTCCATGCCTTTACTTCTTGTAGAAATTTCTTCACTTGAAGTAGGATTGCTTCTCAATCTCCCTTTCCATGGAGATGTGTGGCTGCCCTCTGAAGTTGTTCTTGAAGTTGAACGACCAAAAATTTTCACACTTTCTTGGTCTTCTACATGTCTCCTTCCAGCATCATGTATGTCTTCAACCTATAATGAATCTTTCACACCATACCATGGCAACAATTCATCAAAGATAACATCTTTAGATATCTTCAGTTCTTTGCTTTAGCATCTAAAACCCTTTTGCTCTCTCGAATGCATCTATTCATGAATTATATGTTGTACTTGCTACGCCTGACCAATAGTAGTTGGGCATATTCATCTCAGTGAGCATCGATCTTTCCACTTTAGCTATGTGTCTATTTTTCCTCTTTGCAATCCCATTCTGTTGAGGTGTGTACCTGCATGTATATTGTCTCTTGATGCCATTATGACTTAGAAATTCAAAAAATACTTTGGAGAAGTATTCTCCCCCTCCATCAAATCTAAGGACCTTTATGACCTACCCATTTCTTTTTCAACGTGCTTTGAAAACTTTACAGTGACTAAAAACTTCAGCTTTTGACTTCATACAATACAACCATGCCAGTCTGGTATGATCATCAATGAAGATAACCCAATGAGGGTTCTTTGTTTGATCCCCATACATTGGGGAATGAGATAAAACGAAAATCTCCTTCGTTGTGTGCTCTTCTTGACTGGAAGCCTTGCTTGCTTCCCGAATCGACATGCTTCACACAAGTGTTGCATACTTTGAGAGTAGAAATCTGGAAGACCACTTACCACTCCTCTCCTTTGCATATCCTTCAGCTTTTGAAGTTTTATGTGGCCAATCCTCTTGTGCCACAAATCCACCC
The DNA here is from genome assembly GCA_020310875.1 of Ceratopteris richardii. NCBI lineage: Eukaryota > Viridiplantae > Streptophyta > Polypodiopsida > Polypodiales > Pteridaceae > Ceratopteris > Ceratopteris richardii. The sequence goes on along the minus strand of CM035408.1, from coordinate 94,059,494 downwards.
AAGCTATTTGCTTACTACCAATTGTCAAATAGATTGTATGTGATGAGGGTGGTTTTACCTCCATGGTGAATATTCCTTCCTTCTTTCCTTTAGCTATCAGTTTGTAGCCTTGCTTTGGATCTTCCACAAAACATTCTTTGTTGTTGAACTTGACTATGTACCCTCTTTCAACCATCTGTCCAATTGATACTAAATTCTTTATGATTGTCGATACATGCAACACATCTTCAAGACACTTTTCATTCTGATCTTCATCCAAAGGAACATCACCTATGTGTGTGATCCTATGCTAGGTGTCATCCCCTATTTCCACATGCCCTTGTGTGCTTGGTTCATGCACCAAAAAAACACCAAAATAAATTATGGTCATCTTCAAGGCTTGATTATTAACATGTGTGTCATGAAACTCATACAAAATGTGCCATCTCATTTCAAGGTTTCTAGGGACACACACACCTTACCTTTATACAATAGATATCCATCATGGATACTGTAATTCTTCCACTTGAATCCTCCTTGAGTACGATTCAATACTCCATCCTCATTGGAAACTCGTATTTCATGATCCCCTTTCTCAATGGCTTCCCAAATCTTGGAATATGCATGATCAAACCTACATTTCCATCTAATGGACTCAAGTAGCTCACTAGTGATCTGAGTAAAACTTAGTCCGTTGAGCATAGGCATGTTGCTAAGCAAGTTAGCCACCACATTAAACTTTCACTTCATATACCTAAACTCATAACCAAACTCTTGAAGGTCTCTACACATTGGGCCTTATGACCTTTAAGGTCTGTTTGATTAGGGAGCCACTTAATGCTCTCTTGATCAAACACTATCGTATCTTTGGCACCATATAAGTAATGATGCCACTTCTTCAAAGCATGGAAAATTGCATACAATTCCTTCTCATAGATGTAGTAATTCTTATGAGAAGGTTCTAGTTGCTTGCTCTCAAAAGACAATGGTCGACCATCCTAAACTCAAACCGCTTCTATAGCAAAATCACTCATGCCAGTCTCAACCACAAAGTATTTATTGGGATTTGCTATGTGCAAAAGTGGACCTGTAGCAATTGCTACCTTCAACTTCTCCATACTTTGCTCCTATTCGTCTCCCTGATGAAAGGCTTTTCCTTTCCCTTTAAGTTGTTCAATCATCGGGACAACAATTTTGGCATAGTCTTTAATGAATCGTCGATAGAATCCTAATAAACCTCAGAAGATCTATAGCTCATCTAGGTTCTTGGGATCCATAATATCCCATACTTTCTTAGGATCCATATTGGTTCGCTCTTGGGGCCCAAGATATCTAACCTCTATTTCAAAAAACTCACACTTTGCATCTATGGCAAAAAGTAAATTTTCCTTCAACACTTGGAATACTTTCCTCAAGTGCTCCAAGTGTTCATGTTATGATCTACTATAGATCAAAATATCATCTATAAAATCTCCTACAAACTACCCTAGATAAGACCATAATACACTATTCATGAGCTTCATTAAAGTGGAAGGAGCATTACTGAGACCAAAAGGCATCACCAAGAACTCATAGTGCCCTTGTCTAGTCCTAAAGGTAGGTTTAGGAACATCCTCTGCATGAATCATAATATGATGATATCATAACCTAAGATCAAGCTTGGTAAAATACCTAGCTTGATATAACTGATTGAATAGGTCTTCCAACCTAGGCATTGGAAACATATTTTTGATATTTACCTTGTTTAGTGGCCTATAATCTATGCAAAGTCTCAAAGAGCCGTCTTTTTCTCAACTAGGAGCATTGGCGATGGCCAAGGTGAGCTACTAGGTCTAATGAAGCCTTTATCTAGATAATCCTTTAGTTTCCTATCTTCCTTCTCATGTTGAGAAATACTAATTGTATAAGGTGGCTTACAAATAGGGTTAGTGTTAGTAACTACCTCAATAGCATGGTCAATGTTCCGTCTTGTAGGTGGTAACCCTCTAGATAAGTCAGTGGAAAAAACATCTCTAAATTCAAATATAAGATCCTTAGAACCTTTAATAGCACACTCTTGCAAGAAAGAATAGTAAAAATTCATGTCCATAGTTAAAAGATCTCTTGTACATGCTCAAAATGACAAAGACTATACAACTCTAAAGATGAGATGAGAGGTGCACTAGGTACATCTCTCTCTCTCTCTCTCTCTCTCTCTCTCTCTCTCTCTCTCTCTCTCTCTCTCCCTCCCTGAATACAAAATTTATTTCCATTCTTAACAAATTCAAGAGTGTTGTTTTGCTAACTCTTTAAGTGTGTCTTTCAAACCCCATAGCCTCTCCCTTCCTAAAACAAGGTCTTTCCTCTCCATATTCATGATTTGGAAGTCTACATGGTCAATCTAATCTTGTATCTTGACTTCCAAATTGGATACCATAGTATTCCATATCCTCTTGCCTTCCCCTTGCAGCACATATACTATGTATTTATGTGCACTAGGCTATTGGGGAATCTTTAGCTTCTTGACCAGAGCATAGTCTATGAAGTTGTGAGTGGTGGAGTCATATATCATGACTCGCACCCTAGTTTCGTACACACTACCATAAGTTTAACCAGGTCATGTGGTCAAAATTGAGGTGACCAAAATGAATGTGTCAAACAACATGTGCTATCTATGTCCTCCTACATCACTTCCACTGCCATGAATGGGAAGTGTTTGCACTAGGTGCACCACCTTTTTGCCATTATTGAGGAGCATACTGCTCCTTGTTATTCCCTTCTTTTCTTCCCCTTTTCTAAGTGGACAATTCCATTGTGCATGGCTAGGAGACAGGCACCTAAAAGACAAGTTCTCCATCTTGGTCCTCTCATATTGCTCAATAGGTAGCTTAGGCCCTTGTGATCTTTGTTTCTTATTAAAGATTTTGTTTTTCCCCATGGTCACTTTCTTCTTGAACTTCATTGTACTAAGAGGTTTGAGGGGTTGATCCATCTCCATAGGAATGTATTGAGGACAGTTATGGTCCTCATAGATTTGAGTGTACTTGATCACCTCCTCAAAAGTCTTAGGTGTATTTTTCTTACCTCTCTCTTAATGGCTTTGTATAAGCTTGTAACAAAGCCTCTGGTCTTCTAAAATTCATCTAATCCATTAAGCTTCACTATGATCTCCCTATAGTGGGATATGTAGATCAACAAAGGCCTACCTCTATGTGTAATCCTATCCCATTCATCCCAATTCCTCTCTTCCTCATTCTCAAGAAGAAACTCTTTTAAGAAAAGGGTTTCAAAATGAGCCCAGTTCATAAGGATAGAATTCACCTCCTTGAGACTCATCCACCACTTATAAGCACATGGACCAAATGACATAATGGCTTCTAGCACATGATACTCAGGTGGGGTGCCCTTTAGTTTATGCATGTCATTCCACTTTTGCAAGAAAGTGTAAACCGCATCCTTATTTTGTTGATGATCATCCCCCATAAATGTTGCTGGCTTGAGATCTTTTAGGAGGGGAGACTCTCGAGAACTCTCTCCTTTATGTTTTCTAGGGAAAGGAACATCCTTCCTAACCATCTCTACTATAGGAAGAGTAGCCATCTCTTTTTCCTTCCTAGCTAGGAAAGAGGTAAGGTGACATGTCTAGTGAGATGATCTGAGTCTTAAGTTGTTCTATTAGAGATGTCATGCTCCCAATGTCCCTCTCTAGCCTAAGGGTTTGTTCCTTAAGCCCCATGAATTTCTTTTGTGAAACAAACTCATCATGGCACTCTACATAGGAATATTCTTTTTCTTGCTCAACCATTTTCTCTACTTCTTGCTCTTTCTCTACCTCTTCCATTCTATGGTCTAGATCCTCTACTCCTTGCTCCCTAGGTGAAGAATTAAATTCCAAAGGTTGATTTCCCTTAAGATCCATGTTTACTCCCCCCATTTACTAATTAGTATATTTAGAACCAATGGAAGTAGATTTTATAAGCGACAAAGAGAGAAAAAGTACTAGAACACTTCTACGATACAATTGAATCCTTCAAAAACTATGTTGAAGAAATATTACAAGTGTTGAGGCTTTGATTTGTGATCCTTTCTAGGCCCAAGTGAAAATTGGAAATGTCTGCTTGGTCAACACCAAAAATGATGAAAACGATGTCAAAAGCAAGTGGCAATAGCTTAAAACATGAAAAGTAAGCAAAACAAATACACTTTTGCTCCTGATTAGTTCTAGTCAATCAAATATAAGTGTTATGCCACTTGTAAATGAAAGCTAAAATTCCAACCCAAGTGACAAAAGTCAATTTTGATTCCAAACAATCCAAAACTAGGCCTAGAAGTGATCGCCTAGTATCTACTCAAGTGATGTAGAGTGATTTTAGTCCACCAAAACTTCTCCGAATCATACACTCTTTGATGCTTACCAAAGCAAGAATGTATTTTTGATGCATGATAAAAATTGCTTTGATCAGATGTTGGAGCGCCAAGCTATGGGTCAGAGAAAACTAGCACATCGAGGTGAGAAAGTAAAATGCATATTTTCATGAAGAAGCTACTTTGGGACTTCAAAAAGGATGCTCCATATGGTTTTCACCTTTATTTCTTGATCAATCTCCCTCTCTAATGGCAAAATACATATCCATGGGCTTGATTTCTCCAAGAAAAAAATCTAAACCTTGTATTTGATCTCCCCAAAATAAAAAAAAACCTCGAAATTTTTATCAAGTGTTAGCTCCTTCAAGAGATGATAATCCAAAATGGAGCTCATAGTAGCTGTAGACAAGGCTCTATATCCCACATAAGAGACTCATAACACCATTTCCGATTAAAGAAGGCATTATATGATTTAAAGCAAGCACCATGTGCTTGGTATGAAAAGATACATGCCTATCTGATTTCACATTGTTTTGAGAACATACCAACTGAAAGCACCTTATATGTTAAGCATGCGAATGATGTACTTTTGATCATTGTTGTGTATGTTGATGACATGCTGCTCATTGGTCCTCATGAGAAGCATATTGTTGATTTTAAGGCTGATTTGCATACCTCATTTGAGTTGTCTAATTTAGGGCATTTGCATCATTATTTGGGCATTCAGTTTATGCACGTTAATCGTGGAATGGCTTTGTATCAAATGAAATATATTGACATATTATTGTAGTGTTTTGGCCTTGAAGACTGTAAACCTATTGCCAATCCTATGGAGACATGTTTACGATTGAGTCTCCATGATGTTGGAGATGCATTTGATGTTGTTCTTTATCAGCATTCTGTCGGATGCATGATTTACTTATGCATTACTTGGCCAGATACTCAGTTTTTTGTCTCACAGATGAGCAGGTTTATGCATTTCCCTGGAGTCAAGCATTGGCAAGAAGTTAAGCAAATCTCTCGATACTTTAGTGGTACCCGATTACTTGGATTGTTTTATCACTACTGCCAGATTTAAATGCTTTTTCTGACTCTGACTAGGTTGGTTGTTATGACACTCGTGTGCCCACTAATGGTTTTTGTTTCATGCTTCGTAGTTCATGCATATCTTGGTTGAGCAAGAAGCAACCTACTGTGGTCACTTCCAGTTGTGAGGCTGAGTATAGGGCAGCTTTCACAGCGAGTATTGAGTGTGTGTGGCTCAGATGCCTTATGGCTGATTTGGGTGTTGGTCAGTCTTTTGCCACCACCATCTTCACTGACAGGTCAGAGCGCATTGGCAATTGCGAGGAACCCTATGTTCCATGCTCACACTAAGCACATTGAGGTGCATTACCATTATGTCAGGGACAGGTTCTCTACTAGAGAGATTAGCTTGGCATATGTGCCCACACAGGAGGACATTACAGACCTTTTCACGAAGGCTCTACCTAGGGAGAAGTTTGAAGCTTTCCACAAAGCTTTGGGCTTACTTCCTTTTGTGAATTTATTCCACACAGCTTGGCACTTCCTTATACATGAGTGCCAGCTCCTTGTTCACTGCATCACTCCCAGGGGGATTTGTTGATATATTTAGGTAGTGATGTGTGTGGACACACTAGGACTGTCGGGGCACCTTTTTTTCTCTTTAGGAGGTCTTTTTCCCCCGGATTGTATATATGCCTATAGCCCTAACGGGTTACTAATCTTTGTATATTCTAGTGCTAATACATTCAATCTTGTGTGTTGTGCTCCAAGCTTCTTCTTCTTCTTCTTCCTTGTGTTGTTCACGTGCTTCTGCAAACGTCTAACTCCAACATGCACTGGTCTTGGGAATAAAGGATTCTCATTGCAAGAGACTTCCACCATGTTCATGTGTAAGATATCACATATGAGCAAGTCGAAATTCTTCTAGGTGAAAATTTGGGTTTGATAGAAGGAATTGCAAAAGATGATAAATATCTTTGTGAAATAGGTGGAATAGGTATAGGATATCGATATTTGAAACAATGAATTCATTAGGTGGAATAGGTGGAATTTGCTCCCTTGTTGTGGAGCAAATTGGCATGGCTCACTCTTCCATTCCACTAGATACAATGGGAAAGGAGAGGATGAAGATAGGCTTCAAGATGTAAGTATCTAATGACATTTATGATTGACTATGTTTCATATTTGTACAAGATGTAAGTATCTAATGACTTTTTTTATTGTCTATGTGCAGGAAGCAACTGAAGTCGATAAATTCACAGCAAGGAGTGGTGGTGATCGGGTTGCCTGTCGCAATGGCTTTTCCTTGGCAAATTACATTGGAAAATTGCCAAGGGAAGATTTTGTAATTATCCACAAGGACTTTTCCCTTCAAGGACACTTCATGACTTGGTGTATGAAGACCTTGAGCAAACTCTATAATTTTGGTTAGGAAGTCCTTTGCCCTTACTACCCTAGGAGTTAACTTTAGGAGAAAAATATTAGGTCAGATAGGAATAGCTTTGGGTCTTGGATTGACAGACCCCCATTTAATATCCCAATCAATTTTGACTTACCAATTGGCACTATCTTTTCAAATAATAAAGAATATATTGGAGAGGCTCAAGGCCAAGAGACAATTGTGAAACTTCATAATACCAATTATGATTTCTTCAATTCCCATGTGCATTCAATTGTCTACTGTGTCTTTATGTTTTTGACAACTTCATATGATTTACATAGTTAAATCAATGTTTTTTCAGTGTTTCCTTTAAGTTGATGTTGGCCAAAGTGCTTGCAATGGCCTGGAATGTCAAAAAAGGGCCTGCCACAAAAATGCGGGGATGGGCCCTACAAAAGTTTTGTAGGGCCCATCCCTGCATTTATGTAGTAGGCCCTTTTTTGGCATTCCTAGGCCATTGCAAGCACTATGGGCACAATATTGAAAATCCATGTACATCAATTATAAGCTAAACTTGGGGAACAATGTGGAAGATTCTTCTGATGTGCAATGAGTAGAGAACATTTGGACTCCTATAGGTGCATATAAACATGCATCAATTTACAAGTACATGTAACTATGCATCAAGCTTAGTACTATATTGTACAAAGGGTTTACATGAATTGCACCTTAGATAAGGCAGATCATATCCCCGAATGTCCATTCCATATGGTTTGATGGCCTAGAATAGCCTAAAAAAGGAGTGCCACAAAAACACGGGATTGGGCCATGCAAAACCTTTGCAAGGCCCAATCCCGCATTTTTATGGCAGGTCTTTTGTTTGCATTCTAAGGCCATTGAAAGCACTCTAATCACAAAATACACCCCCCATGTACATGAAATATTTGGTTAAGTTGATAAAATGTGTGGAAGACTAAGATACTCATGTGCAATGACAAAGAGACACTTTTAGATACTTAGGAGAAATAGACTTCAAAACATGTGCACTAAGAGACAAAGACTTTGGAGAGAAAATATAATAAGAAGAAGATTATATTAATCATTTGAGTTATACAAAAAGTTCTCTAAAAAAGAGAGTTGACAAATGTTAAGGGTTATTCCCCTTAATCCTTCTAGCTAGCTGCATATCGTTAGGTTGTATTTTCACTCTCTTTGCATGGATAGCACACACATTAGAGTCCTCCACCATTGATCTTAGATACGCCTCTGTAGCTTCATGGAGTGCCTGAATGGCTACCCCTTGAATACAAAGTCCAACACAATAGCTTTGGAGCTCTTCCTTCACAACTCTTGCAAATGGCCTTCTTGGAATAGGAAGCTCCACAGACTTTTGATAATATCGAATCTCTGCAAAGGCTCTGTTGGTGTAGGACAATCACCAATTGATGATTTGGACAAGGTTTGAAGTCAAAGGGTAAAGAAAAGATCAAAATCTGATCCTTAAAGATGAGTGCATGATCAGAAGATGAAGACTTATATATACATGTACATTAAGCTTGTAATTTGTTCACTTATGTCTGTAATGGTGACGAGTATGTACATATATGCCTATATATACTAGTATAGAGTCGGGACATAGTAGAGAGAAGAGATATAGAAAAAATATAGATGATTAGAAGAAGAAAAAGTGTGATGAATGTATGAGATTCATCAATCAGATGTTTTCCATGAGAATAGAAGAAAACTTTTGAAATCTCTATTGCGATCTTTTCTTCATCTCTCCTTCTGTGCTTGATCATTTTAGAAATCCTTTTGTAGATGTCTAAGTCCATAGTTATTTCATCTATGGTCAAGATTTGAGAGTCTAATTGTAATCAAGCTGAGAGAATTGAAAGTAGGAACATTTATATGTGAAGAAGTAATAAGTGTCTTCTGAAACAGGCTCAATCTCGATGATCAAAGTTTTGATCAGATCTCCCTCCACAGTGTAAATTTTTTAGCAAGTAAGCATCCATTCTTTAAGTTGAAAGGTAAGCTACTTGTGGATAAAAGCATTTGGATAAACGGGGTCTAATTTGGAAGAAACATGCATTAAAAGTTGCAGGTACCAAAGTCAACTACACAAAAGAACAGTTTCAGACATAGGTACATTGTTTAGAGGAAATATGAAGATCTATTGATTCATTTGAAGGGATTTAACTTGGAGAAGGTGCATAAACTTTAGGAGTCACCTTGTATAAAGTTTCATTGAAAAAATTACACATTTGATTAGTCAATGAGTGAATTAAGTGCAGTAGACTTTTCTATGTAATGTTTCTTCATAGTTGACTCAAGTCTTGATAGTTTGGCAATAGACTTCCAAAATTGGTTGTGTTTATGAGTTGTTCTTGATATAGATCAGGTGCTCTAACATCAAGGATAACTTGTTCTCTTGGATATTAATCAACTCCATCAGTGGTATCAGAGCAGGAATAATTAGATTTGAAGAAAAAGAGGACCTCAACTATTGCAGATATACAAAAATCAACTTTTGAAGGTTCAAAAGGTGAAAGTTTCAAGTGAAATCCAAAGAAAGAGGCCAGAAAGTTATCAAGAGGATCAAAGGGAACTATATTCGAGTTAAAGGTATAATCATTATTCACAAAGCTTGAGGAATCTATTATGCAGGTGAAGAAAGTATGGGAGATTCTCTTCATATAGAAAAATTGGATAGAGAAAACTATCATGCTTGGTCAATGAGGATGGAAGCTCATCTTATGAGCAAAGATATGACAAGATGCATCATAGGTGAAGAAGAGAAACTAAAATTTAAGGATCCTAGTATTCCAACTAGGGAAGAGCTCTCAGATTTGAAGACATGGATGCAGAAGGATGCTCAAGCAAGGAGCAATATCTACATGGGATTCAATGATTACTTGTTACCTCACATTAGAGGAATCAAAAGTGAAAGCGACATATCGAATGCTTTGGAGGAGCATTTCCAAAACACTACAAAGTCAAGGAAGGCATCTTTATGGGCAAAATTCACTACATTCAAGAAGAAGGCTTCTCAATCCATTTCTAATTTTGTAGCAAGAATGAAGGATATTGTAGATGCATTAGGAGCAGTTGATGAAGACATTGAAGAGGATAAATTGGTAAGACAAATTCTCTCAGTTCTAAGAGGAGATGATAAGTGGAAGCCATTCATTCTATCCACTGAATTGTCACTAGATCATTTCACTCTTGATTTGAATCAATTGCTAGGACATATGCTAACCTTTGAGCGGGATATCAAAGGTGATGTTGATAAGAGTACAGGTCAAGCAATGTATTCAAAGGGTAAGAAGAAGATTAACAAAGGCAAGCAACAATTGAATGAAGATGAAGGCACTATGGGTCAAGCTAACTTCCTAAGATGAAGAGGAGGTGGTAAAGGAAGAGGAAGAGGAAAAAGCAATAAAGATTGTGCCAAAGCTTGCTGGATTTGTGGTAAGACTAATCATTTAGCTCATGAATGTTGGTATAATAATCAAAATGGTGGAGGATATAATCAGAACTCTAACTCAAGCGGAAGAGGTGGTAGAAATCAGAGAAGCAATTTCAGAGGTGGAGGCAATAGAGGTTTCTTTGGAAGAAATGTAGGAAGAGGCTTTCAAATTCAATCCTACAATAATACCTACTAAAATTATGCTTCATATCAAAAAGAGGATTCAACCTTAATTATGAATGCGACATGTGAAAGACAAAGTGAAGATCAAAGAGTTTTCTACATTGACTCAGGGTATAGCAATCAACTGAGTGGCAACATAGCTTTGATGACTGATTTGGAGAATAAGGCGAGTAATCATATAGTCCAAACAAGTGACAACACAAAGCACAATGTGAAGTCCATTAGATCATTAAAGGCCAAGGATGGAAGCACTCCTTTGGGAAAGTTTTTGTATGTCCCTACGATTCCAAAGAATTTGATAAGTGTAGGACAAATTGTAGAGAAAGGATATGAAGTAAGGTTCACTAATGATGGAGTTTATGTTGAAGATCCTAACCATGGATATAAACAAATTGTTTCAAGGAAGAAAGAAGGAAGGCTCTTCACATTGAAGATTCAAGGCAATGTTGGTCATGCCTTGTTCACTTATGGAGAACATAAGATCTCTGAGTTAGATCTTTGGCACAAAAGGCTTGGACATTTCAATGAAAGATGTATTAAGGATATGATTAACAATAGTTTAGTGCTTGGATTGCCTAATATTGCAGGTCAACACATGACATACAAGTGTGAAGCATGTCAATTGGGTAAAGCTCACAAAAAGACTTATGGTAAGAAAGGGTTTATGTATTCAGAGAAGCTTGAAATGGTATATACAGATGTGTGGGGTCCATCAAAGGACTTTAGCATTAATGGTTTGAGATATTATGTGATCTATGTTGATGATGCTACCAGGTGGATCACTATATATGTGATCAAAGAGATTATGATAAGACTTATAGTCTTGTGGCAAAGATGACGACTATAAGGACTCTCATAGCTATTGCTGCATGTAAAGGTTGGAAGCTATGCCAATTAGATGGGAAGAATGCTTTTCTAAATGGTTACATTTCAGACGACGTTTTCATGGAGCAACCAGATGGTTTCAAGAATAAATGTTATCCAGAGTATGTATGTAAGCTCAAGAGAGCTTTGTATTGTTTGAAGCAGGCTCCAAGGGCATGTCATTACAGACTTGTGAAGTTCTTGAAGGAGCTTGGTTTCCAAGTGTCTAAGGTAGATAGTAGCTTGCTTGTTAAAGCAAGTGATGATGGGTTTATTTACATTTGCATATATATTGATGACATAAATCTTATAGGTACATATGAGAAGGGCATACAAAGCATTAAGAAGCAGATGGAGAAAGAGTTCAAGATTAGTGACTTGGGATACTTGTCATATTTCTTGGGAATGGAGATTTCATATATTCAACATGGAGTGTATGTGACTCAAGAAAGGTATTTGAAGAATTTGCTAATCAAGTTTAAAATGGAAGATTGCAGGGAAGCACCTACTCCAATGGAGGTGAATCATAAATTGAGCAAATATGGAGGAGAAGAATTCAAGGACATGAATTTATATCAAAGTTTGGTTAGTAGTCTAATCTATGCTACATTGACTAGGCCTGATTTGTCATATGCAGTTGGAGTGTTGTCTCAATTCATGCATTGTCCTAGGAAAGAACATTGGATTGCAGGACAAAGGGCGCTAAGATACATTAAGGGTACACTCAAAGAAGGTTTGCATTATGGATTCACATCAGATAAAAAAATCAAGATATATAGTGATGCAGATTGGGCAGGTAACTTTGATGATAGGAGGTCAACGTATGGATATCTATGGTATGTGGGAGATAAATTAATCTCTTGGTGTTCTAAGAAGAAACATACAATTGCTTTGTCATCTACAGAAGCAGAATATAAAGGTATGGTTGAAGCTGCAAAGGACGTTATATGGTTGAAGACTCTCATGAAGAATTTTGACATATTGATAAAGAAATTGAAGTCATACACACTTCTACAAAAGATCAAATTGCAAACACGTTAACCAAAAGCTTGGATGGATCTAAGTTGCAGAGGTTCAAAGACATGGCAGGTATAAAGAAGATAGAGAAAGTCACAATTGATGATTGAGGGGGAGTTGTTAGTGCAGGAAAATCACCAATTGATGATTTGAACAAGGTTTGAAGTCAAAGAGTAAAGCAAAGATCAAATTATGAGCCTTAAAGATGAGTGCATGATCAGAAGATGAAGACTTGTATATACATGTACATTAAGCTTGTAATTTGTTCACTTATGTTTTTGTAATGGTGACGAGTATGTACATATATGCCTATATATACTAGTATAGAGTCAGGACATAGTAGAGAGAAGAGATATAGAACAAATATAGATGAGTAGAAGAAGAAAAAGTGCGATGAATGTATGAGATTCATCAATACTCCTTTTGTAGATGTCTAAGTCCATAGTTAATAAATCTATGATCAAGATTTGAGAGTCTAATTATAATCAGGCTGAGAGAATTGTAAGTAGGAACATTTGTATATGAAGAAGTGATAAGTGTCTTCTGAAATAGGCGCAATCTCGATGATCAAATTTTTTATCAGATCTCCCTCGACATTGTAAAGTTTTGAGCAAGTAGGCATTCATTCTTTAAGTTGAAAGGTAAGCTACTGTGGCTAAAAGCATTTGAATAAATGATGTCTACTTTGGAAGAACCATGCATTAGAAGTTGCAAGTGTTAAAGTCCACTACACAGAAGAACAGCTTCAGACATAGGTACGTTGTTTAGAGGAAATCTCAAGATCGATTGATTCTTTTAAGAGATTTAACTTGGAAAAGGTGTGGAAGCTTTAGGAGTCACCTTGTATAAAGTTTCATTGAAAACGTTACACATTTGGTTAGTCGATAAGTGAATTAAGTGCAGCATACTTTTCTGTGTAATGAGTTTCTTCACAGTTGACTCAAGTCTTGAGAGTTTGGCAATAGATTTCCAAACTTGGTTGTGTTTATGAGTTGTTCTTGATATAGAGGTGCTCTAACATCAAGGATAACTTATTCCCTTGGAGATTAATCAACTCCATCAGGCTCTGGTTTGCTTTTTGTGCCTTTGAGATGCTCTTGCATTTAGAGGGATGTTGGGTTGTGGTCGTTGTGGTATATGATGCAGTTGATAGTTGTTCTTTCTTCGTAGAGCACACCTAGATAGTCTTGCCGCATCATTTACTTGATATGCTCGACTTCGCTCTCTTTCTTCATCGGTTGGTCTTTGTCCTTGTCTTCTAGGGAGCGTCTTGCCTCCTTGTGTTACTCGATGGTTCATCGGGTTATGATCATGGTTCCATGGTGTCTCCTTAACACTTTCTTCATTCGAGGAACTCTCTAAATTTGACGTTGACTCCATTACAACTTGTATCCTTCCTTGTTGTTTGGGCCTTGCCTTGAATGATGTCTTACGTGGGGGCTCATCATCAGATATGGAAGGGGAAGGTTGCATTTCTCGTGTTACATCTCTCTCTTGTTTTGAAGCCTCATTCCCCCTCGATGGAATGATGGCAAAGTGTGTGCATGCACTCAAGTTTTGTCTAGAAGAGTGGCTTGTGGTTCGACGCTTCTTGTGGGGTGTCATCCATGGTGGGCACTGAGTACCTTGCGCATGGCTAGAGTAGATGACATGATCCTTTCTAGCAGTCTGCTTTGTGCATGTCATTCTCTTAGGATGTAAAGTGGTAAAATGAATAAGGACATCTTTATTTTTAGCCTTTCACTTAAGATTTATTCTGTTCACATCTAAATGGATAAAAATTAGTTTTAAAACATTGAAATAATATTCAAAAAAACATTTAAAAACTATTAGTAATAATAGAAAATTCAATATGATATGAAATAATTGAAAATTTATTTGAAGAGAAAGGAGTTATAAAAACCTTGAAAAAAGTTTTGATAAGAAATAATGCATTTAGAGAGTCAGGAAACTATTTCCAAGCAGAATCCTCGCGGACTCTTTGTGCATGCCATTGGCATGATGTAGCGGTCCTGATGATCATATCCACTTCTCTCTTGCAACATCATGTTGTATCTTTCTTAAAATCTTTGTTATTCGTGACTCACATGCTCATTCCATTGCATCTTTTCTAGTGAATGATGTATGAAAAAACTAGCTAAACATTTCTTCTAAATAGTTTGATTGTAGTAGACCACCCCCATGATGGGTGTTTTTAAAGTAAACACCTCTAGCCCTTCAATGTGACTTCTCCATTCCTTGTGTACTAAAAATGTCTAGTGACCCAAATCAATTCATAAAATATGCTCCATGTGTAAAAAAAATATGCTATGGTCTGATCAATAAGATATACACGTGGTATTTAAGACCAAATAAAAAAAACTAATCAAAATATACTATGTAATGTATAATATTGCTTTCTCCCCATGATAGGATGAATGATTGTGTAAACTCCTTCAAAATCACTTGGAATAATTCTCGTTGTGAAGCATTACTGGAAACCAAACCCATCAAATGTAACAATTGATCTAACAATGACCAAACCTTCTTTCTCTTATTAATGAGATCAACCTGACTGTCATTGTCTTTCATAATCGAATAGAGGTCTTTCCAAAGCTCCTATTTCTCATCATCTTGACTATTCACATATTTTTAAAAGAAATGTCTTGCCTTCTTCCCAATCATTGAACCTTGTTGTAAAATCTCTTGAGACTCACCATACTTCTTAACAACTAAAGATACATGGCCACCATGACAACCAATAGAATTCAAAAGATCTTCTATTTTTTGGATTGATATCATAGACCTCTCTAGTGGTTTCATTGCAAATGCATATTGAACATGGAGCTTCAAATGCTTATCAAATATCCTCATGAATGCATGCACAATACAAAATTGAACATTGAACAATGGAAATGGAATAATGGGAATCATTGCTTATTTTTTCACGAGTCAGTTCTTCTAACATTGGACACCTCAAAAGTGATATCTCCCATTCCCTATGATTCCATGAGTCTATGTCATCAATTTCTTCATAATCATCAACTCTCATCAATATCCTTGCAGGGTTTAGACTATTTCTTAGATCCTTTGTAACCTTGTATACAATATGGGTAAGGATAGAGAGAAGATGCTCCTTGTTTACAAACCAACATGCATTTTATACTCGTAAGGTCTCCATCCAAATGCCATTCTACCTCAAAATCATCTATATCATCTACAAAAAGGTTTTGCCCATGTATTTGAGAAGATATTACTTCTGTAATCCATGGAGTCCTACTAAAAATCCACAAAATAACATTGTTTGTTTCTTTGGGAACTTCTATAGTACCTAACCACTAGATATCTCTCTCTGATTGCATATTGTAAGTAAATGGGAAGCGGATCCTAAAGTTTTATCACTTATTGCATGGTTCATAGCTTCATTCATTAGTGTATCACTCAACCTTTCCAATCACCGACCCTTTATAATTTGACACTCATCAAGCTTTAGTATGAACTTTAGATTATCATTACAGTCTGCACAAAAGAGGAAACATTACCTTAATTTAGCATGTGAATGCAGTAAAACTTCAACACCAAATAAAATGTAGTAGGAATAACTTTAATTGTTGAACTATAAAAGTAAACCATTGCTTGTTGAAGCTTCTAAAGATCCACAAATATATTGTTGAATTTAGTGTAAGTAAATTCTTGTGTGATAGGATCATTGATTGCTTCTCGAAAATATTTGGATGATAAAAAGAGGTAGGCATAGTGTCTTCTATGAATAAATATGTCCAATAGTATGAGACACATCCTCATTAGAACTTTTTTCCTGATAGACACTTTATATGGGCATGAAAATATACTTTGAGAAATACACATCTTGCACTTTGATAAGGTTTTTTAACTTCTCTCAAAACTCAGCTTCAACAAAAACTCTAATTCACTTTCCTATGGGTGTGTCTATAGCAGAAATTATTCCTTTGCTATTTATATAACTATTCATCAGCTTGAATTAGTCTTGTGTTATTGATGAAGCACTTATGTCTTGAATAAATGACCTATACAATGAAAGATTACATTACAAACCTTCATTAAAACATATAAAAGTAAAACAAATACTTATCTTGTTGCATATATTTATCATTTGTGTGCTCTGGCACCTATTGAAAGAGCTTCAAAGGATGACAATGCTCTTTTCCTATATCTCATACCAAGTGGAGTCTCTTTCAGCTGTTGGAGATTGGCATTTAACATTGCAATTGTGCTTTTCTTTGCTTCCATATCCTGTTCAAAATCTGCAAGTTGTTTTTGTAAAGATATGATTGTGCTTTCTAAAGTGACCACCCTCATATGATGGAGTTGATATTGTTGGAACCAATACTTAGGAGTAGCATGTGAATGTATATATAGTCGCTTGCAGTAACTTAATAGTCCAGCTTTACCTGCACTAATGAACTGAAGTAAAGTTGAGAGGTTATGGAATATTGGAAGGTAAGAATATATTGGATCAGGAGGATATAGTGAACCATGAGTCCAAAGATCAATACTTTTCTCCGACTGCATAATGTTCATTTTGAGAATTGACATCATTGTTGCATTGTGTATTTGTATCAAACTCTCTAGGCACACGAACATGGATACTTGTTGATGCAAGAGCATGAGGACGTTCTAGTATGATGTTTGTAATACATGTCAACACCATCTTTACTAATGACCAAGAATATAAAAAACAAAGTGGAAAACTAGTTGGAAGGGATTCTAAAGTATTAATGATGAAATTTAAAAAGTCATTTTTTGGCGGAAAAAGAGTCACGGATTTGATGATATGGCACTTACTTTTGGAGGAAGCTCAAAAATTATACTTTTTCTAAAAGAAAATTTAAAAGATGAGTCCAAAAAAGTGGCTTCTGACATATATATTACAAAATAGGCCCTTTTGAGTAAATACACACTGAAATGAGACTTTTAAAAAATCATTTTCTTATTCAAATACATGCACGAGTTTGATGATGTGGAAAGTAGATTTTCTTGCTCTCTCTCTCTATAGAAGAAGAAAGAGAGGGGCCTAGCAAAGCCTAAAAAAAAGCTTACTCCAACCTACTAAAAAGTGTCCTATTAAATGCACTTTGTTACCTTAAATAAAATAGAATTAAACTTAATCCCTAAGAATTAAGGATCCTTACAAGGCCCATGTAGGATTCATTTTTTTCCCTAATGTGCATGGAGGAATTTTAATTGTGGGACACTATCTCATCACCACATTAGTTCAC
This sequence comes from Ceratopteris richardii, assembly GCA_020310875.1. NCBI lineage: Eukaryota > Viridiplantae > Streptophyta > Polypodiopsida > Polypodiales > Pteridaceae > Ceratopteris > Ceratopteris richardii. Next base: position 94,041,994 of record CM035408.1, on the reverse strand, counting down.
TCCGTTGGAAGCTCTCTCACCTGTCGTATGTGGAGTGCCTAGATGCTAGTTAGACTAGCTTTTCTCCCTCTTAACTTGTGTAATAATGTTTCTTTTATTACAAAAGGCTCGATTGATCTTGATAAATTGTTTTATTAAAGAACACAAATGTTTTAAACTTGATTATTATATACTCTTTGGTCTGATTTTGCCCATGCAAGTACCTTGGAAACTGATGATTTCTTATTGTCTCTACCTAAGATATCTTATGGATGTAAACAAGTCCTCAATCACTTTAAAATAATGTTAACTTCTAAGCAACATAGCTACTCAATTTTGAGGGAGTGTAAGATAGCCTTAATGAACTCTTCTTTTTTTGGAATGGCCGAATAGAAAGTTTGAGGTGAGGTAGAAGGGATGCCAACGGATTTCACAAAACCTTCTCATCATGAAGGTTCTTATTTTGCTATATCCTCCCGGTCACATACCTAGTTTTCCTTGTATATTCTCTCTCTAGTGTTCCATAAGTGAAACCATGTGGTCTCTCACATGGGTGCCACATGACACTCATATGAGAGTCCACCTATAGTCATCTCTTAGGGTGAGTTCACTCACCCATCCCCTTAGAGACTCCAAGCATCTATATAACAGGGAGTGAATTTGTTTTCTATAGCAAAAGAAAGCTACTCAAAGTTAAAGCAACAAACAGGCTATGCGGATAGAATCCACGCAAAGCTAAACAAAAGATGGACTTTTGATTGAAATACTTTATTCTTGAGATACAAATTTTTATGTGCCTAGAACTTTCCAATCAATATCAAACACCAATTTGTACAATGGATTATGATCTACATGTTGGATATTCACTCACTAATTATGCATAATGACATGAAGACAAAGGAAAGCAGAAATAAAGCATTCAAAAGAAAAACCAAAGCCTTAGTGAAGGGACAAATTCACGACTATAATATACAGTAAAAACTTTCAAAATTAGAGTCTGTTTGAAACCGGATCAAAATGTATATAAGAGAGAGCATAGAACCGGAATAGTGTATGTGTAAAAAGAAAAGTGCACATATGAGATAGAGAATAGCATAGAGAAGAAGACGCCAGAGATCGCATATGTAGAGATGAATGATTAAACCTGAATAGTTGGGTATTCATCTGAGAGAGATGGTAAGGAATAACTTCTCAGAGTAGGAGAGTTTTCCATAGCTATGAGCAAAGTGAGGCCAAGCTATTTTTGTACACATCTTCTCTAATAGAAAACACATGTTCATGTGGAAGTTGAGCGCATTCTTTGTATGTGAAGAAATCTGAGAATTTTCATGTTACTGTGAAAAGTTAGTTAACAGTTACAGTTTTTTCAGTAAACGTTTTTTAGTACTTCTATGAGCTAGATCTCGAAGTACAGTGTAAAGTTTTGTATGAGATATAGCTTATCTTGTAGCTGTAAGTCTCTAGTATAAACTGATCAAAGATTTCGGTGAAACGAATATGTATATACAGTGCAAAGTCTGACCGGAAAGTGACATCCAGGAATTGGTGAAGTTTTTCTTAAACTTCAGATAGAGTTCATTTAGTGAAGGAAGTTCATGTACCATTTCCTTACTTCATGCACAAACACTTGGACTAATTACAAATAGAATTGCAGTTGATTTTGGTAGGATTCTGGTACAATTACGGTAACATTCTAGTGACAGTCAGGTGAAGTTCCGATGGAATTTCGGTGAATTCAAAACCTGGTTTTGACAAAGTTAAGTGACACAAATATTGTTTAATTGTAAACAAACACAGTAGTGTAAAGTCTGAAGTAAATCAGTTCAGAATTGAAGCCTGGAAGAAACGTGAAGCTTTCTGTGAAGTGAATTTCGGTGTTCACTAAATACAATTATAAAGTTTTTAGTTTCAAAAAGTTTGCTAAGTTACTGATGACTATAGAGGTGTTCTAAATCACTCTAGCTTAGTTTCTGTGGTGTAAGCAAATTCTGCAATTAGTGCTGCACCAATAGTGGTATCAGAGCTATAATACCTTCAGTGGTATCGTAGTTATAGTACCTTCTCTACAATGGTATATGTACTAGAAGCAAAGTCAAGCCCATGGGTCTTAGCAATGGAACATGCAAACTTTGTGAGGAGATTGAAGACTTCAACCATCTTTTCATATCTTGTAGGATGGCAAGAAGATTCTGGGGCATTATCGAAGGATCCCCCTCATCCATTGGGATACAAAGGGATACTTCTTGGTGTATGTTACATGCTTGATATGCCCCTTTGACAGATCTAGTGTAATGATTTGCTTTTTCTTTTGGTAAGGTCATTTTCGTTCATCTACCTTTTCTTCCAATTAATCTTTGAATATTGAAATAACACACACACACACATCAAAGATACCCCTTATCCTCCACTTACAAGAGTACATTAACTCACACCTGGGGTTTGAACCCTAGGGTTTAGCCACTACACCATGGGTCCCTGAATAAGAAACCAAATTGTATTCAACACACACATTGGGGATTCCCCTTATCCCCCACTTTCCAAGTATATACTCACTCAACCTTGTAAAGTAGAGACACCCATATATTTAAATACAGCTGAAGGTTGAACATGTCCAATGAGTTTGACTTGAACCCAGGCACTTTGCCCCACAGTATTCAAGACTTACTGCTACACCACACCGGTTTGCACTAGAAAGTTTTGCTTTGACCACCCTTAATGTATTGTAATTGTTCTCTCTATGGAGGTTCATTTTTCCCATGTTATCAAGACTCCCCTAACCCCGAACCTTCAAGTATCTTGATGTAACATCTACACTTGAATACAATTTTCTTTCTTGTTCTCTCAACAAAAATCCAAGCTTGGTTAACCAAGAAGTTTGACGGCTTGAGTCTTAATGAGGAAGTACTGAGTTCAAATCTTAGCAAAACATGTAACTATGAGTTCCTCACGGATGTGTGTCTCTACCTTACGAGGTTGGGTGTGTGAGTGTGTATTTCCAATTCATTGTACTCTCAAAAATAAAATCCTCTCTAATAGTGTACTCTCAAAGTGGTTTATCAAGGCTTGGAGCAATAGTGATGCCTCTTGGGCTAAATTGATCTTCAAAAACTTGAAAGACCTTACCTTGGTGGGCCATCCTGGTTGGAAGGACATAAGGATCCTCACGCTTTTGTTCTCCTCCCACCCGGTGTCCCCTAAAGGCTCTAGCCTTGTGTGTTCCCTATGGAAGAGTTGGAACAAGGCCAAACAATTCATCAGAATGAGTGATGAGTGGAAGTGGGCGGCTGGATAAGACAAAATGACTCTATCTGGTTCCCGATCATCGGCATTAGGAGGGGTGGAGTCTTGGAACCTCCAAACTGCCAAGCAGTTATGGAACAAGGGGTTCAAACAGTGGAAACAACTATGGAAACAAGAGACCTGCCTGTGGATCAGGTTCGAAGACCTAGACCCGAGACATAGAGTTACCCTGGAGGAATGGACTCTTCTTCAAGGTAGGTGTTTAGCGTGGGACCGCTCAACTACCCGCCTTCTCTGCGGACATGATCTTCCTTGCCTGGAGGACCTCAAATGGAGCAATGATAAGAAACTATTCAGAATCCCCAACTTCAAAGAGAACTTAGATGGTCATCACACCCTTAACAAGGTGTGGTGCCTTTCCTAGACCAAGCTTCGATGGGAACTATTTGGCACCCCCTAATTGAGATCAAAAAGTCCGTTCTCATGTGGCAGATCTTACAAGATTCATAAGAAGCAATGAGTCTTCATGTGGTTGATCTCTAAATAATTGTTGAAGTCCCTTCTATTATAGCCTCTATTATTATTATTGAAGTTGTGTCCGCCTCTACCTCTATTGCTTCCATATCCACCTCTTGTACTTTCTTTATGAGTCTTCCCATTGAACTGGCAATTTTGAATGGTGTGGTTGATCTTATCAAGGATGACACAAGGTTGAACATTATGAACTTTGGCTTTGTCATGCTTTGGTCCTTTCTTCTTCCCTTTCCATTTGCTCTTTCTTGCGAAGTTGGCTTGGGAAGTCTCCTCTTCATCTTCTTTCCTCTTCTTGGTTTTGAGCTTCTTATCCTTCTTATCTACAGATAGAGCACTAGTTGAGTTACCATGATAGGAGTTACCTTCCTTTATGCTATTGTTGGCATCTTGATTGAAGAGTTGTCCAAGAAAGATGTTGAAGTCTAGAGTTTGCACATCCATGATGAGATCATAAGTTGTGGTGAAAGATTTCCATTGCTTATCACTTCCAATCTCATTGAGAATTTACCTCATGATAGCCTCTTCTTCAATCAGCTCTCCAATGGATGCTAACTAATCCGCAACCTCCTTGATCTTGGTAACAAACTCTGTGATGGTTTGTTTAGGTGTCTTCTTCATTTGGTTGAACTCATTTCAAAGATAATTCTTTCTTGTTTTGGCTAGCAAAAAAGAAAGTCTCGAGGGCATCCCAAGTCTCTTGAGATGTCTTGCATCCTCTAATATGTGGTAATAGAAAGTCAGAGATAGAGTTTAGTATGTACAACCTTGCTTTGAGCATCCTTTGCTCACCAAAGTGTGAGCTTATCTGTCTCCTCTTGTGTAGGTCCTCCTTTGGATCTTGGAATAGGCATAGCTTCATCACCTGCTACAATTCCATAAAGATTTCTACCTTGCAAACAGACATCCATTCTGATTTGCCAAGCCGCATAGTTATGTCGATCAAGGTTCTCAATCATTGAGGGAAAGTTATCACCCATCATGATCTAGCTCTGATACCACTGAAAGAACTTGGAGAAGCTTGTAGGAGGTAGAAAAGTGAGTTGCAAAGCGACGAAGTTGGTCCAACCAACTGGCACAAGACCAACCCTTGAGCTTATGGAGACTCAAATAGACCTTATAGGCATGCGATAAGTGCAATAAAACACATTGTGTACTTTGGAGCATCAAGGAGAAAGATTCGATACAAAACAGTTAGGTTTGTGCATCGACTAGCTCAAAAAACTTACTATCTTTGGATGAGACAATGAATTGCAAATGCTCATAGCGACCACCATGATTACAATTAGAAAAAAATCCTTCTGTGGGGGTAATACACATATGTTTTAGTGTATATAATGCGCAACTGTACAAGAAATACACAAAATATGCTTTTGTAATGAACCAGACACTCAACAGTGGTATCTCCTATTTTTTAGGAATACGTAGAGATTGATCTCGAGACAAAAAAATTGAGATTTCTCCCAATCTATTAAACCAAATGCTTTGAAAATTTATAAGCATAAACTAGACACTAATATCTTTCCAAAAAGTCTCTCTCATCCAATTTGCAAGCTTACTATTGTTGAAGAAGATGATGCAGAAAAATAAAGGAGCAAGACAATGATGGCCACAAGTGTATGTACATTGCTTCTATGTAATGTACAAGTGATTTGAAGTCTTTATATAGACTTTTCAAGTGCTCCAAAACTTCTACAAGTGGATTTTGAATTCAAATGAAGGTAGTAAAGGTTGTTGGAGGGAATCAATTCACTTTCCTACACTCTAGGAAAAGTGAAGATCTAGTTTGATCTACTTTTAGGTGATTGATTGATTGATTGCAACTTGACCACCATAAATTCATGGAATTTGAGCTCTCTTTTTGTCCTTTTACGTGTGTAAAGTTGTAGGCTTTACAATGATAAAAAATCTATAAAAAATCTTTTAAAAAAATACAATAAATGAGCATAAGTAAAATAACTCTCCAATGGATATTCTTTCAACATAATCGAAGCAAAAGCTTTTAATGTAGATCAAATCAATCTCAAGCATAGTATAAGCTTGATGTTCCAACACAAAGCGTGCATACCAAAGCTTTGCATCTGATAAAGCATGAGAATCATGTATTGCACATGCTGAATCACTCATAGATTTTTCATAATCTATGAGCTTATACAACCCACGACATAAAATGCTAGAAGCAATAAATACATCACCATTTGACATATCATAAATTATACATCTATCATCAATAAATTTCATAACCAAACCAATCTTAGCTAAAGCTAAGACTGATAACAGATTCTTCTTGATCCCTGACACAAATAAAGCATCTGCTAATGTAAAAGAACTACCATCAGTAATAGTCAAAATGATCTTACCAAATCCCATAATAGGATAAGAGGAGTTGTTAGCACATGGGAGAGTATTCCGTGTAGAGGCACGCTCAAGAGAAGTGAAGAAACTGTGCTATGAGGTAATATATTTGATTGCCCTACTATCAAAGTATCAAACATCTGAGTCTATTACAAACACACATTGTTCATGTGAAGATGGGTCAAAATCGCAAACACTAGTAAATGCCCATTCTTCATTCTGCACAAGATTAGCATACTCTGTTTTGGGTATAGAGGCCTCTACAACAACCATTCCAATCTCTTTCTTCCTTGCCTCTTTAGTAGCCAATTTTGGACAGCTCTTTATGATATGATCATTTGCTTTACAATATTTGCAAAACAATTTTTGCAATTTTTGCTTTTCTGTTTTTTTCTCATCTCTGTCATCCTTCTTTGATTATGCAAAATTAGCAAATTTTTTATTACTAGTAGAAGAGCTCCATTTACCTTTGCCCTTCCGATTAGCCAGGAAAGCTTGATTTGCAATACGCATAATGGACCTGTTCTGCCTAAACTGATCTTCCTGCAATAGAACATAGACTAAATCCTCAAATTTTAAGGCATTTGGATTGCCTTTCATCATCAAACGAAGAGTAGAAGCAAAACTCTTATATGAATCAGGAAGACTATTCAAAACAGTTTGCACAAGTGAACTCTCAGTCAAGACTTCATCAGCAAAAATCAATTGTTCTTCCAAATCTTTGATCTTTGTTAGAAAATTATCCATAGAATCACCTTCATTCATGTGCTCACTCTCCAACTGTTTTCGGAGGTAAGAAATACGAGCCTCATTTTTTGCTCGGTATAAAGTGGTAATTGTATCCCAAACATCCTTAATTATTGTGCAAGAGCGAATATGAGGAATAATGGCACGTTTGGCAGACAAGACTATCAATGCATGTGCCTGAGCATCTCTACTATCCCAACGAATTCGCTCTGCAATAGGTGCAGCAAGAACCGCAGCACGAACAGATCTTCAACATCGTTTGTATCACATTCAACAACTGTGTTTACAGGTATAATAGGATGTTTTTCAACAGCCTGCATAATATTCCACAATCCTTTTGCAACCAATACATGATGCATCATATAAGCCCATAATGGGTAATTGGTACCGTCCAACTTATCCTCAATAGCCAACATACAAAATACATCATTAATTTCAGCCATGGCCATTGACTAAAGCACCCTGATGCATAAAAATGATTGCATCTTAAAAAGTTGAAGAGAATTACCCTGTCAAGTTCTGTTTAACCTGTAGCAAACTTCGAGATGCTTATACTGGCGAACAAAAACCTGTATATATCTTTGGCATAAAAAGATGAAATTGCTTGCACAAGCACTACTATAGTGTGTTTGGAGACGGAAATGCGCTAAGATCACCTTGAATATGCTCACCAAATTTCATGCAATTCTGTGTGATCAAAGGGGTATCAACGATGCCCTAGATGAAGCGACGACTTGCTCTGATACGAATTATTGGAGTTCGAGGTCTGCAAAAGCACACTAACAACACAAGGAAGAAGAAGACGCTTGGAGCACAACACACAGTACTGAATATATTACCACTAGAATGTACAAAGATAAGTGACCCGTTAGGGTTATAGGTGTATATACAAGCCGGGGGAAAAAACCTCCTAAAGAGGGAAAAAAGTGCCTCAGTAGTCCTAGTGCGTTCGCACACATCATTACCTAAATATATCAACATTTTGATCATTGTTGTGAGATCTCAAATTTGGGGCATTTGCATCATTATTTGGGCATTCAACTTATGCATGTTGATGGTGGAATAGTTCTTTCAACCAAAATATATTGACACATTATTGCTATGTTTTGGCATTGAAGATTACAAACGTATTGCCATCCCTATGGAAACAGGTTCGATTGAATCTTCATGATGCTAGAGATGCATCTGATGTTGTTCTCTATCAGCACATTGTTGGATGCTTGTTTTAGTTATGCATAACTAAGCTTGATCTTTAGTTTGTTGTCTCACAGATAAGCAAGTTTATGCATTACATTGGCAAGGAGTTAAGCACATCTTTTGCTACTTGAGTAGTACTTGACTACTTGGATTGTTTTATCCCAATTGGGGATCATTACCACCAGAAGGTTTTTTCCTAGACTTGTATATACGGTCTTATCTTTGTACATTCACTTGCTAATACATTCAATAGTATTGTGTGTTATGCTCCAAGCTTCTTCTTCTTCTTCTTCCTTGTGTTCTTTGCATGCTTTTGTAGGCCTCAAACTCCAACAAGAGATACAAATTTTTGTGTGCCTTTTCCAATCAATATCAAACTTACCGCTACACCACACCGGTTTGGGCTAGAAAGTCTTGCTTTGACCACCCTTAATGTATTGTAATTGTTCTCCCTGTGGAAGTTCATTTTTCCCATGTTATCAAGACTCACCTACCCTGAACCTTCACGTATCTTGATGTAACATTTACACTTGAATACAATTTTCTTTCTTGTTCTCTCAACAAAAATCCTCTATAACAAAAATCCTCTCTAATATGGAAAAGGAAAAAAGAAAAAGGAAAGAAGCCTTTCCGGGTTGGTTTTCCAAGGTCCTGTAGGATTGGCAAAACACATCTTGTGAAGCAAACCCTAAAGCCTTTGTTTCGTTTTCTTCTCACCTCGAGGCTCCAACCCACTCTGCACGCCTCAAAAAGACAAATAGTTTGACTCCAGGGCTCCCTTTTCGTCAAGTTGCGTCCGGTTCTGCGTAATTTTTGAACTTTCTGATGAAAAGCTTACCCTTTCTGCAACCAAAGCCTGTGTTCTATCTGCCCACGCAAAGCCACCGATTCCAATTTCCCAGAAAGGCCATGCATTCCGCCGCTCCCTTGAGAAGTGAGCTGCCTATAATCTATCCTAAGGCACTACAAAACGTTTCATCTTCTTTTCCAGTTCACTGTTCTTGGTCCTTTTTACTCTCAGAGCTCTCCTCACGTGCATGCCAATGGATGATTACACTATATAGTAGAGATATGATGGTTTCGCCATCATCGTTGTTGACTTCATAGCCATTTTAGGGCGTCTTCACACAAACAGGACAACGATGCTCTTTTTGCTCGTCTTCAGCTTCTAGCCGGAACCTATCTGCATAAATTGCATAGCAAAACATTGAAAGACGCTAGGTGCAAACAAATGGGCATCCTTGTTTAAAACGGTGGCTCTACCCATCAGATTTCATCCTATCTAAGAGGAAAAGTCACGAAAACTTTGAACTGGAAGAATGTTATATAACCATCTATTACCTTTCCCGATAGGTGAAGTCTTCTCGTGGCCGATGATTCCAGGCTTTTCCAGCGATGAGAGGTGAACACACAGCCATGGAATACTTCTGCATTCGTACATAAATAAAAGATATACCACCTAAAACATTGGAGAATATGAAGCTGTTAAACAATAGCAATAGCCATAACTGGACGTTCATCCGTTAGTACTACATTGGTTTCAAATGTTGCTAAGTGTGAAACACAATGAGAATACACAGGGACAGACGCTTTTGATGAACCACATTTCAAAGTACCGAAGAAAGCACGTACATATTCTATAGCTTACCTCAGAAAGAGTAGATATTGCTCCTTTCAACAATTGTTGTGCTAAAAGCATCCTCAAATCAAGCACTCCATATAGAAATATTAAGGTGCATAGATAACTATAAAGAACAATTCACATCATAGATAAATGGTCCTACAAAACATGGTCAAGACTAAGCTTGTATATGCTATTAAAAAAAAATCTTGCTTCGTGAACTATTCATCATTCATTTGGCAACAAATTGATTTGTCTCTTACCTGCATGGCATGTTAAAGCAGTGGTGTATCCATGCATGCAAGATGAAAGCCATGCCAAAACAGGCACAAGCTATGTTCGGAAATCAGGCACAGCAGTATCAGCGATGCCATGAGTGGCATAGCATACTTCAGGACATGCAATACAAGAAGATAAAAGCATTTAAAACATACTTTTCAGGCCAGAATTCACGAGTACTTTCTTCTGCCACCTCCATGGTCGAGAAAACCTCAAATTTTACTACCGTGAGCATACCGCACGGGCCCTTGTGGTCTTCATGCTATATCCAGTTAGATGCGATGAAACGAAGAATGTGCGCACCAATTAGTGGCATCATTTGAGTGACCTACACCTCTAAATTTGAAAAACCATTTCACTTGGAGAACACTATTTAACTTCATCTTTATCCATGCGTATGTTCTGCATGTGTGTATGCTGTTAATGTCTTCATCATCCTAATTCTTTGACAATATAGAATTGTCATAAAAAATGAAATGAACTTGTTTTCACTTCTGGAATTAGCATATCAGCAAATCCTTTCAAACCAAAACCCCATTCTGTGAAAGAAGCCATCCAGCCATGATGCTTTTGAACCTTCCAAAATATCCCATTTATGCATAACCAACATAATCAGGCCAAGTTCCTAGAGTTTGCATCTGATGAGTAGGAAAATATTCTTTTCATCAATGTCAATGGTATAGCATCAATGCACTGCATTCTTGTCCTTAGAACTAATCCACATGCAGCAGATACAATTTGACCTTGCAAAAGTAGTTAATTGTACAACAGCTGACATGAACTTCTGTACCGCAGCCATTTTATAGACAATCAGTTCTAGGCTGTAGTGTCAATGCAGGTATGGGAGTTGAGCTTGTCATGCTTACTGAACAATGTTGTGCTATAAATAACTGTTTGGCTTCTGTAAGGGCTCATCACGTGCGAATAGATGATGATATCAAATTATCTGGCTTCCCTGCTTGTTCACTTGATCTGTTTTGTGAAGCATTCAAGGAGCACTCAGTTATTTGGACTGAACTTCCTAGACCACCCATCACCCTATCATTTGCAGAGTCGATGTCAAACAGAGGATTCATGGCTGGTTGCTCTATACCTGAATTCTCCTCAAATATAATGTTTAAATACACTCTAGCAGCTCCATCATTTGAATCAGCATCAAAACCATTGTTGACTGATCTCTCTGCATGCCTTTCAGTAACCAGAAAATCACCTATTGCTGGTTCAGGTGAGTGAACATCACAGTTTCCCTTCTTGGAGCAGCAAAACACACCACACCTGCCCCTATTGCTATAGCATAATCCTTTACAAGCACCACAAGCCCAGAAGTTACGTAATTTGATAGCTCCACTTCTGATGCGGGCTGTTTGTGCAAAGCATGGCCCTTGATCTTCAGATGTGGCATTTCGTATAAGAACATGCATGGGAGCTGACCCATCACCTGGCGGTGCACCCTGGATCAAGGTAGGCACCGGATCACCATTGGCAGAGCCCGCGTCTCCAGTGATTCCAATCAGAGATGCTAGGGTAGTGGTTCTTCTCCGAGATATGGAAGCGGTGGACTGTAGACACAAAACAACTTAATCACCATGACAGCGCGGGAACCTACGTTGCAAATAACACAAAGATTGACCATCGATGTAGGAGAAAATGGTCAAATTGAAGTCCTCTCAAATACAATAGAGTTGATGCAACTATCATCTAACCACTCTTCACAGTCCGTATGTGCGTACGTTCACCAAGAAATACACTTCCATACGTTATGAAATGAAAATCAGAAATGTACAGACAGAACCATGGGAGCTCTATCCTAGATGCTCACTACATTCCGAATCTCTCACTTAAGATGGAAAAACCTCTCCTTACGTCAGACGGCGTATTCCATCTTTATCCATGGCAATCAAGAGGGTGCACTCCATCGCATCCTGTCATATTTAACATCAGGAGGTTGTGAAACTGCATGTGGATAACATCTGGTGAATCGGCAAGGAGCGAAGACCCGGCGTGCTAATCATATTGTCATCCCCATCCACCATTTCCTTTGCAAGATCTTAAGTAATGAAGAGCGTCATGCGGGTGTAGCGATTAAACGCCTAAGATTGTGCACGTGTGAGAAACAGCAGCACGTACGTAAATGACGATGGAAAACTTACCCTTGTATCTATGTCTGATGAAGATGGTGCAGATGAAAAGCTCGATGACGAGGTCACTACTGCAGAATCAGCATCACTGCTCCCTTCTCTGATCGGCATGTCAAGGGGATCGAGTGCTTCCGCCATGTGCAGGAAACCACGGTTTTTAAGCGTACCTGACTCCGTTAAGTTTCACTATCGTGTGTAATAAACCAAAACAAAGCGACCCAACTCTTTCTCTATCCTGCAAAAATCGCCGCCGTGGATATCACATACAGAGACCAGTAGCATCAGCTACAAATTTTATCTGGCGCACACAAATACCATCCAGAGGTCTCCCGTTTCTGCGGGAAACAGCCTTCGATATGTAATGTGTACTTCGACTCGCAAAACTTTGCAGGATGCCGTGAAGTTTGGTAAATCAGGCGTCATTCTTTGCTATAAAGGAAATGCATTGTCTGCAGTATCTCCTGCTTCGTTTCGAGGATGTGTAAGTGTAGATGTCCGCGTTTGTGCACTCCGTTTGTGTCATCGCATACGACAATTCCCAGGGCTTCATTGTTTGAATTCTGCGGAGTTCTCGTAAAACATCACATACTGACAGGAACTTGCCATCCCCCAAATCATTAAGTGAATGAAGCGTCGATGTCTGATAAGAAGAAAACGCCGCACTATATGCTATCTAATTGAACGAAAATGCAGCTTGCAGATGTGTAAAGATGGTTGGGGGGGGGGATGCGCGTTTGTGCGTGCTTGCGCGCGTACTTCAACGAATATGTTTGTAGAATGTGGTACGCCAAAGGGTTGTCCTGACTCCTCATGAGTCACACTCCCACACTGCGAAGAGGAGAAGAAATCCAGTCCCCTGCAGGCTGCCATGGCAAATCGGTGATCATGAAAATTGACGACCTGATGTATGCCTCGGGTCAATTTGCATGCATGCTAATTGCTATATGAAGAACTCAGGCAAGTAACCATAGTTTGCTGAGATGGGGTTCATATAGAAGCTATTTTTTGCTGTTTGACAGAGGAAAATGAAGACGGTACCTCATGGAAGAATGGCATGGTGAAAATCGAGAAAGCAGTAAAATAATAGGAAATATTTTTTATGTTTCAGTGTTTAAAGATTGACGATTGACCTAAGTTGTACCAAAAGAGAGATTTAAATATTTTTTATTTAAATTAGGATTAAAAATTGCGTTTTAAATGATTTAATCGTTTTAATCATTGGATTAAAAATAAAAATCATGATTTTTATTTTTTTGCAATTTTTGTTTTTTTCTTTTTGTATGTATACATATAAAACATTCTAGTATTTACATGTATATCATATACTTTATATATAATGTATGTAATATGGATAAAATATATGATAATATCTCAAAATAGAGAAAAAAAGAAACATTTTGAAATTTAGAAAGTTTTTATTTTATGAAAAAATCACTTATTTTATGTACTATGGATTAATCTAATAAGGTAAGAATTAAATCTAATAGGAGTTTGACAAAAAAAAAAAAGACAAAGCTTTACAAAGAAGGTTGATCACCCTCTCGTCGCCCTAGGAATCAATCTAACTTCCCCTGCTTTGTGGGATTTGGGGGGTCCCGTGGGCACTAGTTCCCTTCTATTGTACCTTTGTTTCTTAATTTAATTCAAGTCCGGGAGAGTAGGCTATTGCCGAACTTCCTTTATATTAAAAAAGACAAAGCAGCAAGAATGTAAAGAATTATAGTAAGGGTTATGGTCATGAAACACGAAATTTATCTATTTGCTTGAGGGTGACATACAATGCTCCTGCGAAACTAAATTTTAGGTGCAAGAACTTTCTTTTAAGTGGGCTTCAATAACAGAAGGATCACAAAGGTCAAATAGGAAATTTGTTGACTCCTTAAATCTAGAAGTTGGGGTGTCTATCCTCCATTTAATTATACTGGTACAACTAGGTAGTCAGGAGTGTATGGATCTAGTTCATTTAGTGCATCTAAGGTTCTAGTAACAAACCTTGCCTCTGAAGTAAGGTGCATGAGGTGAATCCACTTAATTCATGCATACCTACAAACATGTCTATCCATACATATGTACCTAAAGCTTATGGTGCTAAATGGTAGTGAATGAAATGTTATGGAAGGCATACATATAGATAAGCAAAAGCCCTTATGAATGGCATATAAATTATCAAGTACATGGATAGGTAGGAACACGCTCTCACGATGGTGTTATATTTTTGGGCTCCAAATCATGAAGAGCAAGGTCCACTACTTAGGGGAGCCAAGGCTTAGCAAGGAAGCATAAGGTTATGCCGATCCTCCCATTGGCCTTATGGGGGTGTATGGGTCTTAGAAATGGTTCTAGAAATGCATAGACAAATGTCTGTCTAATATTGGAAGGAGATTCATAGGAAATCAATTTGGATCTCACAAGCATCATACATAGGAATCGATCGTGATTATAATTGTTCGCTTGATTGTTGTTATATGGAGTTATGAGTGTGTTTTGACTTGAGATAATACATGGAATCTATCATAGCAATATGATTGGACTATAAATTAGGTAAGCCAATAAGAATAACTATGTATGTTCATGGGTAGATGCCCATGTAAACAATCGATGGTTTGCTGAGCTAATATGAGAATGAATGAGCATGTCAATAAGATTCAAGTACATTCAAACATATGAGGATATTATTATGCTATGCTAATGTTTAGAAGATTTAAAGATGTCGTTTTAAAGATATAAGAGCCATGAATTTGATCATGTAGGATGATATTCCATCGGTCTTGTATAGGTCATCAAGTTGTATGAATATATCATCATGTTTATATGGACTTAAAGATATAAGAACTATGAATTTGATCATATAGGATGATAGTCCATCACTCTTGTATAGTTCATCAAGTTGTATGAGTATATCATCATGCCTATATGGTAGTTTACATGTATTGATAAAGCATTTCAATCTTCAAAGGGGTGGAAATGTCATTGTAGTAGACATGTTTGTCTATAAATACATTTGAAGCTATCAAGATGTTGTTATTAGACAAATGTAACTGGAGCAACATTACCATGATGTTGTGTAGCAAAAGATAATACAGTTTGCCCAAAAAAAAACGAGTACATGTGATGTGTACTCTAATGCCAACCAAAACATGATTTCATAAAGAAAAATATTGTTGGACACAAAAGAGATGAGCAGAGTGAACCATGACCCATGTACAAAAAAGTTATATATTCCATAAATGAAGCAGGTACAAGATTGCGGCAAACCACTGCCATATATGAGCCAAATAAAAAATGTGGCGAATCACTGCCATATAGGAACGAAATACAAAATTCTGGTGCACCGCTGCCATATATGAGCCAAATTCAAAATTATGGCACACCACTGTCATACACATGCCCAGAAGGATCAAAACATCTATATCAACAGTCTTGCAACAAAGAACATTCATGAAATGAGACAGATTGACATGATATTTACAAACAATAACTAAAAACACCAAACCAAGTTTATAAGTTCATCATCTCATCGTAGATGCTCCCATTAAACGACTGCATCGCATCCCTCCAAGTCCTCCAATAGTGCAACCAATCCATGACGATATCCATAAGCCTCCTCAGAACGTGTTGGAGGATGACCACTGCTAACTCCTACAACAAATATGCAAAATATTAGATGAACATACATGATATGATTAAGACAAACAAATTCAATACACCAAATGATACTTACAAACTCATGACACGTAGTGTCATATCCGCCGCTACCCGAATGTGATGGTCCGACCGTATCCAGACGTGTGGTTACTTGTTGTGGAAGGAACTCCATAGCTTCCCCACAAACTAAGAATACTAACTAACTAGACCACTCTAGGAAGAGAGATGTGTTTCCACCCAACCAACCCCTCCAATATATAGCTCCAAGACCAAGGGGGTAAGTCCTTCTCAAGAGGACATGTGTACCTTCCATCACATGGGTTCCTAAGGTGTTCACATGGTTTCCAAGCTTAGGAAATCACATGAAGTCACATGGCTTCTAAAAGAAGACTCTCCAAGCTCTCACGTACAAACCAAGTGGCTAGGAGAAGCTTCCAATCAAGCCTAAGGTACTCAACCTTAGAGAATTAGTCCTAAGGTTCAAGACCCATCTAAAAGGGGTAAATAAACCATAAAATTAAAGGGTTTCACACCTATAAACCCAAGGGTTCTACCCTTAGACCCATGTAATTATACAACATTCTCCCCCCCTTAAAAGCATTTCCGTCCTCGGAAATGAGTGGAGATATATACCTTGGGGTATTCCCCCATGCTCCATGATCAATCTCAAGCATCATGGCTTTCATCTCTCTAAGTCTACCTCTTAATTTGAAAGGGGTGATTTCTATCCTGAATGAATTTTTAAAGAGGAGAATCCATGTGTGGTCTGATTCTCTGCCCCAATCATTCAAAGTTCCATCTAGTTTTGCATACAAAAAAGAACTGAGTCGAATGCAAAGTATGGAAAGAATGAAAAGGGTGGAAGAGAACATCCCTGCCTATTTCCTTTGTTTAAGCCATGTGTCATCTAGGTCTCCAAAGCTCAAACATGTGGATTAGGTGGAGTCAAAGTGATTTTCAGCTAAATTGCTATCTTGGTCCATCTCTTTGCACCACTAGTGCATGGACCTAGCAAAATAGATGAATGCTACTTAAGGCTTCCTTATCAGATTCATCTCTCAACTTAGAATCCAACTTGTTCTAAAAGGAAGATGAATCTTACATAATCCCTGCCCAAATCACTCTCGTTTAGTGAAATGGGTGGATTTTCTTGTTTGCAATTTGCCTCCAATAAATCTAAATAGAGGAGAATTTCATTATTTAATCCCCACCTAACCAATAGAATGGTAAAGGTGGATTATCTAGTTTTTAAAAGGATATAACATCCTCTTTATCTTCAAAGAGAATTTGAATAGCTTACCAAAAGTGGATTCAATGTTCTTTCAAAACTTTACGTAGTTTTGAGAATCCACTTTAAGGGACTAGAATCCATAGGGATTAATCTAACTATTGTAGACTCCAATTGATTGAAACCTATTTTACTTGTTCTTCCAAAAGGATTAAGATCTGTATAACTACGTCCCAAGATGGGAACTCATAGTGTAAAAGATCGTGTCATTTGTAAGGTTATAAATAGAAATAGATTATTCCAATCATTTCTTTACTGTTTAATCCTTACAAATCTTAGTTGGATCTTAAACCTTAAAGGTCTTCTTGATCCTTCCAAAGTTCTCTCCCTTATATTCTAGATCTATTAAAGATGTCCTATGTTGACATCATAATTAGATATTTCCTATTCTTCAGTTAACTTGAATTATCAAGGATAAAAAAGATGATCTTTCTGAGCTTTCTTTCAAGCTTAATCTAAGATCATTTTTATGGTCCTTGAATTTCAAGTCATTCTTTTGGGATGAAGCTTTTAGAGCTTCATTCTTTGGAGTTTACCTTCAAGCTCAAAAAAGTTGATCCTCTCCTTATTTCTAACTCTCTGCGAGAGATAGATCCTTTCATGTTTTGTTGGAAGAATTCTTCTTCCCTTTGAGAGGATAATTGAAGAAGATACTTATTCCTAGACATTATCTTCTTGATGTATTCCAATGGATCATGAGTCCCTTTTTCTTCTGGCCATCAAGAAAAAGTACTCAACGGGATTCAGTACCCAATGTCCCATACCAGTGGGTTCCTCATCCAATCCACATAACTTTGTCTCTATACTTTCTCACCTTTTTTGTCCTTTTAAATGTCCTTCATATTATGGTACCAAATTATGAGATCAAGGACTAAGGTGCTTAGATACACCACTACTAATCTTACTTAAATATTTGGTTAACCATTTAATGTGGTGTGACTCATCTTATCAAACTTAAAGTTTGACTTTATATTTTCCCTACTTGGGTATTTTTGGCTTTCTTCTCTTCTTTAGCCAAAATAAGAGATAAGACTAGGTCTTTCTCAAATAGATCCCTTCATGTTCAATGCTTTACCCATGGGTTTTACTTGGGGATCTAGCTATTATGCTTCATACAAGAAGCCATTTTCCTTAGGTCTACATTATTGGAATCTATAACGTATGTTATGTTATCCTCATGAAGCATCAAGATACTTTTAGGATTATGCTTTATGGCTCATCCAACTTCTTTTCCTAACCCACTTAGGAGTTATACAATCCTTATGGTGTATGCAAGTCTTCTCTTGCATTGGGGTTCTTTGAGAATTCCCAATCTTTGAGAACTTCTAGTTGAAAGATGTAATGAAAGATATATGAAGTACTTAGAATACAAGAAAGTACTTCAACTTTATCTATTTCTTGCATATCTTTTACCTTTTAATACCCTATTTGGTCTTTTCAAGGCATAAGATACAAGTTCTTGGGGACTTTCTCCCCTCCTTAAGAGTTTTCGTCCTCGAAAACTACCTGAGGGTATATTGAAAATCATGTTGTTTCAATAGAATTTGAAAGAGTTTATTTTCAATCCTTTATTGCTCCCCCTGTTTAAAAGAACTATTCAGTGCTTTTTTGCTTTCTCTTCTCCAAGCATATAGAACAAATGTCCAAGGTTCAAGTTTTGAATTACCTCTAAATTCGATGTCCCATACCATCGAATCAACTTCAGTGGTAATGTAAGCCTAGATGTCCCATACCATCCGACTTACACTTCCACTTAAGTAAAGGTAACTTTAGCTTGAATTTGGGATCAAACCTTCTTCTAATCAAGTAACATTTATTACTTCTTGGATTTGTAAGTGTTATTTCCACTATAGAGCATATGTATTGCCTATGCTACAATGGACTTTCAACTTACCAAGTCTCAGTAGTAATTGCAACTTGATAAGACTTAATGTCAAATATTGGTTTTTCAATGGTTCCTTTGTTCAGATGTACTCTAAAAAGATCGTTTTATGTCACCTGATAATAGAGCTAGTTTATACTCAACTAGATATTATCTCTTATGACATAATGAGTAATCTGAGAAAGAATAATTGACTTGCTTATTAAATCTCTATGTTGAAGTAGATGGTAATTCCATTTACTATATAGTCCTTTATTTCTAGAACATTAGAAAATGTTACTTAGGGTTTATTACAACCCTTGAGTTTTACCTTCTCTTCAGGCCTTGTATTTGCTTGGAAGAACAATGAAAAGCTTTGAATAGTTCTTTAGTTCTCTAAACAAAGAACTTTCTTGAACAAAAGCACTAATACTTTCATCTTTCGAAACTAAGATTCTGTTATACCATATTTTCTCTTTCTTAAAGCTTGAGAGTAGGTGCTCTAAGTTACCACAATTGTATCGTGCTTTTAAAAGAGAAAATTTTGTATTACTGATCAGGCATGCCATGGGTTTTTATGGAATTTAAAATTCCATAAGTTGGATTTTAAGCTTAAGGTATTTCAAGAAGTTAGGATTATTTGGCCTTTAATTAATAAGCCAAATATAGAGGAATTAAATGGTTTATAACTACCAATTGGCCTTATCACCATTCTCCCTAGAAACTGATAAAATCAAATCCTAGTTAAGCTTTGCTTCAAGAACTTAATCTCCCTCTCAACTCAAAAACCCATGTAATATGTTCCATGTGCATAGGGCTTGCCAAACATTTACACCTTTATTGGAAAAGGTGTAGCATGCATAAGGTTCAAAAGTTGAACCCCTCCTTAAAGCATGCAAAAGTTCCAAATTGGAGCTTTGTTCATTCAAAGGATGGTGCAAAATTTCCATGCATCTTTCTTCTTGTGCACATGTCATAGACCATGACCATATTTATGCATATCGAATCTTTCTTTCTTAAAACCATATTAACATGATGCATAGTGCAAATCGTTTCCATGACTAACTATACAGGTGACCAAGCAACTAGGCCATCTGAATCTATCATGTTTACAATGACATGCACAATATGTGCTATGGTTTACAAGGAAAGAAAAAGGTGTAAATATTTAGCTGGAAATTAAGCTTTGTCCATCCCTTGACTTTAATTGATTGTTCTCATGGTGATGAAGTAGGCTTGGACCATCCGACCTCATCCATTGTTGAGATCCTTCTTGGGCATTTCATACTTACTTGTGTGCCCATATGTGTGCATGTTAAAATCATGCATGGGATATCATCAAAATTGAGAAGAAACTTTAATGAAAGACTTACCCAAACCTCATTGTTTATTTTGATCCTAGTGAGGAGCTTTTCAGAACTTATGGTTGCCCCATCATGCATTGGTTTTTAGTAGTCATGCATTGATGTATGCATTCTATTGGTACAATCTTTATGCATATCTACCAGATGTCACACTCATGCACCCCTTACTATTGGAAAAGAAAATTTCCAAAAAGAACCATGCTTCTTACATAAGAAGGTATTATCTTTTTCGATAGAGTTTGTCCTTTCCATATGCAAAACAATGCACATGATGCATACATGTCATTACTTTATATGTAACTCATCACATATGCAAGAGTATGAGTATACTTCCTTAAAGAGTTGTCACGAAAATTAATAGGCTAAAAGTAATCGTCCATGCATTGGAGTGCAACAAATGGAAATAAATGTCATATATGGAATGAAAAAGATCCATTCTTACTTCATTGTTACTTCATGAGCTCCTCCAAGGAAGTCACATGTATTCCCATGGAGGTAAATAGGTCATTCAAGAGGACCTCGTAGTGAGCTAACCCCCGAGCCTCATGTTCTAAAACTCGAAGAACATGGTCATGTTCTAGAACTAGAAGAACATGTCTCATCTTTGTGGTGGCATCCCTACCCAAATGATTCAAAACAGTGTCTTGCTTTGTACTTTGATAAACTAGTCAAAGTACAAAGTAGTGAATGAATAATAAGGGTGGATCTAAAAACATCCTTGGCCAATTCACAGTTTCTTGATGTGTGATCTAGGCACAAACATGTGAACTGGGTGGATTCAAATTACTAGTCCATTTCTGGGCATGGCTGATGCATGGACTTAGTAACAAAGGCGAGATTCTTATCCCTTGTAAGACGTTGAGAACTCTTGATTCACTTGTATTTGTTTTGGAGAATTGGAAGTTTGGTTTCCCAAACATCTAACTTAGATGTTTGTATAATGGTTAACTCCTATCCAACAGTTACTTGATTTTATCACCTGACTAGAGGACTACTTTTTCCTAATGAGTTTAAAAATCCTATGTAAACTATAGGAGAAAGTTTACCATTTTCTTTGAGTCAACCATACTATAACTTGACCAATTCAAATTCAATTGAAAATTCTCCAACTTAGGACACTTTTCTCAAAGACTTGAGTTAAAAGTTCTTGGGAATTGTCAATCTGCTAAGCAATTCCTAACTTCTCTATTCTAAAGTATACTTGACTCTAGGAAATCATTTATGCTATAACTTGAAGCAAACTCAAATGAATAAGTCAAACTTGAACTAGTCATCTTTTGATGTTTGAAAAGGTTCTTGTACAAAACATCTATCTAGGATGTTTAATTTAGTTACCTAGTTCTATCTGGCTATCCCTTGATTTTTATGAAAAGAATAAGATATCATATTTGAGTCAAATTCAAAAGATTCGAAAAGTGGAAAGAAAGAACTAAACTCTGTTCAATCAATTAAAACTTTGAAAATACGTAAACTTGCTATGAGTCAAAGTCTATATGACTCAGGACTTTAACTTCTCAAAGAACTGTTTCAATAGGGATTTGAAGCATTTTTTCTATCTTTAAGAGAAATAAGTTGGATTCTCAAAAAGATTCAAAGCAAATAAAAAACATCATCTAACCACAAGATACTAGTGTAGTAACCAACATCAGTGTGTCGACCCACTGAGGTTCTGTTGATGAGTTCTGTATTCAAATAATGCTTCACTTGAGACTAAGTTCAGGTCATTTTCAGTCATTCTGACTCCTTACTTGGAATGCAATTCTTGTGCAGTTCTTTGAGTCAAAAGAGTGAATTTTACCAAGTTACACTAGAAACTTGGTGCTTGACTTAGTCAATCAAATCCTGGGTTGAAAAAATCAACTCAAAATGAAAGTCCAACTTTTTCAAAAATTTATGAAATATTTTCGAATTAACAACACTTTATCTTGAAGTGTTTCCTTGATCTTGAGATACTACTTTTATCCTCCTTGAATTTAAACTCCTTCTTTGAAGTTTTAATTCTCCTGAGGAACAAACCTAACTTCAAGATCCAATTTAGGACTAAAAGATAATTATCATCCCATAGTCCAATGTCCCATATCATCTTTCGTACATCAATCTGAGTATAAAATCTGACGCATATTTTAGGAAAATATCTTGATTCCCAATTGTTATTTGGGTTTCTTCTTTAAGCTCTAATTAGCTTACACAAAAGCAAGCATAATTTTTTATGTTAAAGGTCATTCACTTCTTTAATTTTCATCATTCTCCAGAATGAAATAAAAAAAAACCTTCAAAAGTTCCATGACTTTTTTAAAAAAAGTTTGGAACATATCAACTATCCTTTGAACTTGAAAGTTCAATTGATTTAAGTTCCATTTAATTTTATTTGATTCTTATCACGTCTTGAGATAGAATCACATAAAACTACCAAAGAAAACTTTATTAACCTACTTGGATGCATGATTTGTCAAACCCAAGCTAACGACTATATCTAGGCTTGTCGTTAGGATTCTCTAAGTTTTCTCCTAAACTTAGAGTCATCATGGAATTTGTCAAGCAGTCCTGTTTTCTTGTCATTCCCATGAGCAAGAAAATCGAATAGTTGACTTTCAAATGGCATACCTTTCCCAATCAAGACTCATAATTTGTGATACATAGGTATCATGTTTGGGACAAACAAACTAGCTACTTGAGTTGCATGGCAGCCAAGAACCTTGCAACTACCTACTTTGCTATTTCCCTAGCTATCTAAGTCAAGTTAGAAAAAGAAGGCATCGAAAGTATAAGTATTCAACTACTTAACCAACAATCATGCATATGCAAATGCATGTTCTTGCATGCAAATGCATGTGAGTGCATGCACGTGTTGAAAATTCAACTACTCAACCAACAATCATGCATATGCAAATGCATGTTCTTGCATGCAAGTGCATGTTCTTGCATGCAAATGCATGTGAGTGCATGCAAATGCATGTGAGTGCATGCAAATGCATGTGAGTGCGTGCACCTATTGGCATTCTCTTTGTATGCACCAAACTTAAATCAAGCAATTTCTTGAGCTTGAAAATGCATTTCCCAATCATCCATGCACAAACATTCTACTTACTAGCTTGTAAAAAGATATAACCGTTCATGTGCATAAACTTGAGCATTAACTATCTTTTTAAGCAAGAAGAAAACATGTTTTGTGCATGAAAACATTCTTTGAAAAGGAGAAATGCACCAACATTCTTTTATAGATGCATGCCTATGTTTGTGTTTAATGAGTGTTTCAATATCTTTATGCTCTTTCATGTAGGTTTCAATAATTTGCATCAACATTATCAAGAATAAAGTTTACTACCATACTTCAATGATAAAAATGCATCCTATATGAAAGCATAGAGCAAAAGAAATATTGAAACCAATCATTAACTTATAAAATACTTATCTCCAAATAGAGCTACGCCTTTCCATTGATCCTTGGGAAGAACCATTATCTACTTTCACTATCATCATAAATCACAAAGCATATCTATCAGAAAGCTTAGCCATCCAACATCGAGTGCTTGTAGAAGAGCCATCCTTCAACGTCTGTGACTTCAAATATTAGATAGAGTCCACCTTTAACATGAAGGGTTGTTGAACGAGGCAAGGATTACACAAGTTTGATTCCCCTCTAAAACATCTCATGCTTCTAGCTTCGAGTTTGAGCCCAAGGTGCATATTTGTATAAGCATACAAGGGTTTTATCGTTGTGTGATAGTTTCAAATCCATCTATGGTACATAATAGCCTTCCATAACCATCTCTTTTGCTTCACTTTGATTAAGATGGCTTCTAAACTCAAGTTTGGCAAAGAATATTTGTGATCAGGAATATGTAATGGTACCAAATTTTTGCTAGAGTAATGGTTGAGGTGTTCCCAAAAGGATTATTAATAACTGTCATAAAACCAAACATGAAACTTGTTTAGCTGAGTGGTAAACACCAACGCTTTTGTTTGTAGAGGTTGGGAGTTCAAACCCCGTGTGCCTCTACCCGATAAGACTGTGCTTTTATTCATTTGATCTACAAAGAACTCTCTTATAGCAAGGCATTGCATGCTAGTGGCCAAAACGGGTTGGTTGTTGAGCGTAGTTCTGAGTTTGAAGCCTAATGATTGCAATCATAATTTTGAAAACAAACATGCTTTTGCTTGTGGTGGAATTTCCACACCATTTGAAACATGGCTAAGATAAAATTAAATTGTTACGATAGTGTTGACGCATCACCATCACGGATAGCTCATCAGCTTCTGAGATGGGGTTCAAGAGATCGAATCTCGCTAGTGTCATTAGCGAGATGACAGCTAAATGAAAGCAGCCTCTTGTAAGAACCTGATGATGAGCACCCATTTTTCTACGAAGAGCAATTCGGCAGTGGTTAATATCCGTACGCAAAAGAGAAGTGATGCGAGATACAAATTCACCAAGAAAACTAAAAAAAGATGTATCTACAAGATCTCCATTGAAGCTTGCAACAATGATGAAGCCTCATCAAGGTCTCCATGGAAGCTCAACCTTAAGCTCTGATACCAATGCAAGATTACGACCACCACGTGCTAGAGAGATGACTCTCCTCCCAACCAAATGCCTCTATATATAGCTCGCTCCAAGGGACTGTCTTCTTGGGCATGTGGATACTAACCATCCATGTGTCAGCCATGTAACTACATGTGTGCCAAGTGTCCCAATTAACTAGAGTTAACTCAAGTGGATACTTCTAGAAGGTTCTAGAGCTCTTTGGGAAAAACACTCTCCCCATGTACCCCACGGGGGTTGAACCCAAGACCTCCTCCTTCACACCCTTGAGACTCAACCACTAGGCTAAGTGGATCACTTGGTTACAAGTATAAATGACCTTCTAGTAAGTCTAGACTCGAGATCTTTGGTCATACATACGGATGACCAACTTCCAATTTCAGATCCGTATGAACCGATTGGACCCATAGATCATAGACTTACTTTATTATAGAAGATGATCATTTGTTCTACATAGATTCAGGATGTTCAAATCATGTTGCAAGCAATATTGCTCTTCTATCTGATTTGGAAAGTCCAAAGCATAGACATGAAGTACAAACACAGGATGATACAAAGCACAATGTGCAGAAGATTGGTAATGTCAAAGCTTCCAATGGAAGGACAAACATTCTAAGTAAGGTTCTCTATGTACCCACTATCACTAAAAACCTAATAAGTGTAGGCCAAATAGTTGAAAAGGGCTTGAAAGTTAGGTCCACCCAGCATGGAGCTTTTGTGGAAGATCCATGTCAAGGCTTCAAGAAGATAGGCAGAGGTGAGAAGCATGATAGGCTCTTTACTTTTGAAGTAGGAGAAACGAGGAACATAGCTCTATTCGACTTTGGGTCTCAAACCCTAAGTGAGCTTGAAGTGTGGCATAAGAGACTTGCTCGTGTGAATGAAAGAACCTTGAAGGATATATGCAAGGATCAAAGTGTTCTAGGACTGTTGAACATATCAAATCAACACCTAATCAACAAGTGTGATGCATGTTAGATTTGGAAGGCACAAAGACAACCATTCAACCACAAAGGCTACACCCATAACAACTTCTTGGACTTAGTACATATAGATGTATGGGGACCAAGTCAAGAACCTTCATTGGTACGATCAAGGTATTATGTCTCATTTATTGATGACCATAGTAGATGGACTGTTCTATACTTTATCAAGAGTAAGAATGAAGTGTTTGATTGCTTCAAAAAGTATCTTGCACATGTGGAGAATCATACAGGTAGATCACTCAAGAAGCTAAGATGATACGGACGATGACTAAGATGAAAGAGAAAAGGATAACAAAATATGTAAGTCAAGAGGCAAAGCAAAGATGCAAGAGGTTGGAGAATGCTCCAAACAAGCACTTAGAAGATCAACAAGAGAGAATAAACAACTAGAAAGGTATGGATATGATTCCATATTTGTTACAAAGCATTCAATCTACTTGGCAAAAGAATCTATTTCAGAGGAACTGTCAACCTATGAAGAGGAAAAGGGAAACCCTAATTGGAAAAAGGCAATGAAAGAAGAAATAGATGCATTGAAGGCGATGGACACTTGGGATTTGGTTCAACTATCATCGAATCAAAAGGCAACTCGTTGCAGATGGGTATATAAAGTTAAAAGAAATTCAAATGGATTAGTTTGCAGGTACAAGGCAAGATTAGTTGCCAAAGGATGCTCACAAACTCATGGTATAGACTATGAGGAAACATTCTCACTAGTTGCAAAGATGACTACAATCAGGACATTGATAAGTGTAGATGCTGCAAGGAATTGGAGACTCCTCCAACTTGATGTGAAAAATGCATTCTTAAATGGTTGGATAAGTGAAGAGGTATACATGTCACAACCATCAGATTCTAAAAACCCTAATCATCCGTCTTATGTTTTCAGACTTAAGAAAGCATTGTATGGATTGAAACAAGCTCCTAGAGCTTGGAATTATAGGTTGGTTACATATCTTCAAGGTGAAGGGTTCAAAGCTAGGAATTCAGGTCCTTCTTGATTCATCAAAAGGGATTACGATGAGGTTATCTATCTATGTGTATATGTAGATAATATTATTGTTATAGGTGATAATGTGAATGGCATTCAAAGGATCAAGAGACACATGCAAGAGGAGTTCAAAATCAGTGACTTAGGTGAGCTCACATATTTCCTAGGTATGGAGGTGATATACACAGATGAAGGAATTTACTTGACTCAGAGGAGATACATTCAAGATCTTCTTCTCAAGTTCAAAATGGAGAACACTAAACCTGCAAGTACACCTTTGGAGATGAATCATAAACTTAGTTTTTATGAAGGTGAGAAAATTGAAGACATAAAAGAATATCAAAGCTTGGTAGGTAGCTTGATATATGCTACTCATACAAGGCTATACATCTCATATAGTGTGGGAGTGCTTAGTCAGTTCATGCACTCGCCAAGAAGATCACACATGGATGCAAGTAAGAGAGTACTTAAGTATCTCAAAGGTACAATCAACAAAGGTATCTATCCTTACTTTTCAGGTTTGGATATCAAAATCTATTCAGATGTAGATTGGGCAGGAGCTGAGGATGATAGAAGTACTTCTGGTTACTTAGCATTTGTAGGTTCAAATCTAGCGTCATGGAGTTCCAAGAAGTAACCTATAGTTGCTTTATCCTCAATTGAAGCAGAGTACAGAGGTTTGACCATAGCAACTCAAGAGGCAATATGGTTAAAAGGATTGTATATAGATTTAGGTCTTGTGAGTTCCAAACCTCACATATTTGGAGATAATGTAAGTTCCATGCATCTAGCGGAAAACCCTATTTTCCATGTGTTGACGTTGTAGCATCACAACTCATACTTGTCAAACCAGGAAGCATCTCATGAGACCCAAATGTTTGCGTAGAAGCACTCAGCAGACGTAATGGCGCTTTGTCAATGTATGATTAACAACGTTATTAACAAGAAGATACAACATAAGCATCGCGAATGATGCACCTAATCGTAATCACAAGCATAATAACGACGTAATCATACATCAATGTGTCACAAGCGTTAGACAAGAAGAGAACAAGCACACATGCACATCATGACGACAAAAGAGAGCAAGAGTCTATCTACAAACTAGCATTATCTCATTACTTCTCAAAAAGTTCTCTCCAAAAGAAGAGGTGGAGACCTCTTTATATACAAATTGGCAAAAAAGCATGCTATGTGGGATTTCTCAACTGAAAGGAGAATGAATCCCACTTATTCTCTAGTGTGGCACTCACACACACCTATACAAGAGTGCTTTATTAACTGAATGAAAGGTAGAAAAAGGTACAAATGATGATGAAAAAAGAGTGGTTCCAAGATATATATATTTTATCTTCAACACTCCCCCCCTCCTTGACTTTGTCGTCCTTGACAAAGCTTTTGCAAGTATGGAGCTTTTGTGGAAGATTGTGTAGGAGTTCCGTTTGATTTGCATGATCCGTACACCATTGGAGTGTTTTGCTTTGTTGCTTTTCTTCATCTTGCTTTTTGTTTGGAGCCGAGTGCTTTAACTTGGTTCTTTTGCCTCATATAGATGGGAATGAATATGCTAGAATGCCTCTTTTTTTTTTTTTAATGGATGGATGATGTATGAGCATGAAATGATAAAAATGTAGATGATAGATACAAATAGATGAACTTAATTCATCTCTTCTTAGTCCATATGCATGAGTGGGGACTAAGGGTGCATGGGCGGAAAACAAAAAAGTGTCTATGCACGGTCTTGTAATGTGACCCTATCTTATGCATACTCTAAAAATGCATACAAAAAACAATGGTGCAAAAAATGATGGATCTTGAGCAAAGTGCTCAAGGGTTTAGGTGATGATGAGGCTTCCTCCAAATCTCCAACTCCAAGAACCTTCTCTTTTCCATCACCCATTTGAAATGGATGATACCATTGTCCACCATCCTGAAAAAAGAAAAATAAAAAGAATTTTTGAAATCTATGTACATGTTCCCTCTTTGTGTCTGGGTTAAACTAAGTGTGCCTAATGCTTGGCCTTTGGATGAGGCCCTATTCATGTGCATACTTGGTGTGCATCTTAAACATATGCTGTGCATTGGCCAAGGTTGGGTCCGACACCCATGGATGCTGCACGAAGAGGTTTTAGGCCGCCAATATGTCTTCGCTTTGTTGGTCTTAGCCTTGAGGTTTCTCCTTGGATCTTTTCTGAGTGTTGATTTTATTGCGTTGGATCCCTTTGTCAAAAGTGGTCGTTCTTGATGATAAGGCAATGTGAAACTAGACCGTAGATTATGAAGTCTAGTGTGAGAGGGTTGATTTTGTATAAGAGCTTTCTTTGGTACCCATATCATAGTGCAATTTGGTTGGGCTCTAAGTAAGTTCTTGGCCACCCAAATTTGCTTTACATTACAAGGGAAATGTGACTTCTTCTTGATGTATGGGTCTTTTGGGCCTTCTATGAGTCTTTAGAAAAAACTCATCTTTACATGGGGAGGTCAACAAAGGTTGAGTTTCTTTACATATATCATGCTCATGTAATGGATCATAAGGTTGTGTGGTTTGAGATCAATCTAGAGATTCAATGATGCATTTATCTGTATTACACATAGAATCCCTAGATATCACTTTATCTTCCGTAGAACTCATACAAAATTCGTGAGAAGATTCCAAACTTAGAGGAAGGGAGGGCCCTTCCATATCCTCCAAGCACTTGGAGTCCTCCACTTCATCATTCGACAAGGTTTCCTGTGACTTAATCAGAAAAAGGCTAGATGGAAAAGCATGAGTGGATAGATTATTCTATGGATTAAAAGTACAATCTTTGAATAGATGATTATGTCCACAATCCTTACAATGAGGATAATCATCAGGATTTCCAAAAGACTCACTAGTGGGGATGGACATAATAGCTGGACAAGATGCTTCAAACCCTTGATGTTCAAAAAACCTTTGAGTGCCTATGACCAAGTCTTCATCTATTCCTTCCATAACAAAAAATGTTTCCAAAAATTCCATAGCATTGACCACAATAGGCAACATAACTTGACCCATGCAATCATAAGTTTCACCATTCATGAGGATAGAGGAATGAGTGCTTAGTTGAATGTTATCCAAAATAATTGTCACTAAATCAATATGAATTAAATTCCACTCACAATGAGGGTTAATAAAAGCACTCATATTTCTACGTTCATGACCAATTAGTACATCCACAAAAGTGTTACTATATTCCTTGTTTGCAACAATGGATCCCACCCCTTTAGACATTCCTCCAATTTCCTCTACCCCTTGCAAGTTTTCTCTATTTGTTTCACCTTGATCATGTGTGATTAATGCATGCATTTCATCTTTTTCTTCTTTCTTTTGTGCAACCTTTTCCCCCTTCCTTCTTTCTTTTGCCTTTTTTTTTCCCATGTTTTGTTGAAACAATTTTTGGTTTGTTGAGTGTTTTTTAATATTTGTTTGGTATTTTAGGAGTTTTTAGAATTTTTTTTGGGTTTTTGTGTGTTTTTTTGAATGTTTTTGGAGATTTGGTCTTTCTATGAAAATGCAAACAATATGTGAGATAGGGGTTTAACCAAACAAAAGAAATGAAGTTTCCATCATATTTACATTATCATACAAATTTAAAGGCCAATAATGACGTTAATGATAAGAAGGCATGCCATAAATCAGAGTTACTTCATAAAAAAGAGGTCTAACCTTTGATATATCAGGGGTATCATTAAGTTAAAAAGCACGAAAGCACGAGAACAAATCTAAATAAAAAGAACAAAGTTTCCATTGATGTGTTGCATGTGTTGACAAAGACGTGAAAGAGAATCCATGTAACATCTCACATTCACATGCAAAGCATCGAGGTATTCACGGTTTCTTGTCATCTTGTCAAAAGTACACGACATAGTCATAAGTACACAACATAAGAGATATATTAGCATGATCATGATGTCACCCTTTAAATCTTTGATAAATCACACGTTTCGTAGATGCTTGAAAATATCTTTGAATAATGCACATCCCAAAAAATGGATATTTAAAACAAATGTCCAAAATGACTCCCTCAACATGGATACTCATGGATTTACAAAAGCCTCCTTTCCCTTTATCATGATCCACATTACTTCATGTACGTCTCATCATAAAATCATATGAAGCGCGTGAGAACCTTAGAACATCATAAAGAGGTTATCATTAGCCTCCTTCGCGAACATAAGCTATCGTATGCCTCTCTCTATAGCTTTTTATCCCCCTTGTTCACCCATTATTAGTTCTCCTTGGTATGAAACACATAGCCTACTCTCATCTATTTTGTAATGCGCAAGATATTGTAGAGAAGTTAATCAATTGAGTCAGACAAATAACGGCTTCAATTGCAGTTAAGGAGTCTTTTCAAGGGCATAGAAAGATGCAGACTAAGAACATGAATGCAACACCGAATAGGAAGCGATAAGTGCAAGGGAGCTCCACATGCAAGGGTGGTGCTGCAGTGTTTGCCAAGTGGAAAAAACAATGAAACTCAACCTACCATGGGGTATTCAGATTCCAGTAAGACGATCTCACAAATGTTGCCGCCTGACACTAAGGATACCGCATCTGTTGTCACATGATCATTCAAAAAAACAGGAGAGAATATCAGGGATTACGTGGAGAGAAGTTAGCGGTGTATTTCAGGGAAGAAGATTTAACCCGTGCATATCAAAGAATGAGATTTTTGAGCCATTAATGTCGTGGCATAGCCAGACCTACACACGCAATAGGTAATCTATTTTTTTTTTTAAATGCGGGCCAATAAACAATATTTTTATACATAGTAACATTGAATTTGTTCTAGTTCCATTCATTGCATGTTTCAACCTTACTGCACATGCATTGAATCGCATACTTTCCATCTTACCATTTTCAGCACCTCACATCGCTATAGGAGAATATTATCATTCATAACAACAAAGATCTGGGCCACAAGATTAATGCTTTGAGCAAAAAGTCATGCTCCGTGCAGGATACTAGCATATACCTCTTCGCTTCCTCTTTCTGTGCTGACACCTTGAATTTTAACCTCAAGGGGCAGGGCAAGCTCATAAGATCCAACCAGTAGAGCCATCGACTTGACTTACCAGTAAAGTTCTAATGTGATCAGCGACTATGGTATTTGAGTGAATACACGATAACACAGATGGACCAAATTATAGGTTGTACATAGAGGTTTTGAACAAAATTACAGGTTTTGAACTGCAGCTTAACTAGACCTCACCCAGTACTACCCTCATATTCAAGATGTCGAAGAACCTCTTGACTGATGAATCTCTTGTAACCTTAGCTATGTGACAATCTTCACCTTTATGCAACAGGTCACAAGTCACTCTTTAGGATTCCTTTACCATGACTACAACCCTTCAAATACTTTCTGTAAACAACCTTACCCAAACCTCCCCAGCTCTGTCCAAAGCCAAACCTCTCTGAAATACATGACCACATTGAGAGTTTTTTAACCTATTCGTCGCTGCTACAGGTAGCAACTTCTGAAAACAAACAATCAAAGTCCATTCCTTTCTATACAAATAGATGCAGGTCTTAACCCTATGTGTCATGACACTTCAAGTTCTATCCTCTTTTCCGGTGCGTTTTCAGCTTTTCGGCTTCACTATAACTATCAGCGGTGGTAGGCATGGTAATGGCTTGCCGTTCCTGTAGATCTAGAAAAGCAATCAGGCAACTCTTATCCTTGACTTAACAATCAAATACGAGAGTCAGAAGCATATTTTTCCCTCCTTTTCGCCTCACTCCTGCTCTCATTCTCGTGCATAAGTTGATTTGTAAAGGGTAAAATATTTGTCAAGGCGTTCTATCAGCAGCTTAGGAAACCTACCATTGCCAACCTAAGAGTCCATCCAAGAAATTGAGGCCACTCCCGATTTAGTGCTCACTGTAGGATGCATCAGGGGATAAGTCCATAATCTAATCATGTTATCTCAGTATTATCAATTTCTTGTTTCTTTGCACATATCCTAGCATCCTCTAGCTTCTGCAAAGAAACTCACTATTTGCACGCAGGTAAGGATTGTGTGCCTCAAAATAACTATACGAGACTGTCCGAGGTGTGCCTGTCATAGTCTATGGTGAGAAGTAGAGACTCGTTCGGATGTATGTCCTTTGCGCTCGAGTTGCATATGTACACATGATTCCTCTCTACAACAACATAATATCAGAGCGAATCACATTTCATATCCAAAGCCTGCTTGGAAAACCCCAAACACATCATTGACTTTATGCCGTTTGAAGCACAATAGTGACCAATCGTCCTTCCAGAGGCATTACATTCCCTGTATTTACGAAGGCAATGTGGTGTGCCGACATCTTCAGGCAAAACAATTGCAAACAGATCCTCAATAAGGCCACAGATCAAACTCCTAAGATGCACTGCCAATCTCTTTGCCCTTTCTGTTTCACATGCTTCTGCCTCTCCTTTACCAGTAATAAGCATACCTCAATCACGAGCAAGTAACTTAGCACTGGAGGGAGGGTATCTTTAGATAGCAAGAGCACGTGAATCTGGTCTACATGTTACTATTGTTTCAACAAGAAAATTTACCCCTAGTTTATGTTGTGTCATCACTTCCCTGATTCTACTCATAGCATAGTCAATCATGGTGAGTGTTTTCCAGTTGGGCTACCAGATTTTCCTTCTCAACAATTTGTGGTCACCTTACTCAGTAAGGGATTATCTGAGGCTTCTTCTAATTCTGCTACCGTCGCTCTTCAATTCCCAAATCTCAAAATTACCGTAGCGCATGAAGATCCGTAGTGCCTAAATGAGTATAGGGCATAGTCAGGGTTTTTGCTCTCGTATCTGAAGCTGTGACCCCTTCAACTCCCCTCTTCCTTAATCTAACACAAAAAGCAGAATGGGGCAACTCCATGAGCTCGTATTGCGCATCTAAGCATTCACGGATATCTAGGTTTGTATCAAGGCGCACAAGGATAACTCAACAAATCAGACTAATGTATGCACGTACAGAGACTTGTGATGCTTGCGTTACCATCAATCACTTCCCTTTTCGCCATTGTTTAAGATCAAAGAATGACTTATTGCCTTAGTCGATCAATAAAGAGATAGTGATCTGATGTGATGTGTTGTACAAGGTTCAATGCTAGTACAATGGACAAGGCACTCAATGTTCATCCTTACTACTGAAGAGGGTTCCGAAGAGTATGTGTTCTCTAAACAGCGTAACAGTGTATGCACAAGAGATTCGAAGAGACATACCTTACATTTTCAGATTTTTTGGAGGATTCATATTACACCGCTCCTTCCTTCCAGGCTATTGCCATCCTTTACTTGAAATTTTTCATTGCTTTCTTTGTTTTTGTTGGTGAACCCCTATAAACCTGTTTCTCACACATGATAAAAGAAAATCTTAAAAATCAACAACAAACTAATGTAAAAAAGTACTTAATCTACTCCTATCTTACTCGTGACTTGAAGAATCACCACACATGGTGGATTAATCACCCAAAAAGGAGATCTTCATCACACCAAAAAATGGCTCATCTCAACAAGTTATTGTAAATCTTGCAAGCCGCAAATGCTCACAAGAGCGTAATGAAATGAAGAACTCAAGAAATCGTCATGAAAAGCTTGTATACATGTCTCTTTCACGCCAAAAACCATCACGTAAGTGACAAGAGAACGCTCCCCGGCAACGGCGCCAAAAGTTGTTGACGTTGTAGCATCACAACTCATACTTGTCAAACCAGGAAGCATCTCATGAGACCCAAATGTTTGCATAGAAGCACTCAACAGACATAATGGCGCTTCGTCAACGTATGATTAACAAGAAGATACAACATAAGCATCGCAAATGATGCACCTAATCGTAATCACAAGCATAATAACGACGTAATCATACATCAACGTGTCACAAGCGTTAGACAAGAAGAGAACAAGCACACATGCACATCATGACGACAAAAGAGAGCAAGAGTCTATCTACAAACTAGCATTATCTCATTACTTCTCAAAAAGTTCTCTCCAAAAGAAGAGGTGGAGACCCCTTTATATACAAAATGGCAAAAAAGCATGCTATGTGGGATTTCTCAACTGAAAGGAGAATGAATCCCACTTATTCTCTAGTGTGGCACTCACACACACCTATACAAGAGTGCTTTATTAACTAAATGAAAGGTAGAAAAAGGTACAAATGATGATGAAAAAAGAGTGGTTCCAAGATATATATATTTTATCTTCAACACCATGCAAGAAACAAAAACATAGAGGCTCATTACCACTTCATTGGAGAGATGCTCATGGAAAAGCAAATTGACATTTCGTTTGTTCCTACTGAAAAGCAAGTAGCAGATAAGATGACAAAGGCACTTGATGGAATAAAGCTTTGTAGATTCAAAGCTATGGGAGGTATTCAAGCTATCAGAGAATGATGACTCAAGCATACTTCTGCTTGAGGGGGAGCTGTTGGATCCTCAAGCTTACACTATGCTTGAGGTAGATTTGATCGACATCAAAATCTATCGCTTGGATTATGACAAAAGAATATCCGCTGAAGAGTTCTTTTACCTATGCTCATCTATTGTGTTTTTTGGAGAGATTTTTGATGGTTCATTTACCATTGTAAAAGCCTTGAGATTTACACATGTGAAAGTAGAAAAAGATAGCCCAAATCCCATGAATTTGTGGTGGTTGAGTTGTAATCAATCAAGCAATCAATCACCTAAAAGTAGATCAAACTAGATCTTTAGTTTTCCTAGAATGTAGGAAAGTGAATTGATTCCCTCCAACAACCATTTGTGGAACACTCGTAGAGTCTCTATAAAGACTTCAAGTCACTTGTACAATACATGGAAGCAATATACATACACTTGTGACCATCATTGTCTTACTCCTTCAATTCTCTGTGTCATCTTCTTCGCCAATAGTAATCTTGCAAAGGCTGCTGCTCTCTAACCAGAGCTCCAAATTGAGTGCAAGATGACTCCTTGGAAAGTTATTAAAGGTATTACTTTCTAGTTTATGTTTGTTAAGTTTCATAGCATTTGGTTTCGTAAATTTGAAGAAATGTGAGTTTTTCTGTCTGAGGGGTCAATCTTTGTGCATTCTTGAAAAATAGGAAGTACCACCGTTGAGTATTTGATTTATTCCTATAGCATATTTTGCGTGTTCCTTATAATTTTGTGCATTCTATACACTAAACCCTATGTATATAATCTAATTGTAATCATGCTGGTTGCTATGGGCATTTGAAGTTGATTGTCTCTTCCATAGATAGTAAGTTTTTTGAGCTAATCGATGCGCAAACCTATCTATTTTGTATCGACTTCTTCTCCTTGACGTTCCAAAGTGCATAGTTCTTTGCACTTATTGCATGCCTATGAGGTCTATTTGAGTCTCCATAAGCTCAAGGGCTGGTCTTGTGCTGGTTGGCTGGACCAAACTTCATCGCTTTGAAATGCACTTTTCTACCTCCTACAAGCTTCTCCAAGTTGTTTCATTCTTCATGTAAGTCACCGTTTAGAAATGTAGTTTTAATGTTCAACAGATATAAATGCCAGGTATGATGGGTTGCAAGTGCATAGATGCTACAAACGGTAGTCATTTGAGATGCGGGTGCAAAGGTCTCATAAAAATCAATGACTCTTTCTTGAGCATAACCTTTTGGAACAAGCCTAGCCTTATATTTGTCAACTGTTCCATTAGGCTTATGCTTCAACTTGTATACCCATTAAGTGCCAATGGAGTTTTTACCAGGAGGAAAATCACATAAAGACCAAGTACCATTCTTCATAATAGCATCATATTCTGATTGCATGATTGCCATCCATTTTTTTGAATTTTCTGCTTCATCAAAAGAAATAGGATCGTTCTCACCACAAAGACTAGAGACAACCATTGTATAGCAATCAGATGCAAAAGAAGAACTATGAGAGCCTAAACGAGTATCGTATGATAGAGGTGCATCTAATTTGATATCTCACAAAGTTTGCATATGCCATCTAAGCATACTTTTTGCCCGTTCTATATCAACGCTCTCATCAACAAGTGCATCATGTAAATATGCATCAGAAATGGAATGATCTGTATCATCATGTGGAACCTGTAAAGGCTCATAAATTACCTCATTTGGACCAACTCTTGACTATCCACCTTTAAAAAGAGGAAGCAAAGCTTCATACATATCTTTCGAGCTAATTGATGTCTTCTAAGCACATGAAGGTAATGGTTGAATTGCATCTTCCACAAAAACAACATCATGGCTAATAAGCATGCGTTTATTCTATGGACGATATAGTTGATAGCCTTTGCTTTCAGAATTGTACCCAATAAAAAGACATTTCACTACTTTATCATCCAGTTTTTTTCATTGTTGTTCAGGCACTAATGCATATGCCAAACAATAAAAGAAATGCAAATAAGAAAGAGATGGCTTGCAACCATGCCAAGATTCATATGGAGTGATAGATTGCAGTGCGTTTGTGGGACACCTATTAAGTACATATGTTGCATACATAATAGCCTTGAGCCATAAACTATGTGGTAAAGCCTAACTTTTGACCATACATCTCACCATCTCCATCAGAGACCTATTCTTTCTTTCATCAAAACCATTTTGTTGAGGTGCATACGACATTGTACACTGATGTTTTAATCCCATGCTCAGTTAGAAATGCATTAAAATCACATGACACGTATCCCCCTCTCTATCAAAATGGAGGGTGCATATTTTACATGTTGATAGATTTTCAGCCAAAACTTGAAAGTATTTGAAGCACATAAACACTTCCCACTTTGCTTTCAATGGATATACCCATGCATGCATGGAAAAATCATCAATAAAAGTCACGACGTAAAGGTAGTTCCCAAAAGTATGTGTCTGCATAGGACCACAGATATCACTATGAACAAGCTGAAATTTCTGAGTAGCTCTAATTGAACCATCTTTTGGGAAGGAGGAAGGCTGCATTTTGCACAAAATACAGCCTTCACAGACATGTTTACTAGGTGCCTCAAGTTTAGGCAGAGAGGACACCATTTTAGATTTTTGTAGGCATAGCAAAGTAGCAAAATTCAATGACCAAAGCATGTATGCCAAAGCTTTGCATCTGAGATAGCATGAGAATCTTGAACTGCACATGCCAAGTCATTGATAGATTTTGCATTGTCTATGAGATTATACAACCCATGGCATAAAATGTTAGAAGGAATAATAACATCATGATTTGACAGATCATGAATTGTACATCTATCATTAATAAATTTGGCAACCAAGCCGATCTTGAATAATGCTGAAGTTGACAATAGATTTTTTTTGATCTCTAGCACAAACAAAGCATCTGACAATGTAAAAGAACTACAATCATCAGTAGTCAGAATACCAAATCCCATGATTGGATAAGAGGAGTTGTTGGCGCATGTGACAGTAGTCCCCATAGGGATAGGCTCAATTGAACTCAAGAAACTATTGAGGTAATATGTTTGATTGCTCCACTGTCAAATTACCAAACATTTGAGTCTACTACAAACATACATTGTTCATGAGAAGATGGGTCATAATTGCAAACAGTAGTAAATGCCCATTCCTCATTTTGCAGAAGATTAGCAGATTGTGTTTTGGGTGTAGAGGCCCTATGCAACAATCGTCCCGACCTCTTTTTCTAGCCTCATTTGCAACCAATTTTGGACAACTCTTTATGATATAATCATTTCCTTTACAGTATTTGCAAATTTTTTTTAAAAAAAATTTCTTCTTGTCTTTATCTTCATTCCGCATCTATGAAAAATTAGCAAATTTTTACTTAATAGTAGATAAGTTCCATCTACCTTTGTCCTTCTAGGTAGCTAAGAAAGCTTGATTTGCTACATGCATAATGGACCTGTTATGCTTAGATTGATCTTCATGCAACAAAAAAAAGACTAACTCCTTAAATGTTAAGGCATTTGGATAGCCATTCATGATCAATAGAAGAGTAGGAAAAAAAACTTTGATATGAATCTGGAAGACCATTCAAAACAGTTTGCATAAGTGAACTGTCTAGCAAGATCATCAACAAAAATCAATTGCTCCTTCAAATCTTTGATCTTTTTCAAAAAACTATCCAGAGAATCTCCTTCATTCATATGCTCACTCTCTAACTGTTTTCCGAGGTAAGCAACACAAGCCTCATTTCTTGCTTGGTATAAGGTGATACGTGTATCCCAAGCATCCTTTTTGTTTTGCAAATTGATAGACAAAGCTATCAATGCATGTGTAATTGGTACCATCCAACTTGTTCTCAATAGCCAACATAGAAAATACATCCTTGTTTTCAGCCATGGTCATTGTCTGAAGTACCCTGATGCAAAAAAATGAAGTTGAACATAACTACCTTGTCAAGCTTGGCTAAACCTATAGCAAACTTCGAGGCACTTGTATCGGCGAACTGAAACTTGTATATATGTTTGGCACAAAAGGATAAAATTGCTTGTACAAGCATTGCCATAATGTGTTCAAAGGCTGAAACAAGATCAGATCCAAATTTTGACACCACAAAGCAAAGGTGTTTTGAACTCCTAATCGCCTTGAGTATGCTCATCAATTTTCATGCCATTCTGAGACTATGGCTGGAGGGGTGTTGACAATGCCCTATATGAAGTGATGACCTCCTCGAATACTAATTGTTGGAGTTTGAGGTCTACAGAAGCATGTGAAGAGCACAAGGAAGAAGAAGAAGCTTGGACAATAAAACACAATATTGAATGTATTACCAAGAAAAGTTACAGGGGAGAAAAGTTAGTCTTAACTAGCATCTAGGCACTCCACATGATAAGAGAGAGCCTCCAACAGAGTGAACTATTGTGAGGATGAGATAATGTCCCATGATTGAAATTCCTCCAAGATTGATAGTTCTTGAGAAAAAACAAGCTAGATTTTCTTCTGATACGACAAGCTGAATACTTGTTTGAATCAATAGCTTTGAATATCCATTTATCAACTAGGTTATTAGCCATCCTCACAAGACACAAAATGCAAATCCCACTCCAAACTTAGGGAGAGAACAAGTTTTACAAGCAACGTTAGGGATCCTTGAGGTTTGAGCATTATTCTGTTAGATATACTCAATACTCCACCCTCAAGTGACCACAAATGATCCATGGTGATCTAAGTTGTAAGGCTCCCATTATGAGGAGAAGCCATTGTGAGAGCCTAGACATTTGTGGAACCCTAACTTCCAAGTTAGATGAGTTCTATGTGTGACCATTGATGGTAATGGATTATCTTTGTGAGCCTAGCCATTAGGTTAGGCAGGGCATAAACTTTTGGGCCATTGGGTTGGGATTCAAGGTGAAATTAAAGGCCTTGTGGCACTATGCAGTTTCCCCATAGAAGCTTAATGGGGGTAGTGCAGAGGGGGCTTGCCCCCTTCTATGGGGTCCGAGGGGCCTATCCCCCTAGTCTATAAGGCTGAGATGATAGGACTTCTCATCATGGAGATATTTTCAAATTTTATATTTTACCAACTATTTTGTATCTCCCAACTATGTTTATCTATATGGACTCCCCTTGTAAAGCTATATAAGCATGGCCTAGGTTGAGCTTTACATAACATTGTTCACTAGTAAGCCCTTCATCTAGAGTTTGTTTAGATTGCCATCTAAGCTCCACATTGGGAGTGCATGGGTGGACAACACCATCATTGTAGCAATAGTACTCTTGGCAATTTGAGATTTTGAGTTATCTATCTTCAACTTTGCATCTATCTTCATGTGAATTTTTCTCTCAACTTTGTCTACTGGTCTATTCTATTGTGATATCAATTTCTTACATGGTATTAGAACTCAGGAGGCTTTGAGTCGTGTAGAAGCAAAAATGCAAAGGTTGCAAAGGTTTCAATGACAAAAGTGAGAAGATGTTAAGCGATGCATCATCATCTACAACTAGGAATCAAGGTGGTTCTTCAACAAGAGTAGGTGGAGCACAAATAGGAGCAGCAATGATGTTGGTCATCCCAACATTGTGGATAAGACCACCAACCTTCATAGAAGGTAAATTTGATGGTATGAAATAAACCTTGTGGAAGTTTAAAATCAATTCTATCCTTGATTCATATGAGCTTTTGGAGACTATTCTTGGGATTGACCATGAGTCCCAAGAAACACCTAATCCAAATAATCTTGGTTGAATGATTCCTCCTGATGTTGATCTTCTATGTGCTTGGAAATGAAGAAACGCAGATGCACTTTGTGATCTAGTTACAAGTACTATTGATAGTGTTCTAATTCTCATTCAGCATACTACCAAGGCATTTGAAGCATGGAACATATTGAAAAATCAATATGAAACTCATAATCAGACATGGATTCAAAACTTGAAGAATAAACTAGTAGTAGAAAGGTTTGCTAATGGGGAAACTACATAGGTGTTTATCACTTGCATAAAGAATCTATGAGATCAAACGGTAGGAACAGGTGTACAAAAGTCAAGTGAGGAGATAGCTTGGCGTTGTCTTTGAATTTGTCCACCAAAGTTTGATGGTTTGGTAACTTCTCTTAATACTCAAATCAAACCAAAACCACTAATGTCTGAAGAATTTAGTTCCTTACTCATGAAGGAGGATCTGTGACTCAAGGCAAGGAGCAGTGATAGCAAAGGAGATGCTTCATT
This sequence comes from Ceratopteris richardii, assembly GCA_020310875.1. Taxonomy (NCBI): domain Eukaryota; kingdom Viridiplantae; phylum Streptophyta; class Polypodiopsida; order Polypodiales; family Pteridaceae; genus Ceratopteris; species Ceratopteris richardii. The sequence goes on along the minus strand of CM035408.1, from coordinate 94,000,592 downwards.
CACATCAAATGCCAAAGGAGGCAAAGCAAAATATTCAAAAGATGGAGACAAAAACAAGTTTAAGGGAGAGTATTTTGACTACAAGAAGAAAGGCCATAGAATCCAAGACTCTCACATCAAGAAGGCATAAGAGAATAATGGCTCTTCAAAAGGTGGAAAGGGCAAGGATTATGTCGACACTATAGAAATAGAGCTTGAGTTATTTGTTTTGATAGAGGAGGTATGCTCCTTGATTGAAGATTCAGGAACAAATGATTCATGGGTATGGGACAATGGTGCCTCTCATCACATGATGAGCAAAAAAGACCTTTACGGTTCCTTATAACTTCTAAAGGAACCGATCACAATAAAGGTGGCTAACAATGCAAGATGTCCTGCAAAGGGTGAAGGTACAATTTCTTTGATTAACTCTAATGGGGATGTCAAAAAGCATTGAAATGTGTTGTATGTTCCACAAATCAATTGAAATCTACTTTTCATAGCTTCTATAACTGATGAAGGTCATCATGTATCTTTCAATAAGACAAGAGCTAAGATTATGGAAAACAAAAACATTATTGTTGGGATTGGCATAAGGAGGAACAACTTGTATGATTCATCTGTTCTTACAAGCACTACAAGTGTGGGCATAAGTAAGCTATGGCATGAGAGATTCAACCACATCAGATAGCCTATACTAATGGAGATGCATCACAGGGGTATGGTTGCACACCTACCATTGATTGAAAAAATGAAGGAACCATGTGAAGCTTGCATGATGGGAAAGAAATAGAGGAAGGTGTTTCCATAGGAAAGAAAGAATAGTGCAAGCTATCCTCTAGAGTTGGTGCATGCTAACTTGTGTGAAAAAATGCTAACAAAAGCCTTTAGAGGATCTTCCTACTTCATGTTACTTGTCGATGACTATAGAAAGAAGATATGGGGGTACTTCCTTCACGATAACGCTCAAACTTTTGATGAGGGTAAAGAATGGCATCAGCATGTTGAAACTCAAATAGGGAAGAAGATGAAGAAATTTAGGATAGATGATGGTGGTAAGTTCACGTCAACAAAGTTTGAAGATTTCTACAAGATTAAAGGAATCAAGCATCAACTCAAAGTGGCACATAGCCCTCAACATAGCGGTGTTGCAGAATGTCAGAATTGAGCCATCATGGAGATGGCAAGGTGCATGTTGAAGGGAAAGGGTTTGCCTAATCAATTTTGGGTAGAGGCTATCAACACTGCTGTCCACATCTTGGATTGAAGCTACACCAATGCACTTGATGGAAAGACTCCTTAAGAGGCCTACAATGATAAAACTCCATCATTTTTCGATTTCAAAGTATTTGGAAGTGAATGTTATGTACATGTTCGAGATAGAGAGAGAAACAAGATTCGAGATATCTGCCTTCTTAGGGTATAGTGAAGATAAGAAGGCTTATAAGCTTTATGACCTTGAGGATAAAAAGATCATGGTGAGTCGCAATGTGGTGTTTAAGGAGGAGCAACCACATGCAATGGAGGAGGAAAAAAGAGCTTCCAGTTTATCATCAGACAAATGGACACCTCTATGGTTCTGTAAACCAAGCAGAAAAGCCATCGCCATGTTGGATGAGGGAGATCTATGATTCTACAAATCCCATCCTATAGTCACTAGAACAGGTTGTAGATGGACCAAGGCGATCATAGAGAATAGATGAATAGAGATGGACAAGCACCCATATTGTAAACATAGCCCTGATGGCTGAGTGCATTCAAGAATAAGCAAAGGAACCAACCAATGTGGAAGAGGAACTCCATGATCCAAATCCGAGGGCTACCATGCAAACAGGGTACAATAATATCATGAAGAATGGAACTTGGGAGCTAGTGGATTGACCCCCCCTAAGCATAAAGTCATTGGCACCAAATGGTTCTGGAAGCTAAAGTACAAGGCTAATGGTACTCTAGAAAAGTACAAAGAAAGACTTTTTGCACAAAGCTACTCACAAGTTGAAAGCATTGAATTTTGTTAATCATTTGTGCCAACTACAAGAATGAATACTATCCAAGTAGTACTAGTTGTTGCTATACATAAGCAATGGCCAGTCTATCACATGGGTATCAAATTAGCATTCCTGAATAGAGAAGTGAAGGAGCTATATGTGTCTCAACCACTAGGGTTTGAGGCTCCCATTCAGAGAACAAGGTATGTAAGCTGAAGAAGGATTTATATGGGTTGAAAGAAGCCCCTATAGCATGTTATCAACGGATAACAAAGTATCTCTTGGATCTTGGTTTCAAAAGATGTGCTTTTGATGCTAACTTGCATGTTCTAAAAAGAGGAGGGAAGAAAATTGTGCTTGTACTCTATGCACATGACCTTGTGATTACAAGAAATGATGATGCTCTTCTTCAACAAACAAAAGATGTGCTCAGTTTAGAATTTAAAATGACAAACTTGGGCTTAATGCATTATTTCTTAGGCCTTGAAGTTTGGCAAGAACCAGGGAAGATATTCATCTTTCAATAAAAGTATTCAAGATAGATATTGAAGGCATTCAACATGGACGATTATGAGGAAATATCTAAACCTATGGAGATCAACTTAAAATTATCTATTGAAGATACTTCAGCTCTAGTGGATATTAGAAGATACAAGAAATTAGTTGTAAGTATCATCTCCTTGTGCAATAGTATACCAAATATCTCTTATGTTATTGGAGTAGTAAGCATGCCCTCTAATAAAACCTGCCAAACTCATTAGAAGGCATGCATGCAGATGCTCAGGTATGTGAAAGGAACCATTAATTATGGTATTCTTTATAAGGAAGGATCATCTGTGGTTGGATATTGTGACTCACATTGGGCAAGCTTTTATTGATACCAGAAAATCAAGTTTTGGATATTTCTTTTCTTTAGGATCATCGATTTTCTCTTGGATCAGTAAGAAGCAACTAACTATAGCATTGTATCCTATGAAGCTGAGCACAAAGTAGCATGCGTTGTAGCTTATGATGCAGTATGGTTGAGGAGGATCCTATGGCACATAAGAATACAAGGATAGGAGGCTACAAGGTCGAAGTGTGACAACCAAACTTGCATGGCTATCGTCAAGGATCCTGTTTTCCATGCATGTACCAAGCACATAGAAATTTAGTATCGTTATGTGCATTAATTGATTGAGGATGGTGTCCTAGAGATAAGCTATTATCCAACCAAAGAAAATGGAGCATACATCTTCACCAAGGCTTTTGGGAGAGAGAACTTCATTGACACTTTCCAAAGCTTAGCATTGGACCAAGGAGGTAGTTCACCGTAGGGTGGACATTGACGGGGGGTGTTAGATATACTCAATACTCCACCCTTGTTGGTATATTTAGGTAGTGATGTGTGTGAACACTCTAGGACCACCAGGGCACTTTTTTCCCTCTTTAGGAAGTTTTTTCCCCAGCTTGTATATACGCCTATTGCCAGAATGGGCTACTTATCTTTGTACATTCTAGTGGTAATACATTTAATATTGTGTGTTGTGCTCCAAGCTTCTTCTTCTTCCTTGTGTTGTTCGCATGCTTCCGTAGACGTCTAACTCCAACAATTAGTATTAGAGCAGGTCGCCACTTCATCTAGGGCATCGTCAACACCTCTCCGGTGGCATTCTCAGAATCACACAAATTTTGGTGCACATACTCAGCGTGTTTCCAATATCAAAACAGCTTTGCTATGTGGTGCCAAAATCATGACCTGAGCTCGTTTTGGCCTCTGAACACACTATTGTAGTGCTTGTGTAGGCTATTTCATCTTTTTGTGCCAAAGGTATATACCAGTTTTGGTTTGCCAGTATTAGCGTCTCGAAGTCTACTACAAGTTTAGCAGAATTCATCTGGGCATTTTTGTTCACTTTTTGAGATACAACCAATTTTCTGCATCAAGATATTTTAGTCACCGGCCATGGCTGAAACCAGTGATGTATTTCGTATGTTGGCTGTTGAGGATAAGTTGGATGGTACCAACTACCTGTTGTGGGCTTATATGATGCGACATGTATTGGTTGCAAAAGGACTGTGGAACATTGTCTAGGGTGTTGAAAAACGTCCTATCACACCTACAACTATTACAACTACAAGTACTGAAGCTGTTGTAGAAGGTGTCGAAGATGATGATATTCTGTATATTCGTGTTTGTGCTACGGTTTCTACTACACCTACTATAGAGAAAATTCATTGGGATGGCAGAGATGCCCAGGCACATGCATTGATAGCTTTCTCTGTCAAACGTGCCATTATTCCTCACATTCGCTCTTGCAGAATCGCTAAGGATGCTTGGGATACACTTACCACATTGTACCAAGCTAGGAATGAGGCTAGTGTTGCTTACCTCCGAAAATAGTTGGACAGTGAGCATATGAATGAAGGTGATTCTATGGAAAATTTTTTAACAAAGATCAAAGACTTGAAGGAACAATTGATTTCTGTTGATGAGCTTATACCAGATAGCTCACTTGTGTAGACCATTCTGAACGGTCTTCCTGATTCATATCAGAGTTTTGCTTCTACTCTTCGGTTGATGATGCAAGGCAATCCATATGCCTTGTCATTTGAGAAGTTACTCTCCGTTCTATTGCAGGAAGATCAGTCTAGGTAGAATAGGTCCATTATGCATGTTGCAGATCAAGCTTTCCTGGCTAGTCAAAAGGGCAAAGGAAAATGGAGCTCTTCAACTAATAAGCAAAAATATGCTAATTCTACACAATCAAAGAAGGAAGACAAAGATGAAAAGAAATCAGAAAAGTAGAAGTTGTTTTGCAAGTACTGTAAAGGAAATGATCATATCATAAAGAACTGTCCAAAACTGGCTGCTAAAGAGGCAAAGAAGAAAGAGGTTGGATGGTTGTTGTAGAGGCCTCTACACCAAAAACAGAGTCTGCTAATCTTGTGTAGGAAGAAGAATGGGCATTTACTACTATTTGTAGTTTTGACCCATCTTCTCATGAGCAGTGTCTGTCTGTAGTAAACTCAGATGTTTGCCAGTACTTTGAGAGTGGGGCGAAACATATTACCTCGCAGCGCAGTTTCTTCTCTTCACTCGAGCCTGCCCCTATAGGGAATACTATTACATGCACCAACAACTCCTCTTATCCTGTTATGGGAGTTGGTAAGATCATTTTGACTATTGCTGATGGTAGTTCTTTCACTTTGTCAGATGCTTTGTTTGTGCCAGGGATCAAGAAAAATCTATTATCAGTTTTTGCATTAGCCAAGATTGGCTTGGTTGTGAAATTTGTTGATGACAAATGCACAGTTCATGATCTGTCAAATGGCGATGTGATTATTGCTTTTGTCATTTTATGTCATGGGCTGTATAAGCTCATACACTATGAAAGATCTGTAAATGATTTGGCATGTGCAATACATGATTCTCAAGCTATGTTAGATACAAAGCTTTGGCATGCACAGTTTGGTCATCTAAATTTTGCTAGTTTGCTATGCCTATAGAAATTTGAAATGGTATCCTCTTTGCCCAAACTTGAGGCACTCGGAAAACATGTTTGTGAAGGCTGTATTTTGGGCAAAATGCAATGTTCCTCCTTTCCAAAAGATGGTTCAGTTAGGGCTACTCAGAAATTGCAGCTTGTACATAGTGATGTCTGTGGTCCTATGTAGATACTTTCTTTTGGAAATTATCTTTACTTCGTGACTTTCATCGATGATTTTTCCAGGCATGCATGGGTATATCCATTGAAGGAAAAGTCCAAAGTGTTCATGTGCTTCAAACAATTTTTGGTTTTGGCTGAAAATATGTCAGCATGTAAAATGGGCACCCTCCGTTCTGATCGAGGGGGGGAATATATGTCTTCTGATTTTAATGCATTTTTGGCTGAACGTGGGATAAAACACCAGTGTATAGTGCCATATACACCTCAATAGAATGGAGTTGCTGAATGAAAGAACACGTCACTCATGGAGATGGCGAGGTGTGTGTTCAAGAGTCAAGCTTTACCACAAAGTTTCTTGCTTGAGGCTATCATGTGTGCAACATATGAACTTAACAGGTGTCCCACTAAAGCACTGCAGTCTATCAGTCCATATGAGGCTTGGCATGATCGCAAGCCATCTGTTTCTCATCTATGTGTTTTTGGTTGTTTGGCATATGCCTTAGTGCCTGAACAACATCGCAGAAAATTGGACGATAAAGCAGTAAAATGTATTTTTGTTGGGTACAGTTTTGAAAGTGAAGGCTATCGTTTGTATCATCCACATACTAAATGCGTTCTGGTTAGCTGTGATGTTGTTCTTGTGGAAGATGCTATTCAACCATTACTTTCATGTACTAAGGAGACATCTGTTAGCTCTAAAGATATGTATGATACTTTGCTGCCTCTTTTTATAGGTGGACAGTCTAGTGCTGGTCCTAATGAGGCAACTTCTCAGCCTTTGCAGGTTTCATGTGATGATGCAGATCATCCCATTTCTAATGCGAATTTACATGACATTATGCACTTGTTGATGAGAGAGCTGATATTGAGCAGGCAAAAACTATGCCAAAATGGCTAGTGCAAACTTTGCGTGACAACAAATTAGATGCACCTCTGTCAGATCGTACTCGGTTAGGCTCTCATATGCCTCTTTTGCATCAGATTGCTATGCTATGATTGCATCTAGTCTCTGTGATGAGAATGATCCTATTTCATTTGACGAAGCACAAAATTCAGAAAATTGGATGGCTGCTATGCAATCTGAATATGATGCTATAATGAAGAATGATACTTGGTCTTTATGTGACTTACCTCATGACAAGAAGGCCATTGGCACTAAGTGGGTTTACAAGCTAAAGTGTAAGCTTGATGGAACAGTTGATAGGTATAAGGCTAGGCTTGTTTGCAAAGGGTTATGCACAGGAAAGAGGCATTGATTTTGATGAGACCTTTGCACCTACATGCCGTATGACTACTGTTCGGAGCATCTATGCACTTGCAACCCAACATGGTTGGAATGTACATCAGTTGGACATTAAAACTACATTTTTGAATGTTGACATGCATGAAGAAGTGTATGTTTTTTAGCCCCGTGGCTTTGTGTGGAAGGGGCATGAAAACCAAGTGTGCAGGTTAAAGAAGGCATTATACGGTTTAAAGCAAGCAACACGTGCTTGGTATGAGAAGATACATGCCTATCTGATTGCACATGGTTTTGAGAACAGTCCAATTGAAAGCACCTTATATGTTAAGCATGCTCATGATGTGCTTCTGATCATTGTTGTCTATGTTGATGACATGTTGTTCACTGGTCCTATTGAGAAGCATATTTCTGATTTTAAGGCTGATTTGCATGCCTCATTTGAGATGTATAATTTGGGGCATTTGCATCACTATTTGGGCATTCAATTTATGCATGTTGATGGTGGAATGGCTTTGTGTCAAACGAAATATATTGACACATTATTACAACATTTTGGCCTTGAAGACTATAAGCCTATTGCCACTCCTATGGAGACATGTTTATGATTGAGACTTCATGATGCTGGAGATTCATTTGATGCTATCCTCTATCAGTAGGCTGTTGGATGCCTGATTTACTTATGCATTACTCGGCCAGATATTCAGTTTGCTATCTCATAGATGAGCAGGTTTATGCATTGCCCAGGTGTCGAGCATTGGCAGGCAGTTAAGCGCATCTTTTGCTACTTGAGTGGTACTCGACTTCTTGGGTTTTTTTATCCCAAGGGGGGATCACTACTGCCAAATTTGCATGCTTTTTCTAACTCAGACTAGGCTGGTTGCTATGACACTCGTGTGTCCACTAGTGGATTTTGCTTCATGCTTGGTAGCTCATGTATATCTTGATTGAGCAAGAAGCAACCTACTGTGGCCACTTCCAATTGTGAGGTTGAGTATAGGGCAGCTGTCATAGTGACTGTTGAGTGTGTGTGGCTTAGACGCCTTATGGATGATTCGGGTGTTGGTCAGTCTTCTGCCACCATCATCTTCATTGATAGTCAGAGCCCATTGGCAGTTGCGAGGAACCGTGTGTTCCATGCTCGCACTAAGCACATTTAGGTGCATTATCATTATGTCAATGAGAGGTTCTCTGCTGGGGAGATCAGCTTGGCATATGTGCTGATGCAGGAGAAAATTGAAGACCTTTTCACGAAGGCTCTGCCTTAGGAGAAGTTTGAAGTTTTCCGCAAAGCTTTGGGCTTATGGTTGGATTTTGGAGGAGGTATACATGGCCCAAACTCTTGGCTTTGAAGATAAATTCTTTCCAGAATATGTATGTAGGTTAAGGAAAGCCTTATATGGCTTGAAGCAAGCTCTTAGAGCTTGGAATCATAGACTTGTCACTTACTTGTAGGATAAAGGATTTATGGTAAGCAAGGCAAATCCTTCCCTCTTTATCAAGAGGAACCATTTAGGGGCCATATACCTCTTTGTATATGTGGATGCTATAATCATTATAAGTAGTGATGTAGATGGAATCAAGAGGATCAGAGCTCAGATGAAAAAGGAATTCAAGATCAGCGATCTTGGACTCCTCACATATGTCCTAGGTTTGAATGTGGTATATACAGAGAAAGGTATGTGCTTATCCCAGAGAAAGTACATTAGAGCTATGCTTACCAAGTTCAAGATGGAAGCACAAAGGTTGCACGTACACCCATGGAGGTAAATCTATAGCTAAGTGCAAAACACAAAGGTTGCAGGTATACCCATGGAGGTAAATCTGAAGCTAAGTGCTCATGAAGGTTAGTTAATTGAAGATGTGACTAGTTATCAAAGTCTTGTTGGAAGCTTGAATTATGCTACTCTAACTAGAGTAGATATATGCTATGGAGTTAGTGTGCTAAGCCAATTCATGAAAACACCAAGGAAGCCTCACATGAAAGTAGCCAAGAGGATTTTGAATACTTGAAGGGTAAAATCAATGAAAGGTTGTACTATCCATATACATTTCATATAGATGTGAAGCCTTTTTCTAATGTAGATTGAGCACCTCCAAAAGACTCAATAATCATTGTGAAAGCTAGCCTATACTTAACCTCACAACTAGAAGTGGCCATAGTAGGCTGCTTCTTCCTCAACCAAGATATGCATGAGCTACCAAGCATGAAGTGAAAATCACTAATGGACATAGGAAGGTCATAGCAACCAGCCGAGTCAGAGTCAGAAAAAGCATGTAAATTTGGCGCTAATGACCCCCCCTTGGGATAAAATAATCCAAGTAGCCGGGTACCACTGAAGTAATGAAAAATGAACTTAACCACCTACCAATGCTTGACACCTGGGAAATGCATAAACTTGACCATCTCGCGATAACGAACTAAATGTTAGACTAAGTTATGCATAAGTAAATCAAGCATCCAACAAGTTGCTGATAGAGAACAACATCAAATGCATCTCCAACATCATGAAGACTCAACCATAAACCTGTTTTCGTAGGAGTGGCAATAGGTTTTTAGTCTTCAAGGCCTAAAGGCTACAATAATGTATCAATATATTTTGTTTGACACAAAGCTTTTCTGCCATCAAGTTGCACAAAATTCAATGCCCAAGTGATTCTGAAAATGCCCCAAATCTGACATCTTAAAAGAGGCAAGAAAATTAGCATTAAATTCAGCAATATGCTTCTCATTAGGACCAATGAGGAGCATGTCATCAACATAGACAATAATGATTAGAAGCACATCATTTGCATGCTTAAAATATAAGGTGATCTTAGGTTGGACTGCTCTCAAAACCATGTGCAATCAAGTAGGCATGTATCTTTTCATAGCAAGCATCTCATGCTTGCTTTAAACCAAATAATGCCTTTTTGAATTTGCACACTGGGTTTTCATGTCCTTGTTGCATAAAACCATGGGGCTGAAATACATAAACTTCTTCATGTAGGTCACCATTCATAAATGTAGTTTTAATGTCCAGCTCATGTACGTTCCAACCATGATGAGCTACAAGTGCACAAATGCTATGAACGGTGGTAATGTGGCATGTGGGAGCAAAGGTTTCATCAAAATCAACACGTCTTTCTTGAGAATAACCTTTTGCTACAAGCCTCACATACTTGTCAACTATTCCATCAGGCTTACACTTCAACTTTATTACCCCTTTAGTGCCAATGGCCTTTTTTCTTGGAGGCTAATCACATAAAGACCAGATACCATTCTTCATAATAGCATCATATTCTGATTGCATAGCAGCCATCCAATTTTCTAAATTTTTTGCTTCATCAAAAGAAACGGGCTCACTTTCATCATAAAGACTAGAGGTAGCCATTGCATAGCAATCTGATGCAAAAGAAGCACTATGAGAACCTGAACAAGTACAATATGACAAAGGTGCATCTAATTTGCTATCTCACAAATTTTTCAGCAACCATTTTATCATAGTTTTTGCCTCCTCTATATCAGCCCTCTCATCAAAAAGTGCATCAGAAATGGAGTGATCTACATCATCATGTGAAACCTGTAAAAGTTGATAAATTACCTCATTTGGACTAGAACTTGATTGTCCACCTGTAAAAAGAGTCAACAACATGTGATACACATATTTGGAGCTAACTAATATCTCCTTAGTACATGAAATGAACATAAAAAAAATGCATTTAGTCTATGAACGATATAGATGATAGCCTTTGCTTTTAGAATTGTACCCAACAGAAATACATTTCACTACTTTATCATCCATTTTCCTATGCTGTTGTTTAGGCACTAATGCAAATTCTAGAGAACCAAAGACACAAAGATAAGCAACCGATGGATTGTAACCATGCCAAGCCTCATATGGAGTGATAGAGTTTAGTGCTTTGATGGGACACTTATTAAGTACATATGTTGCACACATGACAACCTCAAGCATGAAGCTATGTGGTAAAGCCTAACGTTTGATGATACACCTTGCCATCTCCATGAGAGATATGTTATTTCTTTCATCAAATCCATTCTATTGAGGTTTATACAAAACATTACATTGAAGCTTTATCCCATGTTCAGCAAGAAATGCATTAAAATCAGAAGACATTTATTCCCCCCTTGATCAGAACGGAGGGTGCCCATTTTACATGCTCACAAATTTTTAGCCAAAAACTAGAAACTCTTTGAATCACATAAAACTTTGAACTTTTCATTCAATGGATATACCCATGCATGCCTGCAAAATCATCAATAAAATTGAGGAAGTAAAGGTAGCTCCCAAAAGGTGTCTACATAGGACCATAAACATCACTATGAACTAGCTGCAATTTCTGAGTAGCTCAAACTGAACCATCTTTTATGAAGGAGGAACACTGAATTTTGCACAAAATACAACCTTCACAAACATGTTTACTAGGTTCCTCAAGTTTTGGTAGAGGATACACCTCTTTAGATTTCTACAAGCATTGCAAACTAGCAAAATTCAGATGACCAAAGCATGCATGCCAAAGCTTTGCATATGGGATAGCCTGATTTTGCATAGCCAATGAGCCTATATAGCCTAGGACATAAAATTCTAGAAGCAATAATGACATTGCCATTTGAGAGATCACGAACTGTACACCTATCATCAACATCTTTGACATTAAAGCCAATCTTGCATAATGCTAATACTGACAATAGATTTTTCACGATCCTTTGCACAAACAAAGCATTCAACAATGTGAAAGAACTAACATCAACAATAATGAGAATGATCTTAACAACTCACATTACATGATATGAAGAGTTTTCTGCACATGTGATTGTATTCCCTGTAGGGGCAGGCTCAAGTGAACCGAAGAAACTACACTACAAGGTAATATGTTTGGTTGCCCCACTATCAAAGTACCAAATATTTGAGTCTAATGCAGACATGTATTGCTCATGTGAAGATGGTTCATAACGGCATATAGTCATAAACACCCATTCTTCATTATTGCACAAGATTAATGGACTCTGTTTTTGGTGTAGAGGCATTTGCAACAACCATCCTAGCCTCTTTTTTCTTTGCCTCTTTTGTAGCCAGTTTTGGACAACTCTTTATGACATAATCATTTCCTTTATAATATTTGCAAAACTATCTCTGCTTTTTTGCTTTCTTCTCATCCTTTTCTTCCTTCTTTTATTGTGCAACATTAGCAGGTTTTTGTTTCAGATGTATTTGTCAACTGTGCTTTTTGAATGCATATTCAAAATGTGGTGTTCTGTTACGAACACAGGAAGTATTTTGTGCCCTACCTTATTATGATACTGCTTCTCGGGATGCAATGATTTCTGCACAGCTATGTGTCCTGACAGAAGAGTGCAATCAACCATATTATGGTAATCTAGTTCAAGCCCTGTGTTCTGAGCACAATGTAAACTTAATTTCTGTCCCTAGTGCCAAGAAGCTAGGTGAAGGGTCTGGGCTTCGCAAGATTGATTCTGAAGGAAAGGATAGGAAAGTTGTTGGATGTTCATGTGTGGTTGTGAAGGACTATGGAGAAGAGATAGAGGGAGTAAATGTTGTCCAAGAATATTGGAAAAGTCATTAGTCAATCTTGAATGGTCTTTGTGTCTAGTTGCGAAGCATGACATGGCCTAATTGACTAGCAGAGAGAGCATTTCTTGGCGATCTTAGAAAGAATCCATTGGGGCATTTTCTGAAATTAATGGCATGCAATTATTATTATTATTTTTTTCTTCTTTCTGCTCCATGTTCTAGTAGAGGGCTACGCCCATTGATGCACGCACGCTTCGGGCAGGAGGAGATTAAGGGGAAGGCGACCCTAAATCATAAATGCCCTCTGACAACACATGGGGCGTGAATTTTCTTGTTTTTTCGTGAAGATATGCAGGTACCGAAGGGGGATTCGAGAACAGAAAGGAAAAAAGGGCCATTCTCTCGGGGGGGGGGGGGTTGTTCTTTTCTTCGAGGGTTGTCAGCTACTGTAGGGGAGGCTATGGGCTGCGAATGCCCACACGAGGGAGGCAGGTCACGTTTCGGTTTTGAAGGAGCAGCAGGGGGTTTTTTTGGGCTCTCTCACTATGTGCAGCTGGGAGGGGGGAGATGTCTTGATTCTTTTCGAGGAGCATTCGGGGAGAAGAAAGTGGTAGGGAAGAGGAGTAGTTCTTTGGGGGGGGGATGGAGCCCTGTTGAAGGCGGGGGAGAATCGAGAGGTGCATAGGGGGTTGGGTGGCTTGAGCTTTTGCTTTTTGGGGGATATGCTCTCAGTGGTTGGGTGCGCACAAGAGAGAAGGGCGACAGGGGCAACTGATAGCCAGGAAAATAGCTCACTGTGTCAGGAAATAAATGGTGGTTTGTCAGAGGAAAACAGGACTCTAGCATTACACAGAGGGAGGTCTTGTTTTTTGCAGATGTGTAGGTGAAGAAGACAAAGGGAAGGAGGGGGAAACTTGGATCCAGGAAGTTTTGGGGATCCTTCTTGATGCATGGCGGTATGGAGAGATGGTGCTCCATTGGAGGGCATCGAGCCATGGAAACTCATAGAAATATTGGGATGAGGCTCTGCGTCCTGTTGACGAAGGAAGAGCAGAGGAAACAACCCCTTCTGATGGACATGGCAGTTCATGGTTGCTGATTTGTGCCCATACTTAAATGCGAGGGTGAGAGCTTGGCGTCCATAGTGCAGGTGGAGACTCAGCATTCAACTCTTGTGGGACATCTAGAAACTTTAGCAAGGCAGGCTAAAAGGCCGTGGAATTCGGAATTGAGGGGAGCTGACTATCGATGCAAAGGGGAGAGACGTCAAGAGGCTCCTTCGTTTTTGGGGGCGGTGGTCGTCTCGGCAGGCTGTTAGCGGAGCTGCAATTAGGGCGGCCAAAACAAAAGAGGAGTTTTTGACGGGAGTTGCTGGACAAAAAGGAGTTCTTTTCTGTATGTTCTTGTTTTTCTTGTGTAGGACAACAGCATAGGAAGATTCGAGAAAATAGGGGGGGGGTGTTTCGGGCATCAAGAGTACTCTCTCCCTCTATGATCTATTTTTTTTTTTGCATATTGTACCCCTTTCAAGTGGCAAGTACAGAGGAATTGCAGAACGCCAGGCCTGAGAAAAATGGAGAATTAAGGAAAAGAACGGAAGACAATCGGGCAAGGTCGTCGACAGCAAGGAGACATCCCGTAAGCATGGAGACCTCAAGGGGATTGACATGCTATTGTGGAAGAGAACGGGCAGCTCGAACAGAGAAGGATTGCTGATATGGGGTGTTCATAATCAGAGGAGGAACCCGCTATTCATCCAGGGGGGTAGCCTTTCCAGTATGCATGCTTAAGGAGAAGGCAGCAGCCGAAGGTGCTGAAGAAGAGGGAAAGAAGAGGAAGGTTATTATGGAGAACAAAGGGACCTAATGCCTGCATAAAAAACTTGGAATGGGACAAAGGATCTTGTGAGGACTGTCTCAAGGAACAGTTGGAAGAGCTGACCATGATCGGTTTTCCCAGGTTGTATCTGTGATTTCATTCTAATTTCTGTAGAGTTGTTGTGCATCATGTTATATATATGGAGGTATAATTGGGATCGAGGGATCATCCATAGCTCTGCAGGAAACCAAAAAGAGAAAGAACGAAATGCAAATGACGCGCGACTGCTGAAATATAATTCGCATAATAACTTGATGTGTGTATTGTGGATTGCGAGCTGTTGCCACACAAAGATTCTAATGCAATTTTTATTGTTACTTGTGCCGTCAAGGTCATGCATCACTCATTAGAAAATTGCGAGTGCATCGATTTATGTATGTGTGTCTGTACACATCTTCACGTCAGTACATATGCGTGATTGCTAAAAAGTGTTTGCAAAATAATATTTATGCTCCACTTGATGATTGATGATGTAAGGTCAAGCGTATTTGGTGGAAAATAACTCTCATTCAATGGGAAATGCAATAGCAATGATACCCGACATTCTTCAGTACACACTTAACCCTGCATTTTCCAAAATGCATACAGTCATGAATGTATGGAAGTAATTGAGTCATCATTGAGTGCTTTTCAAAGTAAACATGGTGGCCTATGTATTGGGTGTACAATGAATGTGGCAGCATAGGTACTGGAGGTCTATGGAAGTGGAAGAGAACTCGAGTAGCACAGCGGGGTGTAGAGAGTAAGGAGGGATAAGGGAAAGTTGTGAGAAAGAAGGATAGTGAAGGAAAGAGGCAAGGAAGAGGAAAAAGGGGACTAACTTAGAGGGTGAGAAAGGAAGTGAAAAAGTAAGAGAGGAAGGAAGAGTGACAAGGGGTGGGTTGAGTGTGAGTGTGTTTGGGTTCGAGAGTAAGGAAGTGTAGGAGTATGGGTATAAGAGTAGTGGGAAGGTGAGTGCATGTGTGCATGAGGGTAGGTGAGAGGGATGTATGTGTGCGAGATGATATGCGCATGTAGGTGTGTAAGTGCATGGGTGTATGCATGCGTGTATGTGGGTTAAAAGTGCATGAGAAAGAGAACAAGAAGGTGTGTGTAAGAGTACACGTGAGGGTAAGGGAGGGGGAAAAGGAGAGTGCATGAGCTTGTGAAAGGGTGTGTGGGAAATTGAGTGTTCGTAAGTGAGAAAGCTTGAGAAAAAGGAAAAGTGAGCGTGTGTGGGCATTTGTGCATAATAGTGGGTGTTCTTGGGAGTAGCTTGGGAGTGAGTAGAGAGAGAGAGAGAGGACTCAAGGAGTAACCACCAGAGTTGGACATCCACTTGTGC
The DNA here is from genome assembly GCA_020310875.1 of Ceratopteris richardii. NCBI lineage: Eukaryota > Viridiplantae > Streptophyta > Polypodiopsida > Polypodiales > Pteridaceae > Ceratopteris > Ceratopteris richardii. Next base: position 93,984,999 of record CM035408.1, on the reverse strand, counting down.
ATGTAGTTTTTGTCCATTTTATTGACACATTGGAGAAAAATTGTGGACTTAGGGAAACCAAAACTGACCTAGTATCAGAAGGGTTGGGAAAAATATCATTGAGTGTAGGCACTTTCCCTTGGACTAAGACTGCTATCATTGTTCTGATACCAATTGTTGGAGTTTGAGTTCTACAGAAGCATGCGAACACCATGAGGAAGAATAAGAAGCTTGAAGCACAACATCTTGGAGTTAGACGTCTGCGGAAGCACGTGAACAGTACAAGGAAGAAGAAGAAGCTTGGAGCACAACACACAATACTGAATGTATTACTAGAGAATGTACAAAGATAAGTAGCCCATTAGGTGAATAGGCATATATACAAGCCGGACGAAAAAAACCTCCTAAAGAGGGAAAAAAGTGCCCCGACAGTCCTAGAGTGTTCACATAGATCACTACATAAATATATCAACAAATCCCCCCTGGGAGTGATGCGGTGAACAAGTAGCTGGCACTCATGTATAAGGAAGTGCCAAGCTATGTGGAAATCACTCCACAAAAGGAAGTAAGCCCAAAGCCTTGCGAAAAGCTTCAAACTTCTCCCTAGGCAGAGCCTTCGTGAAAAGGTCTCCAATGTTGTCTTGCGTGGGCACATATGCCAAGCTGATCTCCCCAACAGAGAACCTCTCCCTAACATAATGATAATGCATCTCAATGTGCTTAGTGCGAGCATGGAACATAGGGTTCCTCGCAACTGCCAATGCGCTCTGACTGTCAGTGAAGATGGTGGTGGTAGAAGACTGACCAACACCCAAATCAGCCATAAGGCGTCTGAGCCACACACACTCAACAGTCACTGTGAAAGCTACCCTATACTCAACCTCACAACTGGAAGTGGCCACAGTAGGCTGCTTCTTGCTCAACCAAGATATACATGAGCTACCAAGCATGAAGCAAAAGCCACTAGTGGACACATGAGTGTCATAGCAAACAACCCAATCAGAGTCAGAAAAAGCATGCAAATCTGGTGGTAGTGATCCCCCTTGGGATAAAACAACCCAAGTAGCCGAGTACCACTCAAGTAGCGAAAGATGCGCTTAACCGCCTGCCAATGCTTGACTCCTGGGAAATGCATAAACCTGCTCATTCGTGAGACAACAAACTGAATATCTTGCCGAGTAATGCATAAGTAAATCAGGCATCCAACAGCCTGTTGATAGAGAACAACATCAAATGCATCTCCAGCATCATGAAGACTCAATCGTAAACCTGTCTCCATAGGAGTGGCAATAGGTTTACAGTCTTCAAGACCAAAATCATGCAATAATGTGTCAATGTATTTCGTTTGACACAAAGCCATTCCACCATCAACGTGCATAAATTGAATGCCCAAATAGTGATGCAAATGCCCCAAATCAAGCATCTCAAATGAGGCATGCAAATCAGCCTTAAAATCAGCAATAAGCCTCTCATGAGGACTAGTGAGTAGCATGTCATCAACATAAACCACAATGATCAGAAGTACATCATTAGCACGTTGAACATATAAAGTGCTTTCAGTTGGATTGTTCTCAAAACCATGTGCAACTAGATAGGCATGTATCTTCTCATACCAAGCACATGGTGCTTTCTTTAAACCATATAATGCCTTCTTTAACCTGCACACTTGGTTTTCATGCCCTTTTTGCACAAAGCCATGGGCTAAAAAAAATACACTTCTTCATGCAAGTCGCCATTCAGAAATGCTGTTTTAATGTCCAATTGATGTACATTCCAACCATGATGGGCTGCAAGTGCACAGATGCTATGAACACTAGTCATACGACAAGTAGGAGCAAAGGTTTCATCAGAATCAATGCCTTTTTCCTGCACATAACCCTTTGCAATAAGCCGAGGCTTATACCTGTCAACTGTACCATCACGCTTACGCTCTAGCTTGTATACCCACTTAGTACTAATGGCCTTCTTACAAGGAGCCAATTCACATAAAGACCAAGTACCATTCTTCATGATAGCATCATATTTAGATTGCATTGCAGCCATCCAATGTTCAGAACTTTGTGCTTCATCGAATGAAATAGGCTCAGTCTCATCACAGAGACTAGATGCAGCCATAGCATAGCAATCTGATGCAAAAGAGGCACTATGAGAGCCTGAACGAGTACGATATGACAGAGGTGCATCTAATTTCCTATCACACAAAGTCTGCACCAGCCATTTTGGCATAGTTTTCGCCTCCTCAATATCAAATCTCTCATCAATAAGTGCATCATTTAAATCTGCATCAGAAATGGGATGATCTCCATCATCACATGAAACCTCTAAAGGCTGAGAAGTTGCCTCATTAGGAACAGCACTAGACTCTCCACCTGTAAGAATAGGCAGCAAAGTATCATACATGTCTTTGGAGCTAATAGATGTCTCCTTAGTACATGAAAGCAATGGCTGAATAACATCTTCCAAAAAAACAACATCACGGCTAACCAGAATGCGTTTAGTCTGTGGATGATACAGACGTTTGCCTTTACTTTTAGAACTGTACCCAACAAAAATACATTTTACTACTTTATCATCCAATTTTTTGCGATGTTGTTCAGGCAGTAATGCATATGCCAAACAAACAAAAACATACAGATGAGCAACAGATGGCTTGCCATCATGCCAAGCCTCATATGGAGTGATAGACTGCAGCGCTTTAGTGGAACACCTCTTACGTACATATGCTGCACACATGACAACCTCAAGCCAGAAACTGTGGTAAAAACTACCTCTTGACCATACACCTTGCCATCTCCATGAGTGACTTGTTCTTTCGTTTAGCAACTCCATTCTATTGAGGTGTATATGGCACTGTACACTGGTGTTTTATCCCACGTTCATCCAAAAATGCATTAAATTCAAAAGACATATATTCCCCCCCTTGATCAGAACGGAGGGTGCCCATTTTGCATGCTGACAGATTTTCATCCAAAACCAAAAACTATTTGAAGCACATGAACACTTGGGACTTTGCCTTCAATGGATATACCCATGCATGCCTGGAAAAATCATGGATGAAAGTCACGAAGTAAAGATAATTTCCAAAAGAATGTGTCTGCATAGAATCACAAACATCACTATGTATAAGATGCAATTTCTGAATAGCCTGAACTGAACCATCTTTTTTGGGAAGAGTGCTGCATTCTGCCCAAAATACAGCCTTCACAAACATGTTTTCCAAGTGCGTCAAGTTTGGGCAAAGAAGACACCATATCAGATTTCTATAGGCGTAGTAAACTAGCAAAATTCAGATGATCAAAGCATGCATGCCAAAGCTTTGTATCTGACATAGCCTGAGAATCATGTACTGCACATGCCCAATCATTCATAGATCTTTCATAGTCTATGAGCTTATATAGCCCATGACATAAAATGCCAGAAGTAATAATAACATTGCCATTTGATAGATCATGAATTGTACATCTGTCATCAACAAAGTTCATAATCAAGCCAATCTTGGCTAATGCAAAAACTGATAACAGATTCTTCTTGATCCTTGGCACAAACAAAGCATCTGACAAAGTGAAAGAACTATCGTCAGTAGTAGTCAAAATGATCTTACCAACTCCCATAACAGGATAAGATGAGTTGTTGGTGCCTGTAATAGTATTCCCTGTAGGGGCAGGCTCGAGTGAAGAGAAGAAACTGCGCTGTGACGTAATATGTTTGGTCGCCCCACTATCAAAGTACCAAACATCAGTCTACTGCAGACATGCACTGCTCATGAGAAGATGGATCAAAACTGCAAACAGTAGTAAACACCCATTCTTCATCCTGTACAAGATTAGCAGACTCTATTTTTGGTGTAGAGGCCTCTGCAACAACCATTCTAGCCTCCTTTTTCTTTGCCTCTTTTGCAACCAGTTTTGGATAGTTCTTTATGATATGAGCATTCCCTTTACAATACTTTCAAAACAATTTCTGCTTTTCTGATTTCTTCTCATCTTTATTTTCCTTCTTCGAATGTGCAACATTTGCAGATTTCTGCTTATTAGTAGAAGAGCTCCATTTTCCTTTGCCCTTTTGACTAGCCAGGAAGGGTTGATCTGCAACACGAATAATAGAACTATTTTGCCTAGACTGATCTTCCTGCAACAGAATAGAAACTAACTCCTCAAACGACAAGTCATTTGGATTGCCTTTCATCATCAACCAAAGAGTAGAAGAAAAACTCTGATATGAATCACCAAGACCATTCAGAACGGTCTGCACAAGTGAGCTATCTGGTATAACTTCATCGACAGAAATCAACTGTTCCTTGAAGTCTTTGATCTTTGTTAGAAAACTGTCCATAGAATCACCTTCATTCATGTGCTCACTCTCCAATTGTTTTCGGAGGTAAGCAACACAAGCCTCATTCCTAGCTTGGTACAATGTGGTAAGTGTATCCCAAGCATCCTTAGCTATTTTGCAAGAGCGAATGTGAGGAATAATGGCACGTTTGACAAACAAAGCTATCAATGCATGTGCCTGGGCATCTCTGCCATCCCAAAAAATCTGCTCTGCAATAGGTGCAACAGAAACCGCAGCACGAACAGGAATATGCAGAATATCGTCATCTTCGACACCTTTTGCATCAGCTTCAGTACCTGCTGTTGTAACAGTTGCAGGTGTGATAAGATGTTTAGCAACACCTTGCACAATGTTTCACAGTCCTTTTGAAACCAATACATGCCGCATCATATAACCCCACAATGGGTAGTTGGTACCATCCAACTTATCCTCAACATCCAACATACGAAATACATCACTACTTTCAGCCATGGCCGGTGACTAAAATACCTTGATGCAAAAAATTGACTGTATCTCAAAAAGTTGAACGGAATTGCCCAGACAATTCTACTACACCTATAGCAGACTTCGAGATGCTTATACTGGTGAATGGAATAGCCTACACAAGCATTGTGATAGTGCATTCGGAGGCCGAAATGAGCTCAGATCGCGATTTCGACACCACAAAACGAAGCAGTTTTGATCTCGGAAACACCCTGAGTATGCCCACCAAATTTAGTGCGAATATGAGATTGCAACCGGAGGAGTGTCGACAACGCCCTAGATGAAGCGGCGACCTGGTCTGATACCAATTGTTAGAGTTAGACGTCTACGGAAGCATGCGAACAGTACAAGGAAGAAGAAGAAGCTTGGAGCAGAATACACAATACTAAATGTATTACTAGAGAATGTACAAAGATAAGTAGCCCATTAGGGCAATAGGCATATATACAAGCCGGGGAAAAAAATCTCCTAAAGAGGGAAAAAAGTGCTCCGACAGTCCTAGAGTGTTCACACACATTACTACCTAAATATATCAACACAACATAGAATACCCAATGTATTACCAAATGAATGTAAAAAGATAAGTCACTTGTTAGGGTTGTAGGCATATACAAGCTAGGAAAAAAACCTCCCAAAGAGGGGAAAAAATATGTCAACACTAATCTCACATATCAGTGTCTCCCACACTTATACAAACTATCACCAATGAGTGCATACTCTTTTGCTTCCTATTCTAGGCTCCTTTGTGGAGATAATGTCATCTTTGGACTAGCAAAAGAACCCACTATCATACAACGGATTGTTCACCAAAATTACAAAAATATGTTTTTACAAAATAAATTCTGGCGTCCAAACACCCTACACACACGATGGACTCAAACCCAAAATGAAGAGTTTAATCTTTGGTTGGTCCTCATTCCTCTCGATGCTCATCTATAGGTGTGTGAATTTCTATCTTCAATGAAGCCTTGGCTTCCTAAAATGTGTTTTGAATCTCCTTAACTAAGGTCTTTAATAATTTTTGGACTTGATAAGGGTTGAATAGGACTGCTTGAGTGGACTGTTGGTCGCTAATAGTAGTTGTGGAGATAATATTTTACTTTGGGCTTCAACTAGCTAAACACTGAATTCTTTTTGCAAATAAAAATCTTGCTGGAGAATGTTTTTTCACTTTTTTTTTTTGATGTGAGCCTTCTATATAGTGCTTCATCCTTGGCAGCTTTTGCCTACTATAGGAGAGTCTGAAGGCATGGAAGCCTAAGTCAGAAGGGCTTTGCGGTGGTCAAAACCCTATTGAGATTTGTCAATCTAGCCAAAATTGTGTGGAGCAACCATGGTTAATCAATTTAGGGAAAGCTCAACAAGAATGGTGACAACTCTAGAGGTAACCAATCTTCTGCCCTTCATACAGATAAGAATAAAAGTAAGGATAAGGGTAAAACCAAAAAGAATGAAGAAGAGGCTAGTATCTCTCAAGTTAACTTCACAAGTAGAGGAAGAGCTACTAGAGGAAGGGGCAGAGGAGGAAAGAAAGGCAGAGGGAGATCCTACAACACTCCACCTTACAACATTTGTGGCCTTACCAACCACACCACAGGAAAATGCTTCAAGAACACAAGAAATCAAGGGGAAGAGGCTTCCATAGAGGGAGTGATGGACAATCCATAGGCATATTCAACAATGGAAAAAAAAGCAATTACAATCACAACTACAACCAAGGCTACAACAACAATAATTATCAAGGAGGTTTTAGAGGAAGAAGAGATTATAATAACTACACAGAAGAACAAGAAGACTCTCTGCTCATCATGAACATGACATCCAAGCAAGCTAAAGATGATGAGCATCTTTTCTATATTGATTCAGGTTGTTCCAATCATGTGGCTGGAAATGTAGCATTGCTATCTAATCTTGAAGAACCCAAAGGGAAGCATGCAGTGAAAACAGGTGATGACAATAGACACTCTGTCAAGAAAATTGGAAATTTCAAGGCTTCTGATGGGAACATGAACCTCTTAAGTAAGGTTTTGTACGTGCCAACTATAACTAAAAACCTAATTAGTATTGGATAGATTGTTGAGCAAGGCTTACAGGTCAGATTCACAAGGCATGAAGCATATGTGGAAGACCCTCAACAAGGCTTCAAGAGAATTGCAAAAGATGAGAAATCTGCTAGACTCTTTACATTTGAGATTGAAGACACTAGAAATATTCCACATTTCAACTACAAAGATCAAACCCTATCTAAACTAGAGATATGGCACAAAAGGCTAGGTCATATAAGAGAAATAACACTAAAGAAAATATGCAGGGTTCAGAGTGTGCTTGGCATCCCAAATGTGTCCAAGCAACACATGATATACAAATGTGGAGCATGCCAATTTGGCAAGGCTCATAGGCAACCATTTCACAGAAAGGGGTACATATATGAAGACTGCTTGGAACTTGTACACATTGATGTGTGGGGTCCTAGCAAAGATCCATCAATCTCGGGTTCAAGGTACTATGTTTCATTTATAGATGATTATAGTAGATGGAAAATCCTTTATTTCATGAAGCATAAGGATGAAGTATTTACATGTTTCAAAAAGTATTTGGCAATGGTTGAGAACCAACCAGGTAGAAGCTTGAAGAGGATCAGATCTGATGGAGGTGGTGAGCATTTCTCACATGAATTTGATTCATTCTTATAGGAAAGAGGTATAAAGAGAGAAGTCACAAAAAGATATACTCCTGAACTAAATGGAGTGGCAGAGAGGAGGAACATATTAATTGTGGAAGCTGCAAGGTCAATGTTAAATGTGAAGAAACTAAATGGAGTGGCAGAGAGGAGGAACATATTAATTGTGGAAGCTACAAGGTCAATGTTAAATGTGAAGAAACTACACAACTACCTATGGGTAGAGGCTGTTTCCATAGCCAATAGGCTCCCATCCAAATCCTTGGATGGAATGAAACCTTATGAAGCATGGAATGGCAGGAGACCCTCATTGGATCATTGCAAAATATTTGGGTGCATAGCTTATGCACATATACCCTCACAGAATAGAGGTAAACTTGATCCTAAAGCTAAAAAGTGTATATTCATTGGCTATGACCAAAACCAGAAGGATTATAGGCTATACAATCCCACTAACAAAGGGTTTATAGTTAGTAGGGATGTCATGTTGGTTGAAAATAATTCATGGTTTGAAGATGATTGCAGGAAGATCAAGTTACCTTATGATTTGGAAAGTGATTTTCCAACTCTCAATCAACAAGTACCAGAAGATGTCAATTCAAAGGATGAAGATCAGGTTGACTTAAAGGCTTGGAAGTCAAGGGGCAAGACCAAGTTGAAGCAATTGGAAGACATTCTAGAGTTTTCCAATCAAGCACTTAGAAGATCTCAAAGGGAGAGTAAAAAGCCCATAAGGTATGGCTATGACACATCATTAGTCACCAAGCATTCTGTGTATATCACTAAAGACTCGATGAAAAAGAACCTTCTTCATTTGAAGAGGCCAATAAGAAAAAAGAATGGAGAGAAGCCATGCAGGAAGAAGTTGAAGCACTTCAAGAGAACAATACTTGGGGCTTGGTTCCCAAGAAGCCAAGCATGAAGGTAATAAGATCTAGGTGGATATATAAAATCAAGAAAAATTCAGATGGTTCTATAAATAGGTACAAGGCAAGGCTAGTGGCAAAAGGGTTTACTCAAACCCATGGAGTGGACTATGGAGAAATTTTTTCACTTGTGGCTAAGATGCCAACAATTAGGGTTTCGGTAAGTATTGCTAATTCCTAGAATTGGACTCTATATCAACTAGATGTCAAGAATGCATTCTTGAATGGATGCATCTCAGAAGAAGTGTACATGGCTCAATCACCAGGGTATGAAGATAAGGACAAACTAGGTTTTGTATGCAAGCTAGGCAAGACACTCTATGGCCTTAAGCAAGATCCTAGAGCTTGGAACCATAGGCTTGTTTCTTATTTGTAGGATCAAGGATTTGTGGCCAGCAAAGCAGATTCTTCTTTATTTATAAAGAAGTCCAACTCAAAAGTTATCTACTTATGTTTCTATGTGGATGACATTATCATTATAGGAAATGATGCTAATGGCATCAAGCAGGTTAAAGCTCAACTAATGGAAGAACTTAAAATCAATGATCTTGGTTTGTTAACATACTTTCTTGGTCTAGAACTTGTGTATACAGATTCTGGTGTGTATTACTCAAAGAGAGTATATCCATGATATGTTGGTAGAATTCAAGATGGAGAACACCAAAATTGCAGGTACACCCATGGAACTCAATCATAAGGTTAGTTCTCATGAAGGAGAACTTCTTGAGGATGTTATAGGTTACCAAAAACTTCTTGGGAGTCTCAACTATGCAACCCTAACAAGATTAGACATTGGTTATGGAGTAAGTACATTAAGCCAATTTATGCATACACCAAGAAAGCCTCACATGGACGCTGCCAAGAGGGTGCTAAAGTATCTACAGGGTACCATAAATGAAGGGCTGTTTTACCCCCTTCACTTTTGACTTAGACATAAAGATGTATTCTAATGCAGATTGGGCTGGCTCCAAGGATGATAGGAGGAGCACCTCAGGACACTTGTCTTTTGCAGGCTCAAAGCTAATATCATGGTCGTCTAAAAAGCAACCAACTATGGCCTTGTCATCTACAGAGACAAAATGTAGAGGCCTAGCAAATGCAACTCAAGAAGCTATGTGGCTCAAGCAACTCTATGCAGATTTGGGGTTATATTCTTACACTCCAATGATTTTTGAAGACAACACTAGCTCACTTAATCTTGTATATCATGCAAGGAATAAGCACATTGAAGTGCACTTTCATTATGTAAGGGAGAAATTGCTTAGCAAGGACATTCAATTGTCCTATGTATCAACTCATTTACAATGTGCAGATATATTCACAAAGTCTTTGGATGGAACCAAGATGAACATGTTCAAATTGATGATTAGTTTGTAGGAGATCAAGGAGGAATGAAGACCATGCATGTTAGGCTTGAGGGGGAGCTGTTGGTGTAAGAGAATCCAAGCCCTCATACTTGGATGATTAACATATTTCTCATGGAGCCTTATATGATCAATCCCTTGTAAAATCAATTACATTTACATTTGTAAAAGAACCTTACTTCCACATGGAGTTAGGAAGCATCAAATCTCGATTCATTTGGTAGTTGATTGATGAGAGAATATATCCTATGCTTTAGGATTTACTTTTAGGTGAAATTTTGAATTTGAATTCATAAGATTGGCTCCAAACTCAATTATAAAAAGAGGATCAAAATGACCCGCATGATATCTTGACTTTAGGAGATCAATTGAGAGGAATACATTGTGAGAGCTCATGCCATAGCTTAATCACTCTTCTTACATTGTGCAAAAGATTATTGCCAATGACATTGTATTTGTATATGATTTGATACATACATTTCATTACATCTTCACTTCACTTCTCTGCCATGACTACTTCAGTATAGTGATATTCTCAGAGCTTGTTCTCAGTGTATGATTGATCATTTTTCATGATTGTAAGCATCATAGATTCAATATGCTCTCTACTTTATAGCTACAAAATTTGATTATCATTGCTTCTCTGAGTCATGAGGTATTATCATTTCTTTTCTCTCTGGTCTATTGATTGATGCATCCCAAAAATGTCGAGACACTCCTATCATTTGCTAAACATCATACTCAGCATGTAGTTCATCCTTTTTATTGAAATCACTCATGATTGGTAGCTATCTAAGTTAATTAGACATCACCAAAAGGAATTAGGCAAATTTCTACTATGCTCAGAGCATTGTTCAACATACTAAACAGGTGTAGAGACAAAAATAGCAAGTCTATTGCCTTTGATCGATTTCGTATCTATCTATTTTGATCGATTGATTTGTGGATCATATTACAAACAACATAGGTGATTATTTATGATCATTAGCAAGCAAAAGAGGCCCACTACACACTCTAGTAATTTTACTTGGTTGTTGTGATGCACGTTTAAGAAACACCATTTCATCTCTGAAGACTATCCACCATCTCCTCCAACAAAAGGTACGAGTTGTGAAGAGGTGAGTACTCTGCTTTGGTGAGTCATTTCTCATTGCACTTATTACTTGGCACTTAGAAAGTGTGTGTAGTAAATTGTTAGACCTAGGGGAGTGAGAGTGAGTGAGTAGGAGTAGAGAGTAGAAAGGAAGGAGTAGGAGACGATTAGGTAGGTAGAGTCCCTAAAATCCAAAAAAATTCATTTAAGTACCTCTCACCCTTGGCTTAGCCCAGTGGTATTAAAAAAAAAAATCATTCAGCAATTCACTTGTACTCTGCAAGTATCGTGGAGCACCGACGATCAGTATCACGGGAGAGAGATCGGGAGATATTATAGCCTTCTAGAGCAACAAATCAGTGGAGGAGCTTGGAGAGATTATCACTAAGGTGAGATGAAGTGGATTCTCAATTTGATATCAAATTAAATCTACTCAAAACATGACTGGGGCCACTTTTGGTATCGTATGAGAGGTATCATGGGATGGAGTGAGAGTTTGATTTCCACAAGCACATGGGGTTGAAGAGGAGTGCACAAGGAGCAAATTCATACAACTTTTTCTAAAAATTTCTTTCATTAGAGTGAGATAAGTCGAAGTATCTTGACTGATTGAGTTCAAGTATTGCGATATTTGAATTCCCATGTGTCCCAATACTTGGCAGGTATTGTGTATCACTGATACCTATACTCCCCGTGTATCGTGATACCTAAGTATCATGTATTGCGGGTCGAGTATCACGTATCATGGGTCGATATCGTGATATTCAAGTATCATGTATGAAGGTTGAGTATCGTGTATCTCAAGTATTGTGTATCGTTTTGTACTCTAGGTATCACGTATTGTTACTCTTGTGTATCATGTATCGTGCATCATCCGAAGTCCCAAGTATCGTGTATCACCAGAGGCTGGTGTATCATGTATCATGACCTTGTTTAGTATCATGTATCGTTATAGTCAAGTATCATGTATTGCTTTGTGCTCCAGTCATCGTGTGTCGTGTATCATGATCTTGTGTATCGTTTTGATCCAAGTATCATGTATCATCACTTTTATGTATCGTGTATTGCCAAAGGCTGATGTATTGTGTTAGTCGTTAAACTTCCGACTTCAGACTCAAAACACTCCAAGTTCAGACGTTCCGAATCTTCCCTAACATTAAGTTACCTCTTAGCCACGTGGGTCCTTGGGAGTGGTAGGGGTCTGTTAGACAGAGGCCCTGTGCTATTTTCCCAACTCATTACGCATTCATAATTGCTCTTTCGCGTCTTAGCTCAGTGCGCAACTCTGAGCAACTGATGACTGTTCGATGTACTGGACTTAGAATTCCCAAACTAATCCTGCTATAGTGATCTGAGCAGTAATCTGGTGACTTGTGTCCAATAGAATAATCTACTTTAGTAAACGAAGATCATCTAGTACGTACTTCTTCAGAACAGATAGGTATACACATATATATACCCTGAAGTTATGTAACTCATCATATACCAACCTCGAGCAACAAACTTCCTGACAACAATCGACTCGTTACAGACTTAACAATGTCCTACTCGCACTCCAACCATTACAGATGCTAGTCTTCCTGTGATCGGAATCAACAGTGAACGTAGACTACTGCATCGAACTTGGTCACTTACAGAAAATGCTAACACGCGAACAGTTCGGGGCTACTTTTCACAATTCCTCGTTCAGCATACTAACTGACAAACAACACATTGCAACTTAATAACACTCAGAGACACACTCAACCATTACCGAACAGATTCGTAACACAAGATTACCAATTCGTAACGCTGCACTACGGTGCGAATACACGACTAGACGGAGCACAGAACAGAACAGAACAGAACAGAGTAGAGTTCACTCTTCTCAATGACATACATACTACAAACAGTACGCTTACAATTCCCCAAAACTGGCTCTCGGCCACTCTTTTTTCATTTCCTTATATAGAAGATTTTTTTACAAGGGTGCGCGAATCTTTAGTTACCTGCGCGTTTCCCGAAAGGTTCTTTTACATTTAAGACGCCTGTCCTAGTACATTTTTCCTTATTCGGCGGCCGTCTAACACTGGCACGCATGGTGGACTCGAACCCGCAAGTTCCTATGGTTCTGCTACGAGTCCTTCTAAATACATGTTTCGGGCGAGCCTAAACGTTCGGGTGATTTTCTTTAATGGTTTCTATCATCTGAACTAAAGTATTTGGTTCTAATAACTGAGCGTCCATTCTAACGGAGCTAATAGCTACGGCTTGGGTTAACAAAATTTCGGCCTGGGTCTGTAAGAAGGCCTCTTGTAAATAGAATTCGTTGGATAATGCAGCGTCCCGGGATGTCTTCATTTCGGTGACTTTCCGCTGCATATCCGTGACTCGATCCTTCTGATTTCACACTTGGTTATCTAGTCGCTCGAGTTGCTGGTTCTGAAATTCGATCGTTTTGGAGTATGCATCTCGTTCTCTTCGAGCATTTGCCAGATCTTTTTGGTATTTGGCTTCCCTGGTTAATTGGTGTCTCAGCATTATGTTCACCTCGTCCAAACATTCCTGGGCTCTTCGTAGCTCGTCTTTGACTTGTTCTGCTTCTCTCTGTTGGTCGTGATTTTTCTGGATGGTTTCCTGCAATTGGGCCTTCATTTCTTCGACCAATTCTTCGAGGGATGAGCTGATGTCTTCTTTTTCTTGGAGTGCGGTCTTCAATTCCCAGATTTCTTCGTGTGCTGCGTGTAATAGCTGGTCTTTGGCGGAAAGCTGCTCCAGTGCTGCATCCCTTTGCTGTATCAAGGCCTGTTGTGCCGAAAACTGTGCTTGGAGGTCTGCTAATTGTGTCTGTAATTGATGATTCTCTGCTTTTACTGCATCGACTTCTTCTTGGAGAGGGATGATGTCGGCTTCCAGGAGGTCGACTTTGTGCTGTAGATCTTGCCGAATCGTGTTCGTGACTTCACTCAGCTGTACCGGAAGTTGTTGTGAAAGGGTAATGAGCATTTGGCCCATGGCGGCCAGTTCGGAAAAGACCGGAACGGAGGGAAGGAGAAGTGGGTGTTGTGGTGGTGCAGAGGTTTGGGTGTGGATTTGGGGGGATGTCGGGGGTGAATAATTGGGGAAGGATGAAGAGGATTCGGAAATTGGCGGGGGAGGAGGGTTGACTGGTGGGGATTGAGGACCAGGGGATGCAGGGTGAGTTACTTGATGGATGGGTTGGTGTTCACCTGTATTGTTGGCGATGGTGGATTCTACGGCCTTCAGCAGGGTGTTGAGTGCACTGTTGGCCACTTGCTGTTCGTCTCCTCGTCGTTCTGATGCTTCTTCGGTTGAGACTAGTTCTGTTTCTGTGTGATTCTGCTGGTCATGGTGATCGGCCGATGATTCGTTGTGGATGGAAGTGGCTGTGTCGTGGAAGGTCTCTTCTTGTTCTTCGTTCCAGGTGTCCTAATCCTTTCCGGCGGATCCTTGTGCTTCGCTTTCTGAGGAGCTGATCCGGATTCTCTTATTGCGGAAGAGTTGGTTGATCTCCTCATCTTCTTCTTCATCGTCGTCGAGTGGTTGGACTGATTCTTCGTGCCTAAGTACAGGACCTTGGGGTGGTGGTTGTGCGGCAAGGATGGCTGGGAATAGGAATGATATGATATGGGGAAGGCGAGAGCGCGGGGTGGTTCCCTTTTGGAGTTGCTTCACTATAGCTACACACTCTTTATGGATTCTAAGGAAAAAATACGAGGCGAAGTTCACGGGTTCTCGGGCAGCTAGATCTAAGGTGGAATAGAAGGGTCGAGAGATGCCGTAGGTGCGCTTCTGCAGGTTGAGTATGGCGACTAGGAATTGCAGAGCAGATCGTTCGGGTTCGAGGCGGCAGAGAATGGCATATTCGTTGGACGAAGAGCGGGGAAACAGTTCGATCATGCGGGCGGGGGGAATACTAGGGCCATTTTCACGGCCTTGCGGGTTGAGGCGGTAGGCTTCAGCGAAGGCTTGGAAGGTGATGACTATTCGCGAAGGGAGCGAGAGGAAGACCCATTGGCGTTCGGTGGCGGGGGACTGAGCAATGGCGGTGATGATTTGCGCGAAGAAGGGATGGGCTTCCATTGAGTGCCAAGGCAACTCAGCGAAGTTGGCCAACCCTCTGCAACGCAGGTATTCACCTACCTCGGTAGGGATACCATCGCGGAAGGCAGCATAGTTGGCTATCGCTTCCATGGCGTTTACTGAGACAGACTATGAACACGGATGCAGAATGCACGAGTGCTCAGAATACTAACATACAACACAATAGCATTTTCGGCGCTATCGACAGAGTTAAGTAGGAACAACACGGTGGGGAGGAAAAAGGGGTTGGGTATCATTGTGCAGTGCGGGAATGATGCTTGTTTTCATGCAGGCGTGCGTACTCGAGTGACTGGTAAGGGGGCGGCTGGTCACATAAAGGTTGTACAAAACACGGCTATTGATAAAAAGGGAATAAGAAAAGAGAAAAAGATTAAACAAAACGCGGTCTGCTGCCGACAAATTTAATGCGGGCTAGTGGCATGATGATATGGCCGCAGCTTCGACCCATTGATTACTTTTGGGAGTGGATTTCCGGTCAACGTAGTCAACCGAAAAGTTGCCGGACGGATTTGTTCTGAGATCTTAAAAGGGCCGAACCATCGTAGTTTGAACTTTTCGGCTGCTCTATCCGACTTTGCGTTGTAGAAGAGTACGAGCTGACCTACCGAAAAGATTGGAGTTTTCAAGTATCGATCGTGTGTCTTGGCTTGCCTTAGTTGTACTTTGCGCATGGTTAAAAAGCTGAGCCATCGGTGCTCATCAAGTTCTCTGAGTGCGTCCATTCATGCTGTCAGCGAATCTTCCGGTAGCATCTTCTGAGTGATTGCTACACGCAGACTTGGGATGACTACTTCCATGGGTGCTATTGCTTCTAAGCCATAAGCTAGTTTAAAAGGTGTCAAGCCTGTGGTTACCTTATATGTAGTTCGGTATGCCCATAATACTGTAGGTAGTAGTTGATCCCATCTTTCCGGTGCTTCCATGATCAGTTTCCAGAGGATATTCAATAGTGATTTGTTTGTACTTTCGGCCAAACCATTGGCACGAGGGTAATACGGAGAGCTGAGTTTGTGTGTCACCTGGAATGATTGGGTGAGTGCCTTCATTAATTGATTTACAAAGTGAGTACCTTGATCTGTCACTAATTCGAGTGGTAAGACAAATCGTGGGAAGACATCATTTAGCAGACATTTTGCTACTGCAACCGCTGTAGCAGATCGTAAAGCCCAAGCTTCTACCCATCTCGTTGCGTAGTCTGTACAGGTTAGTATGTTGTTACTCAAGACTGCTGGAGGTGTGATTGGACCGATAAAATCTAATCCCCATTTCTGAAATGGTTCTAATGGCATGACTGGCTGCAAGGGAAAGAAGTGTCTTTGCAGTGGTTGTCCCGTCCTTTGACAGTTATCGCAGTGTTTGACAAATTGGGCCACATCTTTGTACATCGTTGGCCACCAGAGACCTCCTTGCAGAATTTTCCGATGAGTCAAATCTGTGGCAAAGTGACCACCAGTAGGGGTCGAGTGAGCCATCGTGATGACGGAGTTAATTTCATGCGGAGGAACACATCGAAGTAAGATTCCGGTGTGGTCTACATAATATAGTTCTCCAGCAACTAACCGGAATCGGCGGCTAAAGACTGCAATTTTCCTTCGTACTACCTTGGCTGTCTCGGATGGAAAGTATCCTTCAGTGAGAAAAGTTAGAATCTGATCATAATATGTAGGTGGTGCTTGTGATTTGGCAGTCTCATCGGGCAGTGGCTCAGAACTATAGATCGCTGGAGTCGTGTCATCTATGCCTATCGGAGCTTCACCGGAATCTAGACGAGATAAGAAATCTGCTAAGGCATGTGCATTTCCGGGTCGGTGAATGACTTCATAATCGAATTCCTGCAAGAGTAGCACCCATCGTGCTAATCGTCCGCCTAAATGTTGCTGTCTTACTAGATAGACGAGGGCAGCATGATCCACATGGAATGTGAATTTCCGGCCTAGCAGATAATGTCTGAACTTTTTGATGGAGTAAATTAATCCTAGACATTCTCTTTCGGTGGTAGAATAGTTCTTTTCTGCAGGTGCAAGCCTTCTGCTGGCATAATAAACAGGGCAAAACCACTTATGTGTTTGCTGCATCAAAATACTGCCGATCGCAATATCTGAAGCGTCGACAAAAACATGGAACGGATTGTCCCAGTCCGGTGGTTGTAAGATTGGTGCCTGCGTCAATAAATACTTGAGTCGATCAAATGTGGTTTGGCATTCTTGAGTCCATTCGAATTGTCGGGGAGTTTTGGTGATTAGTCTGTTCAGTGGTACAGCCAGATGAGCAAGCCACCGTAGGTGTCTTCCATGCCACCGTACTTGACCCATGAAACGCATTACTTCTTTTGGAGTAGCGGGTACTGGGGCTTCTAAAATTGCCGAAATCTTATCTGGGTCTACTCGAATACCTTGGGCAGATACAATATGACCAAGTAGTTTGCCACACGAAATGGCAAACACTGATTTGCTTGGGTTAAGGCAGAGTCTGTACTCTCGGCACTTTTGGAAACAGCATCGTAGATGAAGCAAATGTGCCATCATCTTCCCAAAAATCGAGATATACTTGCATAAACGAAGTGAGATAAGGTGAGAAAATCTCCTGCATACATCGCTGAAAGGTGCTTGGTGCATTTCTTAATCCAAACCACATTACCGTACAAGCAAAGACACCCCAATTGGTAATGAATGCAGTTTTTGGTATATCCTCTTCAACCATTCTAACCTGATTGTAACCACTGTATCCGTCTAAGAATGAATACATTTCGTGACCTGCTACCCTATCAAGCATGGTATCCAGAAAGGGGATCGGGAAAGGATCCGGTACTATTGCTGTGTTTAATTTCCGGTAGTCTACACAGATTCGCAGTTGCTTATTTTTCTTTGGCACGATCACAATTGGTGAAATCCATTCAGCATGTTCTACTGGTACGATGAATCCGACCTTTAATAATCTATCAAGTTCGGCTTTTACCTGTGATGCATAATTGGGATTCATCCAGTAGCTGGGCTGCTTATTCGGTTTAGCTTCAGGCTTCAACATGACTCTATGCTGATAGATGTGCAGATCTAATCCTTTCATGTCTTTGTAATCCCATGCAAAGACGTCTGAGAATTCGCGAAGTAGTCGAATCAAATCAGCTTTAAATGTTTCCGGTAAGTTTTGCCTTATCTTCACAGGTCATGGATAATCTTCGTCTCCTAGATTGTACGTGGTCAACTGGTCTTCGGGGACATAAAACTGTTGCGGTTTCTCTGTATCGTCTGTTGACTTGAACAGCGATTGTAATTCATCGTCATGTGTTGAGACAATATCTTCCTGCTTAGTTTTTTCGGTGATCGGTACAATTGTACAAACTGAAGTGCTCCAGTTATCTATCACGGACTGTAGATCAACAGTCCCTAAGGTCATTAAATCAGCGTTATTCTTCAGAAATTCCTCTTCTTCATCATCTGATAGTCCATCTAACATGTGGATTGGTTCAGCAAAATATGGTCTGGCGTGAAGTTTGCAAGGTTGTATAGCATCTAATTTTACCACATATCTACGGTTGGCATCTTTGAACGTAAGCTCTTGTGCAGACCAGTCCTGTATTACCTTCGCATGCTTCAGCCAAGGTCGGCCGAAAAGAAGGTTGTAATCCAAAAGTGGATTCCGACAGATCTAGTATAACAAAGTTCATTTTGAAGGTCGTACCTTGTAAAGTAATGGGTACATTTCGCACAAGTCCTACGGGATGGACTCTAGATTGATCTGCCATTCTGACAAAAAATTGAACTGGTTCGATTTCGGTCCATCCTAACCTATTGCATAAGGCTGTAGTCGCAATGTTAACACCAGAGCCTCCATCAATCAATACTTGCATAATTTTATGATTCTTATACCATACTGTAATCAAGGGAACTGAATGATCAACCGTAGAATCAGGTTCCGGTTGCACTGCTGCTGTTGCCGGAATACAAGAAGGTACCGGTCTGAACTGTTGCTGGAACTGTTGTCGAATCCCCGGTACCAATGCCAGTAGTTGGCCTAGAGGCAGGGTGATAGATGCCTTGGATAAAATTTCCCAGGCCTGTTGAGATTGGTTGTCCTGCTCCTTTGAACTTGAGGTCTCTGCTGATGCAGAAGTATCTGTTGTTATGTCTACTACTGATGATGGCTCCGCTGCTGCTTCCTTTTGTTGTGTTCCTTCCTTTGTCGATGAAGCCTGGGTCACCGGAATAGGTTCTCGAAACACTGGTGGTTCTGTTGTGGTCGAGTGACTAGCCTTATTATACATCCTATGCTGTTCTCGTATCCCAGGTTCGAATATTTCTGCTGCCGACTGCAGTTGTTTACCGGATCGGGTCTGGACTGTAGCAGTCTGTGTTTCTACCGGTGTGATTTGTACCATGTTGGCCATTGGGTTTTGTCGCTCCTTCTTCCTTTGATCATACTCAGCTGCATCTTTGCAAAATCTTCTAATGTGCCCGAATTCACCACAAAAATGACAGCGCGACGGTGGTAAATTGGGATTTTCTGGTGGTGGTCCGTTCTGCCAGCGGTTTGCATTATAATTGTTGTTCCTTTGTCCTCGGTAGTTCCGATATCCCTGCGGTTGATTGTTTCTCAGTTGCGGAGGTACATAGTGATTCGCTGGCTGTCCATGTTCTTGAATGACTGCATTGACCGTTGTTGTACCCTGTACTCTGGAGTTGTAGACACAGTTTCCGGTGGTGTGTCCGGCAGTGTTGCAGATAGTGCAGAACGTTTGATTTAGTGCACAATTGGTACTAGTATGACCTGAATTTTTGCATGTGATGCAATACACTTGTCTGGTTATATCTTCAGTCACAGTTTTGTTCGTTTTTAACCACTCTAGATCTTCTGTAAATCCATCGATTTTGGATTCCAGTTGCAAAGCCATGGCAATGACTGCATCTAGCGTCATAGCTCCGACACATCTTATGATCATGACCTGTTTCAATTGTGGGGTTAAGCCATTGATGAACCACTGAGTGATGACATCATCCGATAAGTTAGCGTGGGCCTGTGGTACCTGCCGCAAGTGTGTTCTAAAAAGTGTAGCATATTCCTGGACAGTCTGATTTGCCTTCTGTCGGTTGTTTTGTAAATAATCGAAGATTTCGGCGGGATTCTTCTTTAGCCTGAATCGTTGCAGAAAGGCATCTCGTACTGCGTCATAGGTACCGAAATGATTAATATCGTATTCCGTAAGCCATCTAGCTACTTCGTTGACCAGTGTAGATTGAAAAACAATGGCCTTATATGCCTGATCCGGTGGATGGTTAAGAACTGCATAACTTATTTCGAAAGTACGTATGTGAGCGTCCGGATCATCTCCTGGGAATCCACCGAATTTCGTGTATGTTACTCCTGTTGGAGGCGGCCTTGGTTGACATAACTGTTGTTGCTGTTGTTGTCCGTTCATTGTGAGTATATTAGGCCCTCCTTCTGTATCTGGAAGTTGATTGGATGAACTATCGGAGCTTGTATCGCCGGATGGTGTGCCTTCCGGTGTGTTGTTTTTACTTAGAATGCGTCGAATTTCTACTTCGAATAGTTTTCCTTCCTTCTGGATATCCAATATCCGAAATCTTTCTTCCAAGCACGCTGGTCGAGCTGAGGATTCCGCAAAAAATGGTAAGCCTTGGCCGAGAGCTGGTGTTTCTATCACCGGAATATCACTGGAATGAACTGAAATTGTGCCAGAATGCAGTGTTTTTTCGCTTTTACCGATTTCTTTTCCTAGAGTATTTCTGATCGTGGATAACTCTGAATCTTTATCCAAGATTGTTAAACTGGTTTCCAGCGGCGTCTTGGTAGATTCTGGAATTACTATATCTTCGATAGGCTGGGACGAAGTAGCACCAGAATGTACCAAAGGCGTTGATCGTTCCACCGGAATATGACCGGAATTAATTCTAACGTCCTTAACTTGCTTGACCACTGGGTCAGACCGCGTTATACCTTCTTCTCCTAGGGTTGTCTTTAGCACTTTACGTGCTCCAACCTTATGGTTCTTAGGATACGTTCCGCCAGACCGAGTAACCGGCATGTATCATTGTGCAGTAACAATATCTGAGCAGTTTACAACAATCTGGCTCTGTTGCTATTGTCAGTCAATCGAACAATAAATGGGATGTTTGATTCTGACAAACAGCTGGCACTTTAATGCCATTTTTTCACAGATAACTGGCAATCTGATGCCACTTTCCCACAGATGGCGCCAAATGTTAGTCGTTAAACTTCCAACTTCAGACTCAAAACACTCCAAGTTCAGACGTTCCGAATCTTCCCTAACATTAAGTTACCTCTTAGCCACGTGGGTCCTTGGGAGTGGTAGGGGTCTGTTATACAAAGGCCCTGTGCTATTTTCCCAACTCATTACGCATTCATAATTGCTCTTTCGCGTCTTAGCTCAGTGCGCAACTCTGAGCAACTGATGACTGTTCAATGTACTGGACTTAGAATTCCCGAACTAATCCTGCTATAGTGATCTGAGCAGTAATCCGGTGACTTGTGTCCAATAGAATAATCTACTTTAGTAAACGAAGATCATCTAGTACGTACTTCTTCAGAACAGACAGGTATACACATATATATACCCTGAAGTTATGTAACTCATCGTATACCAACCTCGAGCAACAAACTTCCTGACAACAATCGACTCGTTACAGACTTAACAATGTCCTACTCGCACTCCAACCATTACAGATGCTAGTCTTCCTGTGATCGGAATCAACAGTGAACGTAGGCTACTGCATCGAACTTGGTCACTTACAGAAAATGCTAACATGCGAACAATTTTGGGCTACTCACAATTCCTCGTTCAGCATACTAACTGACAAACAACACATTGCAACTTAATAACACTCAGAGACACACTCAACCATTACCGAACAGATTCGTAACACAAGATTACCAATTCGTAATGCTACACTACGGTGCGAATACACGACTAGACGGAGCACAGAATAGAACAGAACAGAACAGAGTAGAGTTCACTCTTCTCAATGACATACATACTACAAACAGTACGCTTACAATTCCCCAAAACTGGCTCTCGGCCACTCTTTTTTCATTTCCTTATATAGAAGATTTTTTTACAAGGGTGCGCGAATCTTTAGTTACCTGCACGTTTTCCGAAAGGTTCTTTTACATTTAAGACGCCTGTCCTAGTACATTTGTCCTTATTCGACGGCCGTCTAACAATTGTGTATCGTGACCTTATCCAGTATGATGTATCGTGGCCTTGGGAAGTATCATGTATCGTATAGGGTCAAGTATCGTGTATCATGGAAACCTGTAAACTACTAAAAAGCCTATTAAAAGAAAAATCAATTTAGGCCAAATAAACTCCTAGAGTAAGCACAAATCAGGGAGACCCAATAACCTAACTTAGGTGATTAATGAATGAACCTGCACTCAAGATGTGTCCTAGGAAGCTGCCATAGTGTCATATCATCAACACAAAGTGTAATTCTACCTAATGCTGATTCCCATTACTCTGACACCTCTAGTGAGTCAGAGAAAGAAGCTAAAATGGCTTCAGAAGACATGCATAGCTCCATGCCCTTGGTAGGGTTCATGTCCGTAATTGAAGGAGAATATAGGACCTCTCTTGAGTATGTGAAGCCCAATCAACACGAGAATCTCTCTTGAATCACCTATCAGTTATAGGATCCTGAGAATCTCTCTTGAATCACCTATCTTGACAGGAATATGAGAAATTACTGGCCTATGATGGATTTAGAAAGATATCAATTAAGATATCAAGGCATTCCAGTGTTTCCCCTAGAGACCAGGGAACCACCTCCTAGAACACTCAAGGAACGTACCAAAGCTATGCCTACCAAAACTTTGGGCATACTCAACAACAGAGCATTCTAGAAAGGACTAACATTGAGTTTTTAATGTCAGGAGCCAATCCCAACTATCAACCTCCACCTAGTGGGGAGCCAAGATACTGAAACCCTGTTTCGGAGAGACCGCCCATAGGTAGCGGAATTGGTGTTCAAGTGAGACATCACACAAGTGATTTCAATTGACCATATCTCAAAGTTCTGAACTCCAAATGAAGTGAAATTTTGTGAATATGTAGTAGACTTAGAGAGCTAACGTCACCAAGTCGAATCACTAAAAATGATGCACCATGCTCAGAGAAATCATCGCTGCAATCTCCTTTATCTTGGTGAAAAAGTCAGTTACACTTTCCTTTGATTGATTCTTGAAGAGAAGAATGATTCAAGGGCATTCCAGGTCTCTTGTGAAGTCTTAAAGCCCCTAGTCTGTAGAAATAAGAAATCAAAGATAGAATGTAAGATTTATAACCTTGCCAAAGCATCTTCTACACACCATGTATTTAACCTTTTTTTATCTTCTTGAGTTGGACGTCCTTTGATCCTTAGACTAGGCATCAGATCATCTTCAAATATGCATCCATAGATATTCATTCCATGTAGATAGTCTTGCATCCTTAGAGACCATTTTGTGTAGCTAATTCCATCCAATTTGTCAATTGAAGAAGGAAAACCATCACCCACAATGTATACACTATGATGATGCTCTGATACCACTATGGAGAGGTGATGGTAGAGTATAGAGATGAGAGGGTCTTTGCAAAACCTTGCTCTAGAGCTAGTAATTTCTTTCTTGGAAACATGGATAAGCTTTCTTGGATTGCTAATGATGCATAAACATGATCATAGTACCTTGGAGCAATGTATTCAAAAATTTGTGTCAAGACACACTATTTTGCAGATTATGAGCATGAAGAGAAAACATTCTATTTATGGAAGAATGCACTCAAAAAAATGTTCGTTGCTCTCAACCTGCAATGAATTGAGCAAAAACCTTCTTTCAAAACTTCTAATAAGAAGGTAAGTGAGCTATTACAAGTTATAACTTGAATTAAGAGTTCTTGAAATGTGAGAAATATATTTAAGATGTCACAGATGGTCCCAATATTTCAAGAAGAAGATAATGCATATACATAGACATACATATTGATTCATATCCCTACACAGAGAGCTTCAATTATCAAAACCTTGCATTACAGAGTTTGGAATGATGTTATCTTTTTGATCCATGCATGTTTCTAGGCTTGCAACCATAAATTCACTTAAATATCTCCCACAAGTAAGTATACATGAAAAGTACACAATCAACAATATAGTGTAGCTCAAAGATGATGATGAAAATTCAAGTATATATATTGATATGTAAAGTACAATGCTAGAGGTGTTCAGAACTCCTATGGCGATGAGGAAAGATAAATAAGAACTCTTAAAATGCATGAGATATTATTCTATGCCCACAATGTCTTTACTAAAGTATATAAAGATGTTTTCCAATGATACTAAATGGCTAGTGTTGATGATTCTACAAGAGATTCCAATCATCTTTTGAGCTACTTATTTGAATTTTCAATTCAAATAGGAGTCATAGATTTTGGATTGCTTTAGTTTACATTTATTCTTGACTTTAAGGTTTGAAAATTTTATACAAAAGATTAAGTTAAATGAAGTGTTCTTTGAACTATCAGCTAGGAATAAATCTGATTGTTACGTATATGATCATTATAATTTATGGAGTTCCAAAATATATGGTAAATCTCTTAAGCTTTCCATCTATACCAACATTGTTTCATACGACTAAAAATGGGCCTTCTCCCTTTTTGTCTTGAACCATTGATAGCTCGGTACTCAAAAAACATTGCTTCAATTCAAGAGCAGGCAACATGAACATGGTTAAATAAATAGTACCTGAGACTAGCCACACTAAACCTTTATGACCTGAATGGCAATGGAAATTGTTTTCAAAGAAGGAACCCTTGTGGAAAACTACATGAAAAATGCATGATTCCCCAAGATTTGTTACTTATATATGATTGTTCCTCAAAATCTATGTGGATGGTATATTATTATTGTTTTTTTTCCTTGCGAGGGTAGGTGAATTCAATCAAAGACTTCCATTATGATCACACAAGTCTCAACATATCTTGAGTTTCTTAATATACACAAGGATTAATCCTTATTACCTCCCATACCAATAGCTATCTTCCACTCTCTTCATCTAAACTTTGCATTATATGCATAGAGAGCTCATGTATTATTCATCAAACATGAGACATTAGAACTTATCAAGAAGAGACATGAATCAGTAGAGAAAAAGAGAGGCACAAGATAGAAAGGACACATATATGTAATTTTTCTATAGGTGATAGACCCATAGTATAGATGGTGATTCTATCTATTCCAAAGCCATAAGAAATGTTTGAGAACCTTCTCAAGATTTGTATAGTTAGGTGCAATATTTAGTTATGCAAAGAAGAGACATATAGGCAGAGAGAGAGATAGACAAAGAAAGAGATAGACAAAGAAAGAGAGAGAGAAGATAGAGAAGGGGGGTTGTGTACCTAAGTGACAACTTAGGGACTTGTGATGAAAGAGACTATTAGTGGGGATGATCCCACATTTAAATTATCAATGTGAGAAATATCTTGAACTTAAGCGAGTGTATGAAGACGTGGACTTACACAATGGTCAATGAAGTGGTATAGCTACCATTGCATGTAGATGAGTGTTATTACTCACATTCATCACTTACACAGGTGGAAATGGTGTCACGATACATGAAACAACTGTAAGCACAAAAACAGACTTTTCTCTCAGCTCCAAACTCGGAATATGGTCAATAGCAGGTTCATTTCGAAGGTCTCAATGAGGGGCATCCAAATATGGTTTTGTTTGATCCTGACAAACCTGCTTCAAGGTATGGGCAAAAAACTGAGCTACATGACTCTCCTAGTCTTGCCACACACCTCCTCAAGCTTCACACATGCATTACACACTTCAAAAAAGCAATGGAATGGGTAGACTTCCGTGCACTCAATTCAAGCTACAATCACACATCCAAGCTCACAAGCAAGGAGATACCAGACAAAGAAGAGGCAAATTCGAAAATCTCAGCTCTCCCTTACTCACAATGGCAAAAAGTCCTCTACAAAGAGTCACCAAGTGACTTATATACATGTGCCCTAAAAATGGTCCTTTCACACGACACCGGCACTTCTATTGGAAAACTCTAATCTCCTATTAAATTACAAGGCTTATGATACAATGTTTGGGATTTATGCATCCAGAGGACTCCTCTAGTGCATTTACATGGCTTCATGAGGTATTTTGTAGTACTTTAAGAAAAAAATTTATGCCCATAATTTGAATTGGGGCTCCTTTTCTGTGCTCCTTTTCTCTGAAACACTTTCCCCCTCTTTGTCTCTATCATCCCTTGACAGGCTTTGATTCTTGTCCGAGGCTTGGTTATTGTTCTTTCCATACATGCACCTAGAAGAGGAGGAGACAGTTAGGACCTTCAAACAATTTGTTACTTTATCCGATCCTAAGTCATGTGCTTCCGTCCTCCACTTGGTATTCCATACATTCGTATATTTGGGTTTTTGTATTATTGTTGATACTTGTTAAGCTCTTTTTTCATTTCTCACATCATTTGGTAAGCATTGCATCTGTTTTTGTCTTTTGGTTGATGCTTCAAAGCTCCTATCTTTAAATCTTTTTACATCCTTCAAAAACTGATGCATTTCTTTAGCCTGCTCATTTCTTTCCCTCGCATGCATCTGGTGGCTAAGAATGTGACTATCTTAGTCACCCTCTTCAACTTTTCAGCCTCTACTTCTTTTAACTTTTGGCCTTCAGATAAATCTTTGATCTCACACATTTGGCCATGTTGTATTGCTTTTAGTTGCCACATACGCACCTGTGGTAAGTATTGCATCTCTTTTAGTGAGGGTGGTGCTTGAAAGGTCCTATTGTAATTCTTTGTTTTCACTCTTCGGGACCTCCTTCTTTCATGTTGCAGCGTGATGTGTGTGAAGCTTGATACATGCCCATGAGGGGCTTTGGGAACAGGGTGGTTCTTTCTATTGAGCAGTTTTTATTTTTTATTTTCTTCTTCTTCATCTTTTGCTTGACCTTCCACATGTCCCCCTTCCTAAACTCTGTCGTCCCTGACACGCTTTGGAAATCGACGGGAGCACATCTTGTATACCTTTCACTCTGTATCATTAGCAAATTTTCTTCAATCATTAACTGCTTCCACCGTTCCAACTTGACTCCATCGTGGGGTGCTTGTCTGTGGTCGGCAAAAAAACTAAGTTCATATGCCACAAGCCATGTGTTTAGGTTGGCATACATCTTTAGGAATATTTCAAAAATCTATCTCAAAGAAAGCTGTGAAAAATGCTTCTTCGAAAGTCTAAATATAACTACTAGACAAAAACATTAGTCTTGAATAGTAGGCCATGATAGTGAGTCGGCTTAGCATGACAAAAAGGTCAAAGACTAGTATCTTTGTTCCTTGATTTATACCAATGAAGTTCAAAAATGTGTATTCTGAGTGCTTGAAGACTTTTAGTACTGTTAGGATCATGCTAAGTATTTTATTCATTAATTTGATAGTGAGATCGGGGACCTTGCCATATCGAAATAACCAAAATTCGATTGTTTGCACCATGTACTCTTCAATGGGGAGGTAGTTATGCGGGGGGCTCAGTAGTAAAGGAAAATTGAGCCACTGTTTATTTATATTATTTTGATGTTGCAAGTCCCAAAATTCTAGCCAATATCATCGATGTAGTACAGGACAAAAAGTTGGATTGACTTTTAGTAAATATGGTGCCTCTTGCCAGTGCACCCGCAAGGGTGGATTTTTCTCCGGAACTTTTCTTCTCCAAATAGGATTGGTGGCCTCAAACTCTCGTTGAGAATAATTTAAAGTGTTTGAGTATCATTAAAAGTGTTTGTTGTGAAGTTGAGCTACCCATCCGGATCCTTCCCCATGGTCTTCTTGATGTACCTTCTAGTCTGTTCTTTCATGGTTTCATAAGGTAAGTTGAAGGATGTTGGAACTCAAGGTCAAGCACAAGCATGGAAGCACATCAGAAAGGTGGACACACACAAGAAGAAGGAGCAAGTAGGGAGCTCCAAGAAGTACATGTCAAATTTTTAGAAGAATCCCCTACAAAAATAGTGATTTCCATCACTAAAAACCATTGTAAATACCATTTTCTAGTTTTGTAACTCCATTTTGTTCAAGCCGAGGAGTCCTCGAGCTTGAGGAGTATTAGAAGTATCATCCTACCAATTTTCATAATTTTTAGACTTTGTTTGAGCCCTCAAATAAGCCTTGGAACCTAATTTTTAACTAGGCCGGACACTAAGTCTGGACAGGGCCAAAACTAGTCAAAAAACTATAAAAAGAGCTAGAGAGCTCATTTTTGAGGTTAGCTTGTTAGAGAATAGAGCTTTTGTAAGAGAACTCTTTTGCAATCGAAGCTTTCCATTGTTCCTCTCTTTGATCTTACCTTGTGCGCGTGTGTGTGTATGTGTGTGCATGTTTGTGTGCTTTCACTCACGCACTAGTGCCTTCACTTGCTTGTGGTCTTCATACCGGTCCTCACATCTCCGCAGATTGACAAGTAAAGGAGGTAGTGCTTACGCTTGAGCTACACCAAATTTTGGCGCCGTTGCCAAGGAGAGAGCTTCGAGGATGAGACGATTCTCACAAATCATGATTTTCAGCCAAAAGCACGATTGTGATCAAACATGATTCTCTGCTGATAGTCGCGATTCTCAAAAACACGATTCTCTGCTGACAATTGCGATTCTCAAAAACACGATTCTCTGCTGACAATTGCGATTCTCAAAAACACGATTCTCTGCTGACAATCGTGATTCTCAAAAACACGATTCTCTGCTGGCAATCACGATTTTCAAAAACACGATTCTCTGATTTCATAGCATCGCGATTCTCTGATTTCAAAGCATCGCGATTCTCTAATTTCACAGCATCGCAATTCTTTGATTTCATAGCATCGCGATTCTTTGATTTCACAGCATCGCGATTCTTTGATTTCATAGCATCGCGATTCTGTGATTTCATAACATCGCGATTCTCTGATTTCATAGCATCACAATTCTCTTGGTTTCACAGGATCGCAATTCTCTTGGTTTCACAGGATCCCGATTCTCTGATTTCATAGCATCACGATTCTCTAATTTCATAGAATTGCGCTTGCTTTCATAGCATCGCGATTCTTTTGGTTTCATAGCATCGCGATTCTCTTGAAGTTCACAGCATCGCGATTCTCTTGATTTCACAAAATCGTGATTTTTTCCAAAAGGTCCTGTTTGCCTATTTTGACCCCCAAGAGCCTGATTTGACATAACTTTTTCATCCAAATTCCATTTTTTGAGCTCTATAGCTCGTTGGAAAGCTCGTTTCAGATAGGATAATTTGAAACTCGTTTCAGATAGGAAAGCTCGTTGACCCTCAGGTGGGACTAGGGAACCAAAGGGACCCCAAAGGATTTTGAACCATACCAAGGGGAAATTTTGGACTCTTAACCAAAGCTTATGAACCTGAGATCTGGTAGACACCTAACCAAGGATAGACAAAGCATTAGATCTTCTCAGTCTAGTGTCAACCATACAGCTAAGTCTTGGGCACAACAACTAAGTGGTTGTCCTTATGTACTAAACTCTGACACAAGTGACTCAGAAATGTCTTTTAGCATGGGGAAACTTGCAGGTGGCTCAGGAGCTGCCCATCTACAAACACCAGAAGGTCCCTATAAGACACAATTGGAATATATTCGGACCAACTGATTAGGTGCTCGCATTTATGAGGATGGCTTGAGGCGATTAGTGGTCCAACTCAAAAATCCAGATCAACCCTTTGGACTTGAACACCCGGTGGTCAAGTTCGAAGAGGGTTCATACATTGATAAGGAAGGAACCATGTATGTGGTCACCAACCTACCAGATAGGACCGATGAGTTTGGAAATATCATTCATGAGAATGAGATAGGAGACCTAGATCAAGGAAATGTAGGACAAGGACCCCAGACGCCTAGAGGTAAGTCAGTTTTGACCAGAGTGATCACTCCAGATTGGATCCCTCAAGACAACAAAAGCATAGAACTATTCTTGAATAGAGAAACAGAGGAAGCCTTTTGGAGATTCAAACCAGATCAACCTAGCCAACTGGGCATAGTCATCATCTATGAATTCAAAGATCCTGAGATACCAGGCAAAGTTGTCTACCTGGATAACACATCAGAGAAGATATTCTTGGTAACAGAACATGATAGACATGCATATACTTGGAAGAGTGAATTGATTTTCCCTCCACCAAGATCCAATGTTTCCCATGGCCTCCAAGGAGTAGGATCATCCCAAGCTCATGAAGCTCAGAGAGAAAGAAATAGAGAGAGACCTGAGGTAAGTTTTGCACACCCTGTGGGCAGGAATAGATCAGGAGTTGAAAATGAAAGACCTGAAAGAGAGAGACATCAAGCACATAGGCAACAAAGAGATGAACAAGATTTTCCATTGCCTAGACCCCAAGAGCACACAAGAACCCTTAGACCCACTCAAGTGATCAAGGCAATGAAAAATTATTTTGATGGGACAGGAGATCCTTATGATCATGTGGCCGAGTTCAAACAAGTGTTAAGAGCTGAACATGTTGAGGAATTGTTCACCCAATACGAGGCATTTGGTTTGACCCTTAAGGGTAGTGCCTTGGCTTGGTTTCAACCACTGAGTAGTTGAAACTATCGCGATATAGGTCAGCTACTAGACGAATTCATTGTGGAATTTTCCAAGAGTGGTATCAGGCATAACACATCATCTTTGATCCACAGTTTCAAGCAGACATCCCAAGAAACAGTGCGACTAGCAGGTAGAAGGTTCAGACAATACCTAAAAAGATGCCCTGCTCTAGAGTTACCCACACCAGCCAAACAAGTGGCTTTGTTCTTAGATGGCTTACTGAGCACAAAGTTAAGATCATATGTGTACTTGAAAGAGTGTAGATCCATAGAAGAGTGTATGCGGACCTGCATTGACATAGAAGATAACTTGGGTGAGGAGTTAGGACTATCCAAACGCTATCAAGATTCTGACAGTTCAACTAGTCATACTTCGAGAATCTCCATGAAAATAGATGAGATAGCTGAGCAAGTTGCCAAGAAGCTAGGAGTCCAAAATAGACAAACACAGAGAGTCACCTCATTGAACCGATGTTATACTTGTGGAGGGGACCACATGGCTAACGTATGCTCAATGCAAAACCAAAACATTAGAGAAAGGAATGCTCCATATTGCACTATTGAGAGAAAATACACGAACCACACGGCTCAAGATTGTCCCTACAATAGACCGACTGTTAGACAAACTTATCAGCAACCTTATCAACAAGGTAGGTATCAGAACCAATACCAACAGTCATATTATCGACCACAATAGCAATATCAGGCACCCAATATAGGCCACAACCAGCCTTGGGAAACCAACCACCAGCTCTTGCTAACGTGATTCCAGTCAAGTATGCTGTGGGAGAGGAAAATCCAAATAGGGCATTGGTGCCACTAACCCCATTGATACCAGATAATGACTCTCATGCTCATAGCTCAGACTGCTCCCATGAAGGTAGTCCACA
Source organism: Ceratopteris richardii (assembly GCA_020310875.1). Classification (NCBI taxonomy): domain Eukaryota; kingdom Viridiplantae; phylum Streptophyta; class Polypodiopsida; order Polypodiales; family Pteridaceae; genus Ceratopteris; species Ceratopteris richardii. The sequence continues at coordinate 93,953,532 of CM035408.1, read as the reverse complement.
TGCTTATTACACAGAGTCACCTGAACATAGTGAGATTTACCCGTATCAATATGAGGCACCACCTATGGAGCAAAATTGGGAGCCAGAATACTCCAATGTCATGCACAGGAATCCTAACCCTAGGCCCCAATTGAGACAAATGAGACCACAAGCCCCTAGAGGATCTTGTTTCAGATGTCAAGGTGACCATTTCATTCGTGACTGTCCTCACCCACCATCTCCGAGTCAAGGTCAGGCTATCACAATACAAGCTTTTTGTCCTGAATGTGGCAAAGACCATCTTCCCAGAGATTGTCCAAGAAACCCCTCCAGTGCACCCAAGATTACACCCATTAATGTGGTAGGCTTAGTGGCGGATTCAAGTGCCAGTAGCAGTAATGTGGCACCTGTACAGGCAGTTACTAGGGCACAAGCATTAAAACAAGATAAACCAGCAGAACAATCAGAGTCGAGTGAATCAGGAGAGCCTAGTAAGAGGAAAACAAGAACATGGAAGGATACCAGAGAAAAGGCCAATCGTAAGTGGAATAAAAAGTTATCGGAACTAGAAGAAAACTTGAAAGATGCAAAAACAAAAATAGAAGACATTGCATCTCAAAACCCCTTGCATGCTGAAACTCCATCCACTCCATCTCATCCCACCCCACCACCCATTGTAAATAGGCCACAACCAGGGTCTGTTCTTGCAGATCCAACCCCAGAAGGGTTGGACATGATGTTCAAGGCTGTGTTGACCTAAGTATCAACTTAGGGACTTGCGGAGAAAGAGACTATACCTCAATCCCCTCACAAGTGCATATAGTGGGGATACACGCTTTTAAATATCAATCCAAAGAGTATACAAACCTAGCCGAGTGTATGAGGACATGCAATCATGTAATGATCAATGCAAATGAACTACTCAAAGAATGTAATGAGGCAAAGACTTATCCAAACAAGCTCCAACTGTCGGTCAAGGCGAAACGATACTTGGTGCAGCAGCCGTCAGTATTTTGGACTTTTCTCCCAGCTCCGAACTTCAAATATAGTGAATAGCATATGCGTTTCGAAGCTCTCGAGAAGACGCATCCAATGGCAGTGGTTTCACTCAATTCTGACGCTCCTACTTCAAGTTATGAGCGAAATACTGAGTCGCGGGAATACTTTCCTACACTTCAGCACTTCCTACACTTCGCACACACCTTTCCTACAGCAAAGAAACACTCTCATGGATAGACAACACTCACAAGCACTCTTTCCAAGCAATACACATGCATACAAGCTCACGAAGAAGAAGATAAGGAGGGAAGAAGACACAAATTCGAATTTCTGTGCTCTCTATTCTCACAATGGCAAAAAGTTCTTTACAAAGAGTCACATTTGACTTATATACTAGTGCCCTAAAAATGGTCCTTTCACACAAGTGACCGGCACTTTATTCACTAAAAGACTAATTTCCTACTATTTTACATGGATAAGCTTCTAATCTTCTGTGGGGATGCATCTAGAGGACTCCTCTAGTGCCTTTACAACGGAAAATATATTACAAGAATGATTATGATACAAAAATATGATGTCCAAATCGGAAAAATTTTGGGGCCCGTCTTTTTCTCTGCTTTGTGCGCTCTTTAGCTCTGCAACACTCTCCCCCTCTTCGTCTCTGTCGTCCCTTGACAGGCTTTGCTTCTCGTCATCAGTTTGTTGTCCGCACGCATCCAGTGGTCAGTGTTGCCTGATTCTTGATCTTGCATTACGTTTTAGAGGCGCTCTGATTTGTCCTGGTTGCACACATTGGACCTGGTTGCATTACTCCAAGCCGATTGATTCGGTTTGCCACGCACGCCCTTAGTGCACATATGCGGATGTAGCTCGTAAGCCTTGATCTGAATCCTCTGTAACTCAAGAGGTTGAAGCATCCACATATGTGATACTTGTTGGCCCTGATTCCTTCTTCCAGCTGCGTGCTTTTCCTTGGTGTGTGCGCCCCTGCGGGGCTTCCTGCAGAGATGTATCTTCAAATCTTGCCTTTTAGTGAAGCTGTTTCTTTCGTTGTTTTCTTCTTTTCTTCTTTTTACTTGTCTCTCCCGCAACACTGCCCCCCTCCTGGACTCTGTCGTCCCCGACAGGCTTTGATAAGCGACGGGCATATGTTCGATATACTTGTTGCTCTGTATCATTTAGCAGATTGGCTTCACGTATCATGAGCTGTTTCCATTGTTCAGCTTTTACTCCATCGTTGGGCGGTTGTCTGTGATCTGCGAAGAAGCTTAATTCATATGCCACAAGTCTGGCATTCAGATTGGATGACATCTTCAAAAAGATCTCTGAATCGATTTCAAAAAATCCTGTAAAAAACGCTTCTTCGAATGTCTGCATATATGGACTTGGCAAAAACATCAGTCTGGAATAATATGCCATTATAGTTGGTCTGCTTGGCATCACTGATAGATCAAAAATAAGTATGTCGGTGCCTTGATTAATTCCAATAAAATTCAAAAATGTGTATGCCGCGTGTTTGAAAACTTTTAGCACAGTGAGCAGCATACTAAGTATTTTATTTGTCATTTTGACAGCTAAATCTGGTACTGTCGCATAATTGTGTAGCCAAAATTCTATTTTCTTTACCATATAATCTTCCGTTGGCAAGTAATTATGCGGCGGGCTAGGTAACATAGGATAGTTTAGCCACTGTTTATAAATAGTGCCGCTGCGTTGCAAATCCAAAAATTCCCTGGTATCCCTTCTGCGTGGTATTGGACAAAATGAAGGGTTTACCTGCAGGAAATATGGAGCAGCTTGCCAGTGTACCCTTAGTGTGGGATGTTTCTCCAAAAATTTCCTTCTCCACACTGGCTGTGCGGCTTCAAACTCTTCCTGAGAGTAAGTGAATGTATTATTGTTGAAGTTCAGCTGCTCGTCTGGACTTTTTTGTGTAACCTTCCTTATATATTGCTTTGCTTTCTCTTTCAACAATCCATATGGAATGTTGAAAGGCTTCATGATCTTTTCCAAGTCTTTACCTTTGATCTTTGCTTCTTTCATGACTTTAATAACTTCATTTTCAAAATTTTCCGTCAATCGGGACACCACTAGTGCCCGTTCCTTCTGACTTATTTTTGCAGTGTATGGCATTGGATGTTCGTCATGTATGTCGACCAACTGCTCATGTATTGGAGAATGATAGATCGGGTGAGATAGAGGGCTTACCTCCACCTCGTCAGTAGGATTTTCCTTAGTCGGCACTACTGGTGTCCCGATCGGTGCTTTGTCTTTCATTTGCGTCTTCAATTGTGCTATGCACTTATCTTTCTCTTTGACTTCTTGCATGGCTGCCCTGAGTGCTTCTTTAGCCGCTAGCAATTCATTTCCTACTTCAGCGACATTATCCATATTTTCGCTGTAACTCTGTACCAGTTTGGCATTCACCTTTTGTAATTGACTTTTCAGTTCACTGGTTTCATTGGTGTACTTGCTTTTCCATTCTTCTGTCTGTGCTTGCTCTTGTCTTAGCAACTCTTCATATTTGTCCATTTGCTCCCTTAATTCTTTTTCTTTGTTTTCTGTGGATTCCCGCTGTACGATTGGTTGATCATATAATAAGGATTTCATTAATTCCTTATTTCTGTTGCGTAACGTGTCATTCTCTTCCATGTATAACTTGAGTTGTGTCTCTAGTAGAGCGCTTCTAGCCCTCATTCTCTCTTTGTCCGCTTCGCTTGCATCATATAATCTTTGTAAATCTGCGAGCTGTGTCTGTAGTTGATGATGCTGAGTGCTTAATGATTCATATTGCGTTTTTGTTTCCAGCAGCTCAGTGCTTTTGGTTGCTATCTCTTTTTGTACCTGAATTAATTGTGCAGACAACTGTTCACTCATAATTTGAAACTGATTCTTTTCCCTCATGACTTTGTCATAGTCTGCATCCGTGTCTATCATTTGTTGTTGGGTATCCATGGCCGTCTGAATCATCTGCTTGACTACCGGCTTCAATTGATTGACATCCACATTAAGCCATGTTTTTGGAATGCTTGGTGCTTCACCAGTTGTGACATCTTTTCCTTGGGCGACATGCAATGTAGTGTCATGGGGCTGCCTAATGTGAAGTTGGATCCTTGGCTCAGCCACCATGTTGGCTTGATTTTCTTGAGGTGTATCATCTGGCACCTCGATCACAATTTTTTCTTGGTTTTGTAGTAGCTCCGAATCCACATTCACTGGAGTTTGTGGTTCCTCTTTGATAGGAATTCTTACATGTGTACTGGTTACGGGAGCTTCGTTGATGCTAATCTTGGTAGTGTCATTCAATTGAATGACGTGTTCAGGTTCGTTAGCATCATTTACCTTCTGTATCTTTTCTTCGTGGTTGTCTGGTGTCACTTCCACTTGATTCATTTCTGATCCTTCTTCTTCATAAGTTTCTGTCCTGATATCAGTATCTAAAGTGTCTTTCTCAGGACTGGATTCCGTATTTGTACTAGAATCATCGATGCCCAATTCTTTGTATCTTCCCGGTGTTTTTAGGGTCTTCTCTTGATGCTTTGGTACTGCTTGACTAGCCTGTCTATAATGATGACCTTGGACGTTGAGATTCACTTGTCCTTGCATATATTGATGTGTTTCCTCAAGGGCAGTAGATAAATCTCTTTTTGTAATTGGCATTTGTACTACGAGGATTGTGGGTAACACATGTGTGCGTTTGGATTGGGGTGTAGCCTGAGCTTCCTCCTCCCGTAGACGCTTTGTACCTCTCATTTTTGGTTGAGAACTGGTCCCTGCCTCTTCAATACCTGTAGCAATTTTCTTCTTTTTGGGAACTGTGGCGGATTTCACGTATTTAGCCAGCCCTTCTGAGGTTGGCATCTCCCTTAAGCAGTTCTTCATATCTAAAGCTTCATATATTAGCAATGTTAAAGCGGAACTGCCATTCAGGAACTTCTTCTGGCCCCATTTCTTCTGGGCTTCAAATAATCTTTCTTGTACATAACCTGTTAGATTCACTTTGTTGCCTATCTGTCTCATGGCATGGGATAACAATTGTACTACGATCTTTTGTGGAGCTGTGTATCTGTGCATACTGGGGAAACAGAAGTGTTGATGCACCAATCTGACTGCATCTTCGATGTCTATTCTGTTGATCTCTAGGAATGATCTTTTCTTTGGGTCGTGGCATTCATCCTTAATGTTCGTAATGCCCTCCTGACTCCATCCAAAAGCTTTATTGATCAATTCATGTGTGAATTGAATCGTCTTCCATGTACCTACTTTATCCAATACCTGTGCTTCTGGAATCGATATCTTTGTTGCAGCAGGTTGCATAGTATTCATTACTTGAGTGCACCGCTGAAAGTCTGGTACATAAATAGGCAATTTGAGAAATGCCTCTAGTCCTGCCTGAGTCCATACATCTTCAATATGTGGTAATCCTTGTACTATCGTTTTGAAATCCTGAGACATGATAGGGAAACAGTGATCCCTGTCCATAATCTTTATTGTTGCCATGAAGAGAAGTTCTGACACTGGTTGGTCATCCCGGAACCAATGGCCTCTTACTCTTGTGATCGACTCTAATGGAAAAAGTTGGACTTCTTCCTCTTGAGTGGCTTCAGAATTTGTTGACGACATCTGCACTCAATATAGAGTGTGAATTAGTGGCCATATATTATCAGAAATGTTCCTTTATTTGTCTTAAGCTTGACATTGCTCCGAGTGAATGGTGTCGTCCCTTTCCCGTGTGTGTGAGAAAGGTAATACCTGGAATTTTCTCAATGTTACGTATTTTTATATTTTCATCTGAAAAAGGAAAACAAAAAGGTTAGTTCATAGCCGAAGCGGTTATTATTTCTGGAGTAATTTCCTTAATGTATGTACAAGTGCTCTCCTATTTCCAAAGGGAAAATGTGCGTGACTATCTGGAAGTAGAAGGACGTTGTGCCGAATGCTTGGCCTTGTAATGTGGCCCTATCATGCATACTTTGGGTCCTGATAACTCCTCATGTGTGCAATTGGAAGTAGTTTCTTGATGTATGCAGCTTGTCTTGTCTTTCGGCACCCAAATTTGCTTCACTTGGATGGAATGTACTGTATTCTCCACCTCTTTGATGAATGTGGTTCTTCTTCGGTAGTACGTCTGCTTATTCTGTTTTGGGAATCTCAAGTTGGTTTGTATTGCATCTGCAGACTCCTTCTTTCTCCAATAGCTATTCCTTTTGGGCTTGTGTGTCTGTGGGCCCTGTTGATGGTGATTGCCCTTCTGAGGATGATCCTTGTTTTGGATGGTCGTCCTTGGAGTACATGACTTTGGGATCCATATTTGTGTTCGATCAGGTTGTGCAGTTATCACTTTCTTTGGAATCCATATTCTAGTGAGTCGTGGTTGACTGAAGTGTTCGAAATTCTTTGTCTTCTTATTCGATTGGACACGCTGATGTCGAAGACTTTTCTGTTGTTGAAGATATGCCTTCTTTTGATCCTTTCTTATCCAAGCTAGTGTAGAATGTGGAATAGGGTATACTCTCATAGGTGTAGGCTTCAATTCTTTCAAAGTAATATGCTCTCTTGTGCATTGTGGTTCACTGGGCTTGATTTCATGTTCATGTGCACTCTTGTGACTCTCTATACTCAAAGACGGAAAGCACACAGAATTTACAGTATTCTCACGAGAAATACTAGACAATGGGGTTTCTATATTGCTAGTGATCAGACAATCATGACTTTGTTCATTGGAATGAACTTCTGGCTCTATATTAGCGGTTTTGAGTGGTCGTTCGTCTAGCAAACTAAATACCTCACGATGTCCTATCCTGGCTGAAATGTATCCTAAGGCCAATTGAATGGTTACCTCATATTCATAAATCCAATCTTGTCCTAACACAACATCTTCAAGCAAATCCTGATCATGACATACTAAGAGTCTCTGCTCCATAGTGTTGTTCCCCATATGTAAAGGTAAGGTTATCTCACCCATACATTGAGTAATTTTTCCTCCTATTCCTATCAGCTGTGCCTTTGAAGGGCGTAACTCCTCTTTAAGTCTCTGAGACAAAGAAAATCTGATGCAGCTTATGGCTGCTCCTGTGTCTATGAGAGCATCCACTAAGTGGTACTCTTTTCGTCCTGCTCCCAGATTCAAGTATGGTTGTCTTCTTTGTTGCCCTGAGTTCTCAGTGGCTCTAAAATTAGCCATTGGGATGAGTTCTTCTCCTACTCGATATCTCTCGTCTCTTTCTCTCATCCACTCTTTCCGTTTTCTGATGCGTTCTAGGGCTTCCTGTCTCGCTTCTTCTCGTATTCTCTCCTCTTCTATGTGTCTATTTTTACCTTTGAGTAATCGTGACATAATTTCGTTAGTTAATGGTTCTAGGTATTTCTTTACTCTACACCCACTGATGTAGTTTGGTAACACATCTCCATCTAGAGTTGCTAAGCTGATGGCTCCCCCTGTAGATATACGATTAATGATTAATGGGCCATATCCTCTCTTTTGCAACTTCTTAGCATGTTGTTTCAAAGTGTATACCAGAACTAAATCTCCTTCCTTCAATTGTTTGTCCTTGATATGCGCATCGAAATAGGCTTTTTGTCGTCTTTTAGCAGCATAAATACCCGCTACTGCTTGTAACCTAGTTTCATGAAGTTTTTCTATTTGATCCAATTGTGCTGATAATTCATGTCCGGTCCACTCATAAGTAGTTGCAACTCTAAGAGTGGGAATCAAGAAATCAATTGGCAAAATAGCGTTTTGTCCATACACTAAGTTAAAAGGAGTAGTGCCTATTGCAGTTTTATAGGCTACTCTGAATGCCCATAAAGCATGGTGTAACTGCTTATCCCAATCTGATCTACCATTGTTGACAATTTTGGTGAGAACAGTACACAAGATTTTATTTGAACTCTCCGCTTGTCCATTTGCTTGTGGGTGATAAGGGGCAGATTTCTTATGAATTACTAAGAATTCATTTAATAAAGCTTCTATCACTTCATTAACAAAGTGCGTACCTCTATCACTCACAATCTCTATAGGTAGCCCAAATCTAGTGAAGACGTTCTCGAAGAGAAACTTGGCTGTAGTTCTTGCGTCATTTTTCTTTGTTGCTTTTGCTTCAACCCATTTGGTCAGGTAATCTGTGGCTACAATTATGTATTCGGCATGTGAACCTTTTGCTGGTGGGCTAATAGGTCCTATGAAGTCTATTCCCCACTTCGTGAAAGCTCTAGCACTCATCATGGGTCTAAGTGGCATCTCATCTCTTCTAATAGGATATTTCGTTCGTTGACAAGTATCACATCGTTGCACATATGTTATGGCGTCTTGATGTAGAGTTGGCCACCACATTCCCGCAAAGAGGATCATTTTTGCTGTTTTGTCTGCAGAGAAGTGTCCTCCTGCAGCTCCTGTATGGGCCATCTCTAAGACAGAGAGATATTCATTTTCATGAATGCACATTCTTAATTGGTTATCTTTCCCGCGTTTAAAGAGTTGTTTTCCTATGATGGCATAATCCTTACTCTGTTCTTCAAGAGCACGCTTCCTTGCCAAGGTAGCTCCGTCAGGGTACTCTCGAGTTTTCAAGAACTTTACTAGAGGCATGCTCCACCTTGGTGCTATTGTAGAATAGCATAATGTAGAGTTCTCGTCTGGGATTTGTTCTTGACAGGTTTGACAAGTTGACACATAGTTATGTGCATCTCGTTGCATGGTTGGCCAATATATGCCAAATCTCTTGAGTGTTTGCCACGTTCCATTTGCATTCAAATGAGTGTTCCATTGGTTTATGTGTGCTTTCTGAAGCCACATTTCTTGTTCCTCTTCTTCCACGCATCTCATCAGCAATCCGTTTGAATCCTGGTGGTACAAACTTCCCGCAATGATGTGAAGGTTTTTAGTCTTCCAGAGATCTTGCGTTTGGTTTGGCGTGATCCTGTCTTTAGGTCCATGTGTAAGTATCGGGATCAATTTTTCTGCCCACTGAGGACATACTTCCAGGTTAAAAAGATAAGTATCTGGTAGATCATCCGGAACTCCTATGGGTGGTTCTCCATGGGTCATACGAGATAAGTGGTCTGCTCTGATGTGGGTGTTTCCTTTCTTGACTATTACCTCAAAATCAAACTCCATTAGCAATAAAAACCATCGTACTAGTCGTCCTGTATTGCAAGGCTTGTTGACTAAGTACAATAGGGCTTGATGATCAATGAAGAATTTGAATTTGTTTGCCAGTAAGTAATGTCTGAATTTCTTGACTGCGTATACCATCCCTAGGCCTTCTCTCTCCGTAGTAGTATAATTGCGTTCCGCTTGATTTAACTGTCTACTGGCATAGGCTATCGGGTGGTCTAATTTCCCTGTATCAGCTGGTTGAGCTAAGATGCAACCAATGGCAAACTTGGAAGCATCCACATGAATGTGAAATGGCTTATTCCAGTTGGGGACTCAAAGGATGGGTGCTGAACTCAATCGATTCTTTAACTCATTAAAAGCTTTTTCGCATTCTTTGGTCCAATTGAATAGAGTCAATAACGCATAAAGAGGCCTAGCAATTATGGCGTACATATGTATGAATCTTCGATAGTAACCACAATGTCCCATAAATGCTTGAACTTCTTTAGCAGTTTTAGGTCTTGGTAAATCCAAAATTACTTTAATTTTGTCTTCATCTGTGGAAATTCCATTCTTAGAAACAATATGTCCTAAGATTTTCCCTTGTCGCACCATGAAGACACATTTTTCAGGATTGAGGCATACTCGATATTGTCGACATTTAGCAAAAATCTTTTCAAGTTCAGGGATGTGCTCTGATCGTATAGCTGAATATGTACAAAGATCATCCACGTATACCTCCATGCTTTTTCTCAGAAATTCCTTGAACACATGACACATCAATCTTTGGAAAGTAGCTGGGGCATTCGTTAAACCAAAAGGCATGACTCTAAAGGCGTATACTCCCCATTCAGTTGCAAATGCAGTCTTATGTTGGTCCTCAGGAGCAATGGCTACCTGATTATACCCTGAAAAGCCATCCAGAAAGCTATAAACTTCCTTCCCTGCTACCCTTTCCAAGAGATGATCAGTGATTGGTAAGGGATAGCTATCCCTTATGGTTGCGGCGTTCACTTTCTTCAAATTGATGCACACTCTTAACTTTCCATTCTTCTTTGGGACCACCACCAAGGGTGACACCCATTCCGTATGCTCAATTTCGTAGATGAATCCAACATCTAACAACTTATCTATTTCTTCTTTTACCTTGGCTGAATATACATCATTATAAGTATATGGTCTCTGTTTCGAAGGCTTAGCTTCAGATGTCATGGGGATTCTATGCGCACATATAGATGGATCTACTCCCTTTAAGTCCTTATAAGTCCAAGCAAAGACATCCCGGTATTCTCTTATGAGTCGAATTAACTCTTGTTCTTCTTCCAATGAGACATCCTGTCCTATGAAGGTACATCGTTCCTCTCCTCCTTCCATAGTTACAACTATTTTCTTGGTTTGTTCCTTATTATCATATGCTATTCCAGGTTGTGCTTCTCTTTTAGGCATTTGAATAGCAATTTTCCTCTCTTCCACTTCATATTTTTTAAAATGGGCTGGTACCTCAAATTGGTCTTGAAGTTTGTTTTCTTCATCTTCTAATTCCCTTTCAACTTCTAATTCCCCTTTTTGTGTGAGTTCCTTATGTCTTTCATTGGCAATGATATCTATGTTGGTGGTACTAATCCCTAGATCCATGGGTTCAGGTTCCATTTCAATGCTCTCGTAGTCCTCCTTCCAGTCTTTCTCGATCACTTCTCCTTCTTCTGCCTCCTGAAGGACTACCATATACAGACTAACATCATAACCTTCCTCATCGATACATTCGTTCATAGTCACTACTTCTTCGTTTACACAGACATCGAGGGTAGCTAAGATTTCCATCCAACCGTGAGGTTCGAATTCTTCATCCGGAAATACTTGTGGCATATAGGCTGGATCTTGTACGGATCTCACTATTCCTTATTTCTGCTGCCAACTTTTTCTCCTCTCCTCTTCCTTCTTTGCAGCTTGACATATCCATAGATGAGTGTCCTCGTTCATCCAGGATTGATCACTAGAACCTGCACTATGAACCGATTGGTCGTCTTCCTCTTTATGGATTTGATTCCATTGTAGAGGTGGCACATCTTGATAAGTGTACGTATGTAGGTTTATCCTAGTGGTGGTTCCTGCGTGTTGTAGGTATACATCATCTTTTCCCCAATCTTGTACGACCTTTAGCTGTCTCATGAAAGGCCTTCCCAAGATCATTTCATAATTGCTTGGCCTTTCGAAATGACAAATTGCTAAAGTATGTTCAAATTCCACTCCACACGTGGTGAAGACTACTGGTTCCAACAATCCTAAGGGTCTTTCCGTATGTCCATCTGCCATTTGTATTTTCATGCGCGTTGGTCTCAATGCTGGTTGTCCCCATTTCTCCCAAATTTCTTTGGTAGCAATGCCAACACCAGCTCCCGAATCTAGAATGGCTTTGGTCGTGTAACCTCTATAGGTGATTGGAAGGCATGTGTTTCCTTCATCTCCTTCACTAAAGTCTCCTACTTTATCCACTGGAATTCTCATAGTTTTCACTTCGTCAGCTACCTCTTTCTTTTCCTCCTTGACTTCCCATTGATTGATCAATTTCTCTTTTAAGTGTGGTTTTACCTTTAACAGTTCCTCGAATGTTAGGGTACATGGGATTTTTACCTCTCTAAGGCGTTGTATGATCTCAGATGTTTGAACTGATGGGTTCATTTCCCGTCTCCTGATTGATGGAATGCGATACAATTCTGAATTGTGTTCGTACTCCCCTGTGTAGTTGGGTAGTTCCTTTACACTTTCTTCTTCCTTGTCACTTGCATCCATCGGAAAAATTTCTTCTGAATTTAGTTCAGGTATTGACCCCTCTATTTCGTTTTCTGCTTCTAATTCTTCAAAGGGCGGTTCCATTCCTTCTACCTTTTTCCATTTGTCCTCTTGCACTCGTGCCCATAGATCCTTAGTCCAATCTCCTTCTACTTCAGGGACTATGGATCCTTCCTTTCTCTCAATACCAAGTTCATCGTTCTGAGGTCTCTTTACTTCAGGCTTTTCCTGAGTGTTTAGGCACTCTTGGAATTTTTCTTCAGAAATTCGGGTATTTGGTAGAGGTGATGCAGGTTTTTCTAAGGTTTGTTGGGCAACTTCTATCAATTTTTTGCATATTTCCAGTCTTTCTTTCTCTAAGTCGCCTCTCGGATACTCTCTCTCATGTTGCTCTATGGAAGGTCCTGCTTTTATTCTCGCCTTGTATGCCTGAATCCACATGGCTAATTCTTCAGGCATAGGATCTGCTAGGACTGATCCTACCTCCTCCCTTTTATTCTCATTTTTATTTTCTTCTTCCACTTGCGGTTCCTTCGTTGGTTTCTGTTTACTCTGTTCATTTTCCTTCTTTTGTAATAATTTTTTTTCTTTTATCCTATCTCTCCGGTTCTTCCATCTCTGGGATCTCTTACTGGCGATACTTTTCTCTGGTTCTTCAGAGTCTTCTACTCTGTGAGGGATGAGTTTATTCCCCTCTTTGTCGCTTTGATTACTCTTGTCTGTTTTATCAGGGTTCTCTCTAGCCTTGGCTCTTGTTATGGCCTTCAAAGGTACAGTGTACTCTTTATCGCTCTCTGATGATTCAATCACTTCTATCACATTAATCTGCACGTTAGATGTGACTTTGTTGGGGTTCTTAGGACAATCTCTGAAAAGATGTTCCTTACCACAATCGCTACAGTAGCCTTCCCAAATTCGTTGTGGTGGTGGTGGGTTTGGTAATGTACATTCTCTAATATAGTGGTCACCTCCACATCTGTAGCATGGTCCCCTGGGTACAGGCTGTCTATTCATTGGTCGAGGTGGCATGGTTGCTCTAGGAGCTGTGTACATTAAGGATACGTAATCCTGCTCAGAATTGTATGAACCATCTGGTATTTCCATGCCATAAGCATATGGGTCATATTGTTGCCCATATTCTGTTATCGCGCTCTCATAACTAGAGTATGCTCCGTGACTAGGGTCATAAAATGAGTCATATGGTTCACTACTAGTCAAAGGTGTGGCTGGCACTGTAGCCTTCTCTAGATTTTCCTCTGGTTGTGCAATCTTGACTGGGACAACGTTCTGAGGGTGGGGTGGTTGTTGTCCTAGCACTGGCTGTGGTTGCGTATATCCCTGATATGCGTATGGTCTTGGTATGGGTGCCTGCGGCTGATAAGAAGGATATCTAAAAGCTTCACCTCCCTGTTGATTTTGCGGGTATCCATATGGTCTCACATAATGCTGGGTGGGTCTGGTTTGCCTATTGTAAGGGCAGTTCTCGGTGCTATGGTTTGTGTATCTCTGCTCTATACTGCAATATTGTAGCGGTCCGGGAACAGAGGGTCTATGAGGAGCATAGGCAGGTGGTGGGACTACTCCCCTAGTACACAAATGAGAAGGATGATCTCCTCTGCACCGCATACATCTTCTAAGCATAGGCAGTCTCATGGGATTAGTGGGATAATTCCTCTGTCCTTGGACATTCAGTTTTTTTGCTACTAAATCTGCTATTTCTTCCACATTGTTTTTGGAGTTTGATGTGCTACTGGCTGACTCTTCGCTTTTCAAACTACCTGGAGGTATTTTCAAGTCTTCTGCAAGGTTATCTTCTAGGTCTATACATTCCTTCATACATTCTTGCAACGTTTGAACTCTCTTTACATACACTAATGACCTCAAAGTTCCGTTCAACAGTCCTTCCAAGAATAATGATACCATTTTGTTTTGCGTCGGTCTCTCTTCTACGGGGCATCTATCCACATACTGCTTGAATCTCCTTGCTGCCAATCTTACTGACTCGGTAGGGACTTGTTTGAAGCTGTGGATTAATGACGAAGAATTGTTTTTAATTCCCGATTTGGTAAATTCTTCAATCATTTCTTGATATACCTGCTCCATGTTCTGAAAGGTATTCGGGTCCAATGGCTGAAACCAGGCCAAAGCTGTGTCTGACAAGGTAAGGCCAAAAGACTCATACTGAATCAGAAAGTCATCTACCTGCTCGGCTCTAACTACTTGTTTAAATTCTGCTATGTGGTTGTAAGGTTCACTAGAGCCATCATAGTGATTTCTCATGCACTTGGCAACTTGGATCGGCCTTAGTCGTCTTCCTGCTTCAGGTTGCCTAGGCATCACTGGGAAAATTGGTCTTCCTATTGGTATGCCTGGTCCTCTTACTACTGGTGGTCTGACTGGAGCATGAACTCCATGTCTTGGGTCAATAGCTGGTTGTGGCCGGTAGTTAGGATTAGTGGCAGGCATTGCAAATTGCACATGTGGTCTGACAGGGATCTGGGTTTGTTGTGTTTGTTGTGTTTGTCCCGACTGTTGATATGAATCATTTTGAGATGTTCCAAGTGGATTCCGTGACGTAGTGGCTTGGTCCCTAGGGGGGAACACTGGGATGTTCTGATATTTCAACTCAGCTCTCTCTAATTCTGTTATTGGCCAATATCTTCTGTGATTTTTATCCAGATATGTGATGATGGTGGGGAACTCAGGGTCTTGTAACTCATAGATGGTAACTGGATTAGGAGCAGCTTCCCATATAGAGGAATGGGCCCTGAGCAGGTGCTCCATTCCGTTGATCAAATACACGTCTATTAGAGTGTCGTCCTGCGGAATCAGGTCTCCTCTCCAAATTTTAGTAATTGTAGACCTCCCTCTAGGTGTAGTTACTTGCTCTTCGTTTCCACCTCCATTTAAACTCGAAGTGTCATTTTCCTCTCCCCGCTCATTAATGATTTCCGGGTGTTCTGTGACCACGTATTGAATATCTTGTTTGTCCATGTACAGTCCTCCTACGTATTTGACTGCTGGTCTAGGCACTATGTAGGCTTCTGATGCTTTCTGTAACCTGGCCACAGATCTGTTTAAGCCATCCAAATAAATGGGAATCTCATTGTGGTTGGTGTTCACATACTCCAAGGAAGTTCTGTATTCTCCCTCAATGATTGACATCATGCCAATCATGGGTACAGTGTTTTGCATATCCTCTGAAGCCATGGGAATTTCTCCTTCTGACTCACTGGAGGTCTCAGAATAGTGTGAACGGCTAGTTGGTTCAGCTACACTCCCTACGGAAGAAATTACACTTCTTCGGCTTCCTAGGGTTCTTCCGGATCTCAAGTTCATCCACCTCTAAGCTCTGATCAGTCTTTGTTAACCTTTTAGCCTTTGGCACCCTTCACTCTGAGTTAGAAATATAGGGAGAATTTTGGCTAAAAATTGACTGAAATTCACTTGTCAAGTCACGATACTTAACCTCCAAAATCCACGATCTCTGGCTACAGACGATACTTGGAACTGGCGATACTCATCCTCCGACGATACACGATACCTGACCCACACGATCTCTGACAAACGATCGCTGACGAAACGATCGCTGGCAAACGATCTTTGACCAAACGATACTTGATGGACACGATACACGATATCTGAATGAAAACGATATACGATACTTGAGTCCCGACGATACTCGATACTCGAACCTAACGATACACGACCGACGATACCTGCACCGAACGATACACGATATCTCGTATGAAACGATACACGATATTTGCTCCCAGACGATGCTCGATACTTGATCACAGACGATACCCGATCTTTGATCCAAACGATCGACGATCTATGGAATCAAACGATATACGATATCTCACTAAGACGATACTTCAGAAACGATCTCTAATCGGAACGATACCGATCTCTGATCAATATCGCGATCTTTGAACCAAGCGATACACGATCGCTGATCCAAACGATACACAACCAACGATATCTGACCGAAACGATACTGATCTTTAATCCAAACGATCGACGATCTTTGGCAAGTATCGCGATCTCTCGAAAATGATACACGATACCTGAGCCAAACGATACACGATCTTTGGGCTCAAACGATCTCTGATCGAAACGATATCGATATTAGGGAAATATCGTGATACTCGACCACAGGAGTCCACGATACTTGACAAGTATCGCGATACTCGACCGCGGGAGCAAAAACGATACTTGACCCTTTTTTCAAATTTTTGCAAGATTTTTTCAAGGTTTGATTCAATACATTTGTTCTACTAGTCCTTCTACCCACTCCTCACTCTCTGTATCAACCCAAATCACTCCTTTTCACCTCTGAACAACCCAAACGATACCTGACACAGATCGTTTTTCTTTCCTAAGTCAATTTGCTGAGAAATTTTGATCAAATGGGTGGGTTAGCTTACCTTGGTAGCTTCTATAATCTCTTTGTTACTTCCCCTAGCGCTGTGCAACCCCAGTTTGCCCTTTTGCTCACCCACGATCGCTGGCGCTATACTCACGATACTCGACACTGCTCTCCACGATACTTGCTCAGAAACAAGTGATTTTCAAATGGCAAATTTTTGGTTTTTATACTTGGCTTTTCCTACCTACTGAAAATGAAACAAAAAGACAAGAAGTGAAAGCTACTCTAATCTACTCCCTTACTCTTCCTACTCTCCTCTTACCACTCACTTCCCTAAACTACAACTCACTACACACACTCCAAGAATGAGAAGTAGCAAGTGCGGCTGAAAATGACTTACCAAAGAAGAGAAGATTTCCGCTCCTCCACTTACTTCAATGCAAAAAGCTACTTACCATCATACGAATGCCTCGGTTTGATTCGTCACTCCCCGGCAACGGCGCCAAAAAGTGTGTTGACCTAAGTATCAACTTAGGGACTTGCGGAGAAAGAGACTATACCTCAATCCCCTCACAAGTGCATATAGTGGGGATACACGCTTTTAAATATCAATCCAAAGAGTATACAAACCTAGCCGAGTGTATGAGGACATGCAATGATGTAATGATCAATGCAAATGAACTACTCAAAGAATGTAATGAGGCAAAGACTTATCCAAACAAGCTCCAACTGTCGGTCAAGGCGAAACGATACTTGGTGCAGCAGCCGCCAGTATTTTGGACTTTTCTCCCAGCTCCGAACTCCAAATATAGCGAATAGCATATGCGTGTCGAAGCTCTTGAGAAGACGCATCCAATGGCAGTGGTTTCACTCAATTCTGACGCTCCTACTTCAAGTTATGAGCGAAATACTGAGTCGCGGGAATACTTTCCTACACTTCAGCACTTCCTACACTTCGCACACACCTTTCCTACAACAAAGAAACACTCTCATGGATAGACAACACTCACAAGCACTCTTTCCAAGCAATACACATGCATACAAGCTCACGAAGAAGAAGATAAGGAGGGAAGAAGACACAAATTCGAATTTCTGTGCTCTCTATTCTCACAATGGCAAAAAGTTCTTTACAAAGAGTCACATTTGACTTATATACTAGTGCCCTAAAAATGGTCCTTTCACACAAGTGACCGGCACTTTATTCACTAAAAGACTAATTTCCTACTATTTTACATGGATAAGCTTCTAATCTTCTGTGGGGATGCATCTAGAGGACTCCTCTAGTGCCTTTACAACGGAAAATATATTACAAGAATGATTATGATACAAAAATATGATGTCCAAATCGGAAAAATTTTGGGGCCCGTCTTTTTCTCTGCTTTGTGCGCTCTTTAGCTCTGCAACAAAGGCCTACCAGGCTCGACTTCAAGAAGGGCCTACATCTGCAAACCTAGACAAGAGTTACCCTAGAGTGGACTTAGAGATTGAACGGATGAAAATGTGCATGAAAATGGTAGAACAAGCCCAAGCTATACTCGAGACTAGTCAAAAGTTCAATCAAACAAACTCTTTCAAACCGGATTTGCATTTCCAGGGCTTACTAGAAAGATTAGAGCAGTTGATAAACAAACCACAAATTTCTTTACCTCCACAGGCTCAACCAGTTATTGAGAGAAGAAGCTCACCACCAAAGGGAGCATATGTTCCTAATTCCACAGATGCTTGAATACCTCCTTCAATTCAGGATCACTCTCAAGAGTTCTTGCGGGAAATGCAAGAGGAGAAATGGGCCAAGGAGAAGGGTAATTTCCCTCCTATTCATGAGATTGATGACCTTCATGATCAATTTCCCCAAGACATTCCATCTATTTACGGAGATGAAGCAGAACAACAAGAAGACGAAAGGTTAGATTTTGAATCTAATACCTTAGAAGAACTGCCTCAATTTCCAGGCCCATGGGAATCTGAGTCTCTTCAGATCAGAGCTCCCACAATATTGGTAAGAAATGAAGACTCAGTGCTTCCAAGGAACACCGATGTCGTGAAGAACACTAAGGTTCAGTGTCATCTCACTGTAGAAGAGCTGCTCAAAGAAAAACCCAAGCTGTGGAATCATGTGAAGGATCAAGTCCCAGAACTTGAGTCCAATATGCCAAAAGCAGGCTCTAAGAAGAAAGTACCAGAGATACCTCTAGACAAAATAGGGGACATGTGTGAGGGTGAAGAAGGTAATACTTATCTTCCAATCACCTACCAAGGTTACACAACCAAAGCAATCATAGATTTAGGTTTTGGTGTTGCTATTGCAACCACCTCCTTGTGGAAGCAATGGGGACAACCCACATTAAGACCAACTAGAATGAAGCTTCAAATGGCTGACGGTCATTTTGAAAGACCTCTAGGATTGCTAGAAGGGATAAATCTAACCACTTGTGGTGTAGAGTTTGAACATACATTTGCTATATGTGACTTTGAGAAAAATAATGTCTATGAGATGATCCTAGGAAGACCCTTCCTACGAAAATTGCAAATAGTACAGGATTTGGGAACCAACTCCTTGTACTTGCAGCACTTAGGGGTCACCACCAAGGTCGATTTGAAGGATTACTCCTTCAGAGATGTACCACCCCTACAGTGGAATCCTATCCACAAAGCGAAAGAAGATTCCATCTCTCTACATTCTGAAAGCTCACTTGATCCATCATGGCTGCATGAAGATACTCATTTGTGGATGTGCAAGGTCGGAGAGGAAGAGGAAAAACGTTTAAAGGCAAGAGAAGAAGGAACTTTGCCAGGAGATAAACCAGTTAGGGACCCAGCCTACACACCGATGATCTTTCCAGATGAGGAATTTGAGCCTCATGGCTGGCCTGAAATCTTAGCCACCATGGACATTGCTGTCAATGAAGAACAATGGACACCTCATTGTGATGAGGAGGGTTATGATATTTCAGTGTTCATGTGTCAGCCCTTGCTAGAAGAATGTGACCCTAGTGATGTCATAGAAGAAGAAGAGAATGAGGATGATATAGAGTCCATTGTGATGGATAGTTGCTTTAACTCAGAGTAGCACTATCTAGAAGATATAGGAGTGTTCACCCAGAAAGAAGAAGAACCTCTCACAAGTATTAAAACAGTAACTTCAAAGGATGGAAGTGAGAGCAGTCAAAAGAAAAAGAAAAGAAAAGCAGGGAAACAAGAAGAGGAGGAATCATTGTTTGAAGTACCAAAAAACTTCAAGAAATATGAAGTTGATGACCGCAAAATTTTGGTAAAAATGCCTAAGAGAGAGGACATCATAGGAGAATCATATGATAATAAAGAAAAGACCAAAAAGATTGTTGTGACCATTGAGGAGAACGAAGAGAGATGTACCTACATAGGAGATGACCTAAGTGCAAGAGAAGAAATGGAGCTCGTAGCTCTATTAAGGGAATATAGGGATGTGTTTGCTTGGCACTATAGAGACTTGAAGGGAGTAGATCCAAGAATATGCTCGCATACGATCCCCATGACTACCGATGTCAAGCCCACCAAACAAAAGCCCTACACATATAATGACACTTATGCGGCCAAGATAAAAGAAGAAATTGAGAGGCTGATTGAAGCTGGATTTATCTATGAGATTGAGCATACTGAATGGGTGTCCCCCATTGTAGTAGTGCCCAAGAAGAATGAGAAGTTGCGAGTGTGTCTTAACCTTAAAAAAGTTAATGCCGCTATGATCAGAGATAGTTATCCACTTCCAATCATGGAACACCTATTGGAGCGTGTTGCAGGCAAGGAAGTGTATAGCTTCCTTGATGGATTTTCAGGTTACAATCAAGTAGCGATTGCCCCAGAAGATCAACACAAAACAGCTTTTGCCATAGAGTGGGGAATCTTTGCATTTCGTGTGATGCCATTTGGGCTCACCAATGCACGTGCAACATTCCAAAGGCTCATGTGTCGTGTCTTCAAAGAGTTCTTACAAAAGAGCTTAGAAGTATATGTGGACAATTTATGTGCTCATTCCCTAGAAAGAAGATACCACATCCCTGAGCTCAGACAGATCTTCAACAAGTGTAGAGAATATCAAGTGTGTCTGAACCCAAAAAAGTGTGTGTTCATGGTGCGTCAAGGTAAAATCTTAGGTCATATTGTTTTTAAGAATGGAATCTCAAGAGATGAAGATAAGGTACGAGCCATAGCGGAGCTGCCAAGGCCAAGGAATGTCAAAGAGGTATAAGCCTTTATGAGCAATTGTGGATGTTACCATAGGTTTATCCACATGTACGCGATCATAGCTGGACCCCTTTATGCCTTGTTGTCTAATTTTGAGTGGAACGACGAATGCTAGAATTCTTTCAATGAACTGAAGAAACATTTGTGCACAACACCAATACTGACCACTCCTGATTGGAATAAACCATTCCATGTCCATGTGGATGCATCCAATCATGCCATAGGATGTGTGCTAGCACAACCCACAGGTGAAGGAAACTTAGATTTGCCCATAGCATATGCTAGTAGACAGCTCACCGCAGCTGAACAAAACTATACCACAACTGAGCGAGAGGGCTTAGGCATGGTATATGCTGTGAAGAAGTTTAGACACTATTTATTGGCCAACAAGTTCAAGTTTTTCACAGATCATCAAGCTTTGTTATATTTGGTCAATAAACCTTGCAATACAGGACGTTTAGTAAGATGGTTCCTATTACTAATGGAATATGACTTTGAAGTTGTTGTTAGAAAAGGTAGAACCCACCTCCAGGCAGATCACCTTTCTCGCATTACTTCACCGCAAGGAGTGTGTGATGAACTACCTGATGCTTATCTGTTCAATTTGGAAGTTGTTCCTAAATGGGCAAATAAGTTGGTACCAGTCCTCACCTTCGGACCCGCAAATAAGAATGTGAAAACCTCGGAAGAAGAAATAGTAAAATCACAAAAATATCACATATTGGCAGGAAGCATGTACAAACAAGATATGGAGGGTGTACTAGCTTGTTGTGTTGAGGACGATGAACATAGTAGTTGGTTGCAACAAGCTCATGAAGGATTGCTAGGAAATCATTATTCTAAACAACGCACATTACAAAATCTGAAACATTTAGGAGTGTATTGGCCTAGCATGGACAAAGAAATACATGAGTGGATTAAGAATTGTCCAATGTGCAGAGAGAGACCACTAGTAGAGCATGCCACCCTTTATCAAGTGTCATTAATTCCTGATTGGAGTGCTCCATTGGTAGAGTTTATGAGATCGGGAAGATTACCCAAAGAGGCTAGTTTAGCAAGAAGACGAAGCATGGAGCAAGAGGCTCAAGGCTATGCCTTAGTAGGAGACAACCTATACCGAAGAGGCAAAGATGGTTACTTAAGACTGTGCGTTCATGAATCAGAATATTTGAAAGTCTTAGAGACTGCACACAATGGTGTTGCAGGTGGACATTTTGGTCCTCACTGAGTGATCAAGACCATTCTATTCTCAGGACTTTGGTGGCCCACTCTCCATATGGATGCACATACCTATGCGAAGAAATGTGACACATGCCAATGTGAACAATATCCAATTATAAAAGACGAGATGCCTTTGAGGCCAATGATGGGAGGGCGTGCATTTTCGAAGTGGGGCATAGACTTCATATGTCCTATTAACCCCCCCAGCTAGAAACTCCCATGTAGAGTATATTATCGTAGCCACATATTACCTTACAAAGTGGGTAGATGTGAAAGCCACAACAAAGAATGATGCTCAGACGACGGCTAAGTTCTTATTCGAGAATGTGTTCACGAGATATGGGCTACCAATAGAGTTAGTGAGCAATAGAGGCACACACTTCTTGAATGAAGTCATTGAAAATCTTCTCCAAGAATTCTTGGTAATACATAAGAAGTCTGCCCCTTATCACCCACAAGCTAATGGACAAGCTGAGAGCACCAATAAGATCCTATGTAACGTATTGACAAAGCTGGTAAATAATAAACGCTCTGATTGGGACAAACAACTTCATCATGCTGTTTGGGCTTATCGAGTTGCCTACAAAACGGTACTCAACGCCATCCCATTTCGGATGGTCTTCAGACAAAATGCTGTGCTACCATTGGACTTTCTCATCCCAGCCTTAAAAGTAGCACAAGAACATGAGTGGAATGGACATGAATTGTCCTCTAGGATCTTTGATCTAGTACGCTTAGGTGAGACGAGGCTACGAGCGGCAGCACGCATCTACGCTGCAAAGAAAAGGCAAAAGGCATACTTCAATGCACACATCAAGGATAAGGGACTGAAAGAGGGAGATCTAGTGTTGGTTTATACACTCAAACAACATGCCCATAAGTTGGAAAAACGAGGATATGGACCCATGATCATTAACTGAATTTCCACTAGCGGTGCAGTTCAGTTGGCCACTCTAGAAGGAGATATCTTACTAAACTATATTAGTGGATGTAGAGTCAAGTTATACCAAGAACCTCTTACAGAGGACATGCTAATGAGACTCAACACTGCTAAGAAACGAAAGGAAGAAGAGATGAGAGTCAAAGAAGAAGCACAAGTAGAGGCTAGACATCGCATAAGGCGAAATAAGTTTGGCCTAGATGTCAAGTCAAAAGCCCCAAAATATCACATGGATATGTGCCAAAAATCGGCCATAACTACTTCTCAAGTCATTGACCGACGTCCCTTTGTGACCATAGAGATAGGACAAGGAAAGGGTGCCAGGATTATGAAAGCATTGATTGACTCAGGTGTAGCAAGTAGTGCAGTTAGAATATCCTAATGCCAAGACTTGCAGTTGGACATCAATCCCATAGAAGCTTATCTCATAGGATTGTGAGGTGTGGAAACCCCTTGTTTGGGCGAGGTGGAACTTCCCATCTACCTTCAAGATGTTCCAATGAAAGTCAAAGTGCTAGTATGTCAAGATGAGAACCTTACAAAACCACTTGTCTTGGGTCCAGATTGGATCTATGACCGTGCACTTAACTTAAACCTAAGAAGTCAGATTCTTCAAGTTTGGGTACATGAACAATGCATTACATTAGAATTAGAGAACTACATGCTCACAGATCATGGCACCACACCCTCTCTTAGTTCCTCTAAGACTAATCTTCACGAGCAAGATGTTGTATGTGTCAAAAGCTCTATGATCCAGAAGGACTCAATCATGGAAGGAAAATCACAAAGGCAAGCAAACCCTCCTTCTTTTTTGAAGAGTAAAGCATCCATAGTAGTTCAACCTCAGAAGCAAGCACAACAATTCAAGACAAATACTATAGCAAATAGAAAGACACCCTTCAACAAGAAAGCAGTTCCAAGCATGAAGGAGATCTGGGTACGCAAAGGAGAGCAACCACCAGCCTTTCCCCCACAAATCCCATCCAGGCAAGCCAACCAGGCCAGAAGACGAAGGAAGAAGCTTGGACAAGCTCAACCACAAGGTATCCGACAAGTTTGGGTGCCTAAGAAATTAGCTGTAGCTCAACAAGGGTGATTAGAGATGTGGGTACCTAAGAAGCTCTTACATCCACAACAACCTATGTTCTCCCACTTGCAAAAGGTCTCAACAAAGAAGCCACAAAGAGAAAAGGGTAAGAACCGCATACAAAGAGTGAAAGAAGATCAAATCACCTCTTCAACACTAGCAGGAAGACGTGTAAAAAGGGTATGGGTTTGGAAGCCAAAAGTACAAGTAGCCTCCACCAAACCAAAGCGCCAACCACACTGGATACCACAGTTCAGAAAGCATCCAAAGAGGAATACGCCTGAAGTGATCTCTACAGTGCCAAATGCTGTTCTAAAATGGACTCCAATAAGGAGGATTACATCAGTTCGAGACCCAATGGATACCTCCACCAAAGCCGGCATCAACATCCGCAAATAACATCGAAAGCCTTGACGAGCGACACCCATGTGCTCCTTGCACAACCGTGTCTTTTGCACCATTCAGGTCATGCATTTCCAAAGTATGCATTAATATAGGGCCACATTACATGGTCGTGCATAGACACAATTGAGAGTCCCATGCACGAGAGCACACTGACACATGTGAGCCATTTTTTGATACTAAACTTTATCTTATTGTTTTGTGACATTGTTCCAAAAAAAAAAAGAGAAAGAACTTGTTCCCAGGTTTCGCTCATGGAACATGAATGAGTCATGCTTAGTTGAAGATGAAACCATCGATTACTGGGCATTTATCAGTTTGGATAGAAGTGTGTCTCGGCTAGCAAATGATATAATTGCTCCCTTCTCTGGTAGAGGTCAAGAACTTGGCATGAACATGGCATCCACAACTATGGTTCCCCCTTACCATGGTAGGAGTGAAGAGCTTG
The DNA here is from genome assembly GCA_020310875.1 of Ceratopteris richardii. NCBI lineage: Eukaryota > Viridiplantae > Streptophyta > Polypodiopsida > Polypodiales > Pteridaceae > Ceratopteris > Ceratopteris richardii. The sequence continues at coordinate 93,928,972 of CM035408.1, read as the reverse complement.
AAGGTCCACAACTTGAGAGATTCTTAACTACCATATGTACGAGAGCATCCAAGGAGATATTTACAAAGGGTAGTTTTGGTACACTGCAACTCCTTGTATGTATACTGGATGAGAAGAGTCCTGCTTATGGTGAGCTAACGAGAAGATGTGAAACTAAGCTTGGAGTAGTTACCCAATGTCGTTTGTCAAGGAATATAAAGAAATTCAATTCTTAGTATTTGGCAAAAGGTCTTTGAAGAGAGCAGACAGGACCAGGCACTCAAAGAATTTCATCAGTGGATCCTCAACACGGACATTCATCAACAATGTCCATCACAAATGTCGCGACTACAACAGGACGAGATAAACATCGATCGATGCTTTACCATGGTACGTATCCTTTACTTTGGAAACATCATAACCGTGATAGCTTAGGAAACCTCTTCGTCGGCATACCTTGAGCACTTAGCTCAAGACCCCCAATTTTTGCACCATACTTCTTCTGGTGCATTTTCCAAGTAAGCATGCATAGGGCTACATTACAAGGCCGTGCACGATGCACATATTTTTCTCAACCCATGCACGAACACACTTACCCATCATCCATTATGGGTTATGAGTACTTGGCATGACTACTATGAACATCAACTTTGGAAGATCTAGAGGACATCAACGGAGACTCACAATGACACAGTCATGCTGGAATCCAACGAAGAAGTACATACCAAGGCACTACAACTCGCAAAGGCTCGCAGTGACAGATGAAGAACCAGACAACCAACTTTGCCACATCTGGAAGCCAGACGACTTTTGTTCATACAGAAGGGACACTCCCTCTCAAAGCACTACTTGGAACAACCACTACAACAAGGGTCTGTCAGGGACGACAGACTCGAGAGGGGGGGAGTGTTGGAACTCAAGGTCAAGCACAAGTGTGGAAGCACATCAGAAAGATGAGCACACACAAGAAGAAGGAGCAAGTAGGGAGCTCCAAGAAGTACATGTCAAATTTTTAGAAGAATCCCCTACAAAAATAGTGATTTCCATCACTAAAAATCATTGTAAATACCATTTTCTAGTTTTGTAACTCCATTTTGTTCAAGCCGAGGAGTCCTTGAGCTTGAGGAGTATTAGAAGTATCATCCTACCAATTTTCATAATTTTTAGACTTTGTTTGAGCCCTCAAATAAGCCCTAGAACCTAATTTTTAACTAGGCCAGACACTAGGTCTGGACAGCGCCAAAACTAGTCAAAAAACTATAAAAAGAGATAGAGAGCTCATTTTTGAGGTTAGCTTGTTAGAGAATAGAGCTTTTGTAAGAGAACTCTTTTGCAATCGAAGCTTTCCATTGTTCCTCTCTTTGATCTTACCTTGTGCGCGTGTGTGTGTATGTGTGCTTTCACTCACGCACTAGTGCCTTCACTTGCTCGTGGTCTTCATACCGGCCCTCACGTCTCCACGGATTGAAAAGTAAAGGAGGTGGTGCTTACGCTTGAGCTACAAAGGGCTTCATGATCTCATCCAAATCTTTGCTTTTGATCTTAGCCCCTTTCATGAATTTTACTACCTCATTTTCAAAATTGTCTGTGAGATGGGACACTAGTAGTGCCCTTTCCTTTTGACTTAATTTTGTAGTATATGGCATTGGATGATAATCAAATTCGTTTATAGCCTGCTCCCTCATTGGGAAATGAACTGTTCGGGGAGAAAGAGGGAGTACCTCAGTCTCGTCATAAGCCACTTTGTGACTCTTTATGAGGACTTTTTGCCATTGTGAAGAAGGAGAACTGAAATGTCTAATTTGCTTCTTCCCTACTGATTTCCATCTTCTCTATGATCTTTTGTGTGTGTAATGTTGAAATGTGTGTGTAGGACTATTGTCTATCCCTTCCCATCACTTTTGAACTACTGTAGTGTGTGTGAAAACCAATACGAGTGGTGGAGCGAGTGAAGGTGTTTCTCGCCATTCACTATTTTGGCCATAACTTGAAGAGCGATTGTCAGATGCGAGTGAAAATACCACCAATACATGCATCTCGTCGAGAGCTTTGAAACGCTATTGGCCATATTTGGAGTTTGGAGCTAGAAGAAACATTCGAATTTGTGCTTACTACTATAAGTGGTATCACGGCAGACATTTCCAGAGATTTAGTGAGTTGGAGAGGTAGTTTAGTCTTTTTCACATGCATTGTAGCTGAGCCACTTCACTTTCCATCATGTGTGCACACGTCCTCATACATTGTTTCATGTGGTTCTTCGGATTGATAATTAAACATGTATCGATCCACGACTATACACACTTGTGGGGCAAATGAGATTTTGTCTCTTTGACACACATCCCTAAGACTTTGTGACTTAGGTACACACATTTTTGGCACCGTTGTCGGAGAACAAACTTAACCAAGGTTCCTTTGTGATGGTTATAGATCTGGAGTGAAGGAATCGTACTTGTAGAGGTGAATTCGTTTAGTCGCAAGTAGTCAGGCACTTTGTGTACTCAAGTCAAGAAGACTCAAGGACTTGTGCCAATGAGACTATACCTCGTTTGCAACACAAGTGCGTATAGTGGGAAATTAACACACATTTAAATGTCAATCCGATCGAATGACCTAGCCAAGTGTATGAGGACATGTGCACACATGATGGAAAATGAAGTGGCTCAGCTGCTATGCATGAGAAAAGACTAATCCACCTCTCAAACTCACTGAAAAACTGAAAGTGTCTGCCACAATACCTCTTACAACAGTTTTCAGAAAATCAAGGATTTTTCTCAGCTCCAAACGTCGAATATAGTCAATAGGGTACTCGTTTCGAAGCTCTCGATGAGATGCATCTATTGGAAGCCACTCGATTCAGACAACCCTGCTTCAAGTTATGACCGAAATAGTGAATGGCGGGAAGCACCGACACTCACGCTGCACAGTTTGGTTCAGCTTCTGTCTATTGTTTTGTAAGTAATCGAAACTTTTGGCACAGTTCTCCCAGCTCCTTCTTCAGAATGACAAAAAGTCTCTACAAAGAGTCACAAAGTGACTTATATACATGTGCCCTAAGTTTGGTCCTTTCACACAAGAGACCGGCACTTTATTACTAAAAAAGTGAATTTCCTACTAATTTACAAGGGATATTTTACAACAAGTTGGGATTATGCATCTAGAGGACTCCTCTATTGCATTTACATGGCTTTGAGGGAATTCTCTAAGACCTCGAAGAAGAAAAATTATGCCCATTAATTTGAAAATTTTGGAGCTCTTCTCTTGTGCTCCTTTGCTCTGCAACACTCTCCCCCTCTTTGTCTCTATCGTCCCTTGACAGGCTTTACTTCTTGTCTTCAGCTTGTTTAAGAGGTCTGAATGCACGCACCTAGTGGTCGAAGCGGCAACAAGGACTGTCAGAGAATTTGTTATTTTATCCGATGTAAGTCCTTTGCTTCTGTTTTCCCCTTGATATCCCGTACATCACAAATCTGGGTTGCTGCATCCAGTCGGGCAGCCACGCACGCCACCAGTGACTAGGAATGTGCTGTCCTTAGTCACCTCTTTCTAGCTTTTGGTCTTCTGATTTGTCCTGGTTGCACACATCTGACCCGGTTGTATTGTTCTGAGCCTGTTTACTTTGTTAACAACACACACTATCAGCGGAAGGATTATTACCTGCCAAATATTGTCTTGCACTTCTTCATGTATGGTTCCTGGCCCTGGTCCGTCCTTCCCATGAAATGTCCTGGTTCTGATTGATCTTTAATTCCAATTCTCACGACCTGGATGATTCGCGTTGTTGCCTGATGCATGCCCCTGCGGGGCTTTGGGCAGAGGGTGGTTCTTCTGTATTATGCTCTTCATTCTTTATTGAGCCGTTTTCAACTTTGATCTTCTTCTTCTTCTTTTCTTGCTTGATTCCCCTTCCACATGTCCCTCCTCCTGAACTGTGTGGTCTTCGACAAGCTTTTTGTGGCGACATGTATAGGTCTGTATGGATGCTTGCTCTCTTTGGTTTAGAAGATTAACATGACATATCATAAATTCCTTCCACTGTGTTGACTTCACTCCATCCTCTGGTGCTTGTCGATGATCCGCAAAAAAACTCGTCTCATAGGCGACCAGACGTGCATTAAGGTTCGAAGTCATTTTGACAAAAAATTCTGAATCTATTTCGAAGAAGCCAGTGAGAAATGCTTCTTCGAAAGTTTGCATATATGTTGATGGCAAGAACATAATTCGAGAATAATATGCCATAAGTGTTAAGCGGCTTGGAATAGTAGATAGATAAAAAATGAGTGCTTCGGATCCTTGCGTAATGCTGATGAAATTCAAAAAAGTATATTTTGCGTGCTGGAAGACTTTGATTACTGTTAGTAGCATACTGAATATTTTATTGGTCATTTTAACTGCTAAGTCTGGGACCGTAGCGTATCTGGCAATCCAAAATTCCATTGTTTTTACCATATACTCTTCTGTTGGTAGGTAATTATGAGGCGGACTAGGTAACAATGCGTAATTCAGCCATTGATTATTGATGCTTCCCTGGCGCTGTCCTTCCCAAAATTGCGACCAGAAGCGTCTGCGGGGTACTGGGCAAAAAGATGGGTTTACCTGAAGCACATATGGTGATGCTTCCCACTGTACCCGTAGTGTTGGATTCTTTTCCAAAACTTTGCGTCTCCAAATGGGATCAGCCTTCTCAAATTCTTGTTGGGTATACTTGAATGTATCTTGGCTGAAGTGGAGATTGTGGTCCGGATCTTTAGTTGTCGTAGTCTTTATATAGTGTCGCGTTTGTTCTTTAAGCAGGCCATAGGGTACACTGAAAGGCTTCAAAATATGGTCTAAGTTTTTGCTTTCTATCTTAGCTTCCTTCATTACTTGAATGATTTGATCTCCAAATTCAGCCGTAAGCTGGGACACCAGTAGTGCCCTTTCCGATCGATTCAGTATTATGTTCAATGTGGACCTCCTGTGCCTCCCTTATCGGTGAATGATATGAGGGGGGAGAGAGAGGACGTACCTCAGTCTCCACAGTAGCCTCTGCAGATTTCGGAACTACTGGTGTCCCCTCAATTGTCTGCTGCGCTAATTTCTCTTGAAGCTGTTTAATGAATTCATCTTTCTACTTTATTTCTTTAGTAGCCTGTGCAATAGTATCCTTGTGTTTGAGAAGTTCTTTCGCAACGATATCAAGATGATCTATGTCTTCTTTACATTGCAGGAGATAACAATTCTCAGCTTTTTTCCATTTAGTTCTAAGAGCTGCAGTGTCATCCATGTACCCCTTTTCCCATTCGGCAATGGTGAGTTGCTCCTTCTTGAGCTGATCCTCATACTTAGCTATCTTTGTCTCCAATTCTTTGATATCTTTTTCTGGTCTTTCTTTAACATCCTTTGGCTGATCATGAGCTCTTTATTTCGATTTCTTAAGTTTTCTACTTCCTCCATGTATACCTTGATCTGTGATTCCAGTATTTTGCTATGGGCAGCCATTCGTGCCTTCTCAGTCTCGCTAGCTTCGTATTTTGTTTGTACTTCTTGCAGTTGTGCTTTTAATCTTTCGTTTTCTGTGAGAAGGGCGGTCATGAGCTCTTTATTTCGATTTCTTAAGTTTTCTGCTTCCTCCATGTATACCTTGATCTGTGATTCCAGTATTTTGCTCCGGGCAGCCATTCGTGCCTTCTCAGTCTCGCTAGCTTCATATTTTGTTTGTACTTCTTGCAGTTGTGCTTTTAATCTTTCGTTTTCTGACATTAAATCATTGCACTACTTTTTTGCTTCGTGGACTTCTTTTTCTTTGTTTCTGATGTGCTCTCTTTCTAATTTCAATTCTGCCGAAAGATTCTTACTCTTTTCTTGAAGCTCGTGCTTGTCCTGCATGGCTTGATCATAGTCTTCATCGGCCTCAAGCATTAGTGTTTGTGTGTCTAGTGTGGTTCAGATCATACCTTGTACGACATGCTTGAGTTGGGCAATTTCGACATTCAACCAAGTCCTTGGTATGCTCGGAGCTTCGCCGGTTTGCACATCTTTTCCCTGCTCCACATGGATGGTTTCGTTATGTGGTTGTCTAATTTGTAGATCTACTTGTGGTTCGTTTTCTTCTTTATCCACATCAATAGCTTTTGTGGTACTCCCTTGAAATGTGACATCCATGGGGGAGGGTTCTGCCACGACCCTTATCGGTGTGAAGGGTTCGTCTTCTTTGACTATCTCATCTTGAGATTCTTTCTTTGGCATCTTTATGGATATCTCACGCGGGGGTGTGGCCTCCTTGATATGAATAGTGGAGGTCTCATTAATTTTTATTACATGCGTACCTTCTTTGTTGGCGGCTATGCCTTCGCTATTGAGCTCTTGGTGGGTAGAGTTGTTATCCACTTTTATATCTTCTTCTACATTGTAATTTACAGCATTTAATTCCACCCATTGTCCATCATCCTTTGATTCACTTTGAATATCCACATTCAATAATGAAGTGTCGGGTTCTTCTTGTGCATCCGAGGATGAGCTTGAATTGTCCAACCCTAATTCTCTATAGCGATGGACTTTGGTGAGCTTCCTTTTGGCCTCTATGTCTTGTTGAGTTTGCTGATAATGATGCCCTTGCACAAGTAAATTGACTTGCCCTTCTATATATTGGTGCGTTTCTTCCAGGGCCCTATTTAAGTCTTCCGTTGTAATTGGTCTTTTCTCTTCAATTGATGTCTTCGGAAGTAAGTGCATCCTTTTGGTGGCTGGAACTTCCTCTTCTGCTTGCTTGACTTCCCTGTGTCTCTTCGTGCCTCTCATTCTGGGCTGAGAGCTAGTTTCTGCCTCTTCCACAATCTTGACTCCTCTTTTCTTTTTAGGAACAGTGGCGACTTTGGCATACTTCACCATGGCAGTTGATGATGGCATTTCTTGCAGGTGCTCTCGAATACCTAAAGCGTGGTACATCAATATTGTCAGAGCCACACTGCCATTGAGGAACGTTTTATTATTCCATTGCTTTTTTGCTTCGAATAACCTTTCTTGGATGTAAGGAGTCAGATTAATTTGATTGCCAATCTGCTTAATGGCGTGTGAGAGCAGTTGAACAATAATCTTTTGAGGGGCCGTGTACTGATGCATATTCGAGAAGCAGAAGTGTTGGTGAATAAGCCTCACTTCATCTTCTATGTCCACCCTGTTAATGTTTGTGAATGTTCTGGTCTTTGCGCCGCGACTCTCTTCTTTGACTATTGTAGTTCCATCCTTTTCCCATCCAAAGGCTTCTTTAATCAAGTCATGCGTAAATTGGATGACTACCCATTCACCTATTTTATCCATCACTCTAGCCTCAGGAACTAAGGGATCATGCAGTGCTGGCTGTAAGGTATTCATGACTTGAGTGCATCTTTGAAAGTTGGGCTTATAGATTGGCAGTTCAAAATATTTGTGTATGCTCGATCTCTTCATGGTGTCTATGATAGATGGGAGTCCATGTAGTACTCGGAAATCCTGGGACATGAGTAGACATTGATGATCTGTATCCATGATTTTGATGGTCGCCAGGAAGAGATACTCCCTAGCTGGTTGATCTTCTCTGAACCAATGTCCCTTTGCTTTGGTGATACTCTGTAGTGGAAATTCCAATACTTCCTCTTGTACTGTTGCTTCAGAATCTTCAGAAGCCATCTACACTTGTAAGGAAAAGTGCATTAGCTTTAATGGAAAGAAAAGCAACTTGTATTGTGCATTGCAGTGAGTTGGTGTCATTTCATCACTTCGTTCCCATGGTTCTATAAGTGAGATCTCTTACCACATCCTTTTATTTCTTATCTTGAAACAAAACAAGCGTTAGTATAGCCGAAGCATTTATTTATGTACATAGTATGTCCATTCCTAAGAGAGTTGAAGCTATGATCTAATCTCCATTGGAGAATGTGCACCATTAATTCTATTAGGTACATCCTATGCTGAATGCGTGGCCTTGTAATGTGACCCTACTATGCATACTTTAGGTGCATCCGTTGCTTCATGAGTGCAATTGGCGTATCCATTGTTCCGATGGTCCACCCCTTGCAGTCGCTTGGGTTTCCAAATCCATTTCATGGGCGCTTGGATAGGTCGATTTCTTTCTTTGATTCCTCGGGCTTCCTTTGTTTGTTTTGTTTCCTCTATCGTCCTAGTGATAGAGGTGTTTCCTTTCCCGTTTCTCGGATGACTGTGTTTTGGCTTTGTCATTTGCCGTTTCCGACGTAATGCTTCCTCCTGCGTGCTTATCTCCAGATTGGCTGCCTGTATTATCTTCTTGGGGATCCATATCTAATGTCATGCTCTCTGAGCTTCAATCAAAGGCTTGGGGAGCCATACTTGCAAGAGTCCTTTTGGTTTGGACTTCGGTGAAGCTGACTTTTTCATTTCTATTTTCTCCTTATGAGTTGATGCTGATGTTTGCTCTTTCTTCTCCTGATCTTTGCGTACCCATTGGTATTTGGCCGTTCTTTGAAGTAAGTATCTGAGTGTTGGATTCCATATTGCTGGTCCTTTTTCTGGGTGAGAAGTAGCATGAGAGTTGGTTTCCTTAGTGTCTGGTTGCTCTTCAACTGAATGGAGTGATTTTCCTTCTTCTTTGGAGATTTGAGGGTTTGAACTTTCTACTTCTTCTAGCTTGGTTTCTGAGATGGTGGGACTGGGATCATGTTTCAGTAGCTTTTCCGTGCATCTCCCTGAACTCTCGATGGTGGTGGGTTGGAATAAATTCTTATCTCCTAATAGACTAAAAATTTCCTTGTGCCCTATCTTGGCTGAAATGTATCCTTGAGCTAGGTTGATACTGACTTCATTCTGAATGATCCAATCTTGTCCTAGGATCAAATCCTCTATTAAATCCTCGTCTCTGCATGCTAATACTCATTGTTCCATGGAAGAATTTCCTAGGTGGAGAGACACTATCGTTGTTTCAATGCATTCTAGGGTTTGACCTCCAATTCCTCTCAATTGGGCTTTTGTGGGAATCATAATCATTTGCAGATCTTTTATGACCGTATTACGTATGCAACTAAGTCCTGCTCCTGAGTCTATCATTGCATCTATCAATTTGTATTCTGTCTTGCCGATCCCTAGGTTCAGGTAAGGCTGTGACATGTACGACTTCGTCGTGTTAGAGTCATGGACTTGGTAGTTGGCCATAGGGATAGGCTCTTCTCCTTGGAGATAGCGTTCATCTCGTTGTCTTATCCATTCTTTGCTTTTCTTAATGCATTCTAGGGCTTCTTGTCGGGCCTCCTCTCTAATCCGTTCTTCCTCTTTCTTCCTATTTTGAGCACCTACTGGACGTGCTAACATTTGATCCGTCAATGGCTCCATGAACCGTTTAACTCTGCATCCACTTATGTAGTTAGGAAGAATGTCTCCATCTAGCGTGGCTAGATTAACTGCTCCACTAGTAGAGATTCTATTGATGATCAAAGGTCCATATCCGCGTTTTTGTAATTTCTTGGCATGTTGCTTTAAGGTGTACACCAAGACTAAGCCTCCCTCTTTAAGTCCTTTGTCTTTTATATGTGCATCATAATATGCCTTTTGTCTTCTTTTAGCTGCATAGATTCCTGCCACTGCTTGTAACTTAGTTTCATGTAACTTCTCGATTTGGTGGAGTTGTTGGGATAACTCATGTCCGTTCCATTCATACTATTGGGCTACTCTCAATGTTGGGATTAAAAAATCAATTGGCAAAATTGCATTCTGCCCATACACTAAATTGAATGGGGTAGTTCCAATGGCAGTCTTATATGCTACTCGGAAGGCCCAAATTGCATGATGCAATTGTTTGTCCCAATCAGACCTCCCATTATTGACAATCTTTGTCAATATAGTACATAATACCTTGTTGGAACTTTTCGCTTGACCATTGGCTTGGGGATGGTATGGGGCTGATTTTTTGTGAATCACTAAAAATTCATTTATTAGGGATTCTATTACTTCATTAAGGAAGTGCGTTCCTCGGTCACTCACAATCTCAATTGGTAATCCGAAACGAGTGAATATATTCTCAAAAAGGAATTTAGCAGTGGTTTGAGCATTGTTCTTTCTAGTAGCTTTTGCTTCTACCCATTTGGTCAAGTAATCTGTGGCTACTATGATGTACTCAGCATGTGATCCTTTGGCTGGTGGGTTGATGGGTCCTATGAAGTTAATACCCCATTTCGAGAATGCTCTAGCGCAAACCATGGGTCTTAATGGCATGTCATCTCTCCGAATTGGGTATTTGGCTCTCTGGCATGTCTCGCAGCTTCGTACATACGTCTCCGCGTCCATATGTAGAGTTGGCCACCACAAGCCGGCAAAGAGGATCATTTTGACAGTTCTCTCAGTTGAAAAATGACCCCCTGTAGCACCTGCATGTGCCATCTCTAGTATGGGTAGATATTCTCCTTCATGTACGCATAATCGTAATTGGTTATCTTTTCCTCTCCTAAACAATTGTTTTCCCACAAGTACGTAATCCTTGCTCATTTCTTCTAAGGATCATCTTCTAGTTAAACTTATTCCTTCCTCATGCTCTCTGCTCTTTAGGAATTTAACCAATGTTTTACTCCAACTGGGTGCTATGGTTGAAAATGGTATGGACACATGATCCTTTGGGGTTGTCTCCTGGCATTCTGCACAATTACTCACGTAGTCATGGACATCCTTGGGCATGTCAGGCCAGTACACTGTCTTTTTAATTCCCGGATGGTTCCATTTATTAACTAAGTACAGTAAAGCCTGATGGTCTATAAAGAACTTGAATTTGTTGGCCAATAGATAGTGTCTAAATTTCTTAACTGCATAGACCATTCCTAATCCTTCTCGCTTGGTAGTGGTATAATTCCTTTCAGCTTGATTCAGTTGTCTACTTGCATAGGCAATTGGATGATCTAGCTTTCCTTCATCAGCCGGTTGGGCTAAGATACATCCTATTGCATAATTAGAAGCATCAACATGAATATGAAAAGGCTTGTTCCAATTGGGTGTTTTCAGAATTGGGGCCGTGCTAAGCCTCTTTTTTAATTCATTGAATGCTTTCTCGCACTCTTCTGTCCAAGTGAATTGAGTTAAGAGACCGTACAAGGGTTTGGCGATTATGGCATACATATGAATAAACCGATGGTAATATCCACAATCTCCCCTAAAGGCTTGTACCTCTTTCACATTCTTTGGTCTAGGAAGCTCTAAGATGACCTTGATCTTGTCCTCATCTATGGATATTCCATTTCTTGAGACTATGTGTCCTAAGATCTTCCCTTGTCTCACCATGAAGACACATTTCTCTGGGTTTAAGCAGACTCTGTATTGTCTACATTTATTAAATATCTTCCTCAACTCAGGAATATGATCGTGTCTTTGATTGGAGTATGTGCATAGGTCATCTACATATACTTCCATGCTCTTTTTCAGGAATTCCTTGAAAACATGACACATCAATCGTTGGAAGGTAGCAGGTGCATTAGTGAGTCCAAAAGGCATCACCCTGAAAGCATAGACTCCCCATTCGGTCACGAATGCGGTCTTATGTTGATCCTCAGTAGCAATAGCTACTTGGTTGTATCTGGAGAATCCATCTAAGAAGCTATAGACTTCCTTTCCTGCTACCCTTTCCAATAGATGGTCCGTGATGGGTAATGGGTAGCTATCTCGTATGGTGGTTGCATTGACTTTTTTCAAGTTAATGCACACCCTCAATTTTCCATTTTTCTTAGGCACAACTACTAAAGGCGATACCCACTTGGTGTGTTCTATCTCATATATGAATCCTGCAGCTAGTAGCTTGTCAATTTCTTCCTTAATTTTTGCTGCATACACCTCATTATACATATAAGGGCATTGTTTTGATGGTTTTGCATCTGCAGTCATTGGTATTCGATGAGAAAAAATATTGGGTTCTACACCCTTAAGATCCTTATATGTCCATGCGAACACGTCTCGATATTCTTGGATCAGCTGTATGAGTTCTTCTTCCTCCTTCTCTGATACATCTTTGCCTATGTAGGTGCATCGCTCTTCTCCGTCTTCCACTGTTACTACAATCTTTTTTGTTTGTTCTTTGTTGTCGTATGCTTCTCCATCTCTAGCCTCTCGTTTAGGCATTTGAATGGCTACCTTTCTCTCTTCTACTTCATATCTTTTAAAATGTTCAGGAACTTCAAACGAATCTGGATCAGTTCCTATTTTACTCATGTCTTCGGCTTGCTTTTGTACCATGGAAGTAGCTTCGATTGCTAAGATCTTGGTAGGTTCCTATTTCTCTCTGTTTTGAATGGTGTCTAGGTAGCTTTCTTCGGAATCGAATTCTGGTTCCATTTCTATACTCTCATATTCCTCTTTCCATTCTTTCTCCATGATTTCCCCTTCATCTACTTCTTGAAGGACAACCATATAAAGATTTACATCATAACCTTCCTCATCTATGCACTCGTTCATTGTCAAAACTTCCTCATTCACGCACACATCTAAGGTTGCTAGAATTTCCATCCATCCATGCGGTTCAAAGGTCTCATCTGGAAAGATTTGAGGCATGTACCCTGGGTCCTCTAGTGGTCGGTAGTTAGGATGTCCTATCGGCCACATTTTCCTTTTACTCTCCTCTTTCTTGGCTTCTTTGCACATCCATAACTGGGCATCCTCGTGCATCCAAGATTGATCGCTCGATCAAGCACTATGCATGGATAGGTCATCTTCCTCGTGTATGGGATTGCACTGCAGTGGAGGGACATCTCGATAAGCAAACATATGCAAGTTTATCTTGGTTGTATTTCCTTGATGTTGTAGGTACAATGAATCTCTTCCCTAGTCTTGCACTACCCGCATTTGTCTCATAAAGGGTCGCCCTAATATCATTTCGTAGTCGTTAGCTTTTTCAAACTTACAAATGGCTAATGTGTGTTCAAATTCTACTCCACATGTGGTTAATTTGATTCTTTCCAATATTCCTAAGGGTTTCTCCACATGCCCATCTGCTAATTGGAGCTTCATGTGTGTGGGTCGTAAGGCAGGTTTTCCCCATTTCTCCCAAATTTCCTTGGTGGCAATACCTACTCCGGCTCCTGTGTCTAGTATAGCCTTGGTCATGTACCCATTGTAAGTGACAGGTAGACACGTATTACCTTCGTCTCCTTCACTAAACTCTCCCACTTTATCAACTGGAATTTGTAATTTAGAAATGTTTTCTTTTCCTTTTCCTTCCTTTTCTTCCTTCTTTGGCTCTAATTCTAATTGACTTGCTAATTGTCTCCATAATTGTGGCTTAAGTTGAAGTAACTCTTCCACAGTCAATTTGCATTGTACTTTTGTTTTCTTTAGTTCCGTTAGATTGTGTGAACTTTTTTCTGAGTTTCCTTTTCCTTTTCCATGTACTGTGGGTGCTTGTATTATTATAGACTCCTTTTCGTATTCTCCCATGTAATTAGGTAAGGTTGAAACACTCAGGGTTTCCTCTCTATTTCTATCGAGTCTTGATACTTCCTCATATACTTCCTCCAGGTTGGTATTTGGTTGATAAACTTCCACATCTATTTCCTCAAAAGGAGGCTTCGATACTCCATTTTTCTTCCATTGTTCTTCTCGAAGTCTATTCCATAATTCCTTCGGCCATTCTGCCTCTAAGTCCGGTATTATTGACACAGGTTCATCTTGAATTTTCATTTGTTCACCTTTTTCATCCTTCCTTCTAAGTCCTTTACCTTTGGATTTGACACATTCTTGGTATTGATCATCTGTTATCCTTGTCTCTGGCAGAGTTGGGATAGTCTTTTCTAGGGTTGCTTGTGCCACCTCTATAAGCTTTCTACATATCGCTAGTCTTTCTTTTTCGAACTCCCCTTGTGGGTAAAGTTTTTCGTGTTGCTCTACATTCGGTCCAGTCTTAATTCTAGCTTGTTAAGCTTTCAGCCACATGTCTAAGTCATATGGTTTTGGGTCAGCTCGAATTGATCCTGGTTTCTCTATCTCCTGGATAAGTGGTGGCACTGGAATCTCCTCCCGGATCCTTTGTTCTTTATGCTCACTCTTGTTTTGGATTTGTTTTTTATTTTTTTGACTCTCATTTTTAGCCCATTTATCTTTGAGTTTTTCTCTTCTTTCCTTCCATTTTTGTGCTTTGGTGTTCTGGTACTCTCGCGTGGATCCTCAGAATCTTCAACTACTGAACTTTAGGGCTTACCGTTTTATCACTCTCTTGTTCCTGTTCTGGTTGTTTCCCTTTTTGTTGCCTTGTTTGAGCTCTTGTAATGGCTTTCAATGGCACATTATATTCCTTATCACTTCCAGATCCTTCTATTACTTCAATTACATTGATTGGTGCAGTATCTTGGACTTTGGTTGGATTCTTAGGACAGTCCCTAAAAAGATGTTCCTTTCCGCAATCGTTGCAATATCCTTCCCAAGTCCTAGGTGGTGGTGGATTGTAAGGTCGAGGGCACTCTCTAATAAAATGGTCTCCTCTGCATCTATAACACGGTCCTCTTGGTACAGGTGGTCTAATGGGTGGTCTCATGGGTGGTTGTGCTTTAGGAGCGGTATACATTAGAGTTGCGACCTCAGTGCCATAGCTTTGGTCATAGTTTTCATATCCATAATAAGCCGAATCATAGGTTGGTTCGTAATCTAACATATGGGCTTCATATGGGTAGTAATCTCCTGGTGGCAGCTCATATCTAGTGTTCGCTGATTCCACATTGATTGTTGATGATGCTGGCACTATGGCTCTCTCCAAATTTTCTTCTGGCTGGGCATACTTCACAGGTACTACCTGTTGAGGTTGAGACAGTTGTGGTCCTAACACTGGTTGTGGTGGTGGATACGGTGCCTGTTCATATGGTCTTGGTATTCCTGCTGGTGTTGGATAGGGATTGTATCTGGGCATCTCTCTGCCTTGCTCTCTAGGTGGATATCCATATGGTCGATACTGTGGTGGTTGGAATGGTCGTGCCTGTCTATTGAATGGACAATTTTAAGTGGTGTGATTAGTGTACTTTTGTTCTATGTGGCAGTACAAAGCAGTTCCTGGTTGGTGCTGTCTGTTGTATGGGTATGTTTGATGTGCATCGGTCCCTCCTCGCACACACATGTGTGTGGGGTGATCTCCTGCACATAGACTACATCTTCGTAGCATAGGCACTCTTTGTGCTGGGTGTTGGTAAGTTCTTTGTCC
>CM035408.1:93879015-93881515 GCA_020310875.1 Ceratopteris richardii | reverse complement strand
ATTATGTAGGTTTTTTGTTAAGTTGAACTCTACAATCAAATGCTTTCCACTCGCACATACTATTCATCTTATTCAATTTTGTGGGCTCAAAAGTAAGCTCCATTTTGATCTTGGCAGCAAGTTCACCAATCAAGTCAGTGTCCTTGTCAGAAAGAAATGTTCAGCTCATCTATTTATTAGAAAGAGTGACAGCATTCTCCACCTATTTCAGCTCCACTTCCTATGCTGAGAAGCAGTTCAATGGAAGCATTTACCTCAATACATGCCACGCTAGAGCTAGACAATGATGATGCACGTATTCTTTAAGAGGGTCCACCGATCTGTCCATAAAGAATTGGAGTGTTGAGATGCACTAAGTTGCACAATATACCATTGTTGCTCAAAAGCTCTTTCTTTTCTGAAGGGTAAAAAACACAATGAATGTATGGATGGGAGGGAGTGATTAAGAGGTTATGAATTGAATCTACAGTAATGATGGAGAACTTGAACTTGATAAATTGAAACCTTAAAAAATAGTCTATGCTCTGATACCATGTTGGAATGAAAAAGAAGACTTGTACTCTATTATTAATCACACACTAATCAAGCTATGGAAGCAACAAAAGATTAAAAAACATGATGAACTCAATAAATGAAAGTGCTTATATGAAATGCTCTTTGGGCATGACAACTCCATGAAGAGAGTGTGGAGTCCCTTGACAAAGAGCTAAAAGTGAATGAGTGAGTGAGAAATGAAGAGAGGTCCTCCTTATATGGAGTAGAGGGTAAAGTACGAGCTATATGGAATATTATGAGTTTGCATTAGAGTGCATGAAAGTGTATGAGAGGATCCCTTGCATGTGAGATTAAATGGATGCATGAGAATGAACGTGAATACAAAAGGGTAGAGATGGACATTTCCTCATTAATCACCCCTTGAAACTAAGAAAATGTGTGTTTTTTTCATCTAGATGGTTGAGTATTGAAGGTCATGAACATTAGTAAAAGGTTAATGTTGGTAATTTATTTACAAATTTTGTATTTGTATGCTTTATGATAATTGATTATTTTTCTGTAGTAGCCAAGTTTGATACCTTCACCATTTAATTCCTTTATTGAAGAATATACCTTTCGGGGACCAAAGGCTATCTTTTCTCTCCCCTTGTTTTTATGTACATACATACATATGTACGTATGTACACACATGTTTTTGTAGGGTCTCCTTTTTATGATTTTATTATGTACAAAAGACTGAGTGGCTGAATACACAAAGGTTTTATCCTAGCCATTAAAGCATAAGATCAATGAGTTGAAGAACATGCTCTCTAAAGTTATTTTCTCAAATATCCACATATTTACGGATACATATATATTTTCTGTATTTGTGTATTTATGTATGTAAGTTCATGTGTTCTTTCTGGTGGCATGGTCAATTTCATGCTCTTATTGATGTTTATGGCCAAAATTTTTGTGTTGGTGATTTTGAGTTGGGGCATGTCTTATCCAGCTTTTTCTTACATTGTTGATGTGTGCATGTGTTATAAACTAGCTTGGCGATTGAAGGTTGACATCCAGCTAACACCATATTAGAAGCTTAACCTAGTGGTTAAGTCTCAAGAATGGTAAAGAGGTCTTGGTCTCAATCCCATTGGGGAGAGTGTTTTGCCAAAGACTCTCTAGAGCCTTTTACAAGCATCCACTCAAATTAGAGTCAACTCGAGTAGATTGAGACACATGGTAGACTTATCACATAGTGGACTTGAGTGGGCTTGGACACCCCATGTGAGTAGACTCCAGAAGACTATGACACTTGTTTGGATGTGCTTACACACGCACATGGTACCCCAAGTTAACTTGAGACTATCCCCCTCGTTCAAAAGCTATATAAAGACATGGTTGGGAGGAGAATGCAACTTCATCTCTCGTGGTTTGTCATATTGGTATCAGAGCCAGGTTTGAAGCTCTCATGGAGAGCTCCGAGATTGTTACACAAAGCTGTCTTCTTGAAGATAGACTGTCGAAGGAAATATAATCTTCTTTGTCCTTGAGCAGCTCCGTGGTGTCTATTCGCCTGTTTTTCTTCTCTAAAAAAATTCATAGGAGGGTTGAAGGTGTTCAAGCTTCACAAAGTGCCTTAGACATGTGCATCACAACCATTGGAGCTTCGTTCCAGCCACGGTGTCCCTCCATGCAACCAGACTGCCAGCCTGCCTGTGTGCATTGCGAAGGTGTCGACAGATTTGGAGATTTCAGCCGCTCCTCCTCTTTGCTTAGAAGGGACTGCAGCTTTGCCCGCATAGTCTGCTTTTCTCCCGCTTGGCATCACATATGGGATTATGCGTCTTCTCTCAGCCATCGCATGAACTTTCTCCTAGACCTCTCTCTTTTCCAGCTATCCACCTTCATTTCCAGCCTTAAATGAAGCTAATCGTCTTCACACCTTCGAGCTGGTGATGGCAATGTCTTTTTTTCCCCTCTGCAAGTACACCAAGATGACCGAGAGTATAAGAGTCTAAGCTTC
>CM035408.1:93856515-93874015 GCA_020310875.1 Ceratopteris richardii | reverse complement strand
TAATGTTCATACAGCACTAATTGAAGCATTCAAATATGGTAGTAATAATACCAGGCACGTAGCTGAAAAAGCTTTGCAGTGCCTTAATAAAATACCCCAATTTTCTGGTGTATACCAAACTCAGAGATTTTGAGCAGATGAGGCTTAAATTCAATGGTTTGCCGTTCGTAAAGCTTCCACTCAAATTGCTACTTCAGCCATACATTGTATTTTTATTCTTTATGTATATGAAATGTTCTAGTTTTTTTGTCCTGAGCAAGAAAATGTCTCAACAGTTCAGCTTCAACATCGTTCCCATTGTTTTCTATTCTTTTGAAATAATAAATACGAAGTCATTTGCAGTTATCAATTATTGGCAGTTCTTGACAGGTTATCAGTATACCAGATGCTGCATCATAAGCTTCTCAATATTTGATATAGGGTATTTGGTTTCTGTATGTTGTCTGAAATTTTCTTTTTTTCCTTTCCTTTTTTGCAGCCTTTTGAATTTTATTAAATAAAAATGGGACTGATTTTCTTTTTATATTACGTAAAGAAAACAAATATCCTGGAGGTCATAGTTTCCTAGAAATCAGTACGAATTTACATAAGGTCACGAGGTCACAGACAGGCTGTACTGATTGCCTAGGAAAATAAGAGCAAGGATGAAATGGAAAGGTGGCACGTAAAGGATGAAGCAGATGGTGGGTAATATATCCTTCAAGATGAGGCAGAGACTTCAGCATCGTTCCTTGACAAGAATGAACATTCAGAAAATTACACCGACATTGAAATCTTCAGTGTTTTCAGTGTTTTCCGGGGGATGGTGTGTTTTGAAAAGAGTATGGCATTTTTGTCTTTCCAATATATCAAAATGAAAAGATAAACATACCAAATTTTGTGGTAAGGAAATTTCGAATTTGAGAAACGTAGTAACAGTCCTCTCATTGAACTGTTTATTCATAAATTGCTTTTTGGTCTGCTAGTTATTTTGGGACGATCATAGATCTTCCTGTTTGATAAGTGCTAGGATTACTGGAGTACCCTTTTTACTTTAAGAGGTTTATACTCAGCATTTGGTTATCTTCCCTAAAATACTAAAGGTGCTTCTATTTGTACTTTTTTGGGATTGATGAGAGTAAGCGCTAGGATTATTAAGAGTACTTGTTTTCGGCTTTAAGATGTTTGTTTCCACCGTTTGGTTATATTCTTCATATTTCTAGAAGAGCTCTTTCTCCTTGATGTCATGCTCGGTTCTTCAATCCAACTCCAATATCCAATGCTGGAGTAATTACAACTCGTGTTTGTTCTCATTGAGATCCTGTTTTTCCTTCAAACTTAGTATGTAATAATTTTTTTTTGAGGATCATTTCTTGATGTTGCAATTCTTAAAAAAGCAATATAGCTTGGTATCCGCAAAAATCTTCTTTGACTTTTGGTTAGAGCTCCAGAAATGCTATACATGTAATTTTATGTTCTAACTTTTTAAACTGGTCTAGTGAGTGAAGATTCTCTTTTAAAAAAAAAGAAGATTAGTCGCATTCTCAAGGGTGATTATATGAACACAATGGGAAAAAGTCAAGTAGATAAAATAAAAGATTGAATAGTTTTGAGTGAAACTTTCCTAGCATTATTGTATGCTAATCCTTGATGGTTTTCTAAATTTATATTAGTGGTTTTCTTCTACGTGTTTGGTGTTGTTGACAGGGAAATGTATTAAAGCATTTTTTGAGTGCTAAAAGGTTCAATAGAAGGGAAAATACTACATATCGAACAAGGATACTATGTGTGCTACAGATAAACGTTCTGCTATAGATAAATTTTCCTTTATCAATGGAAATCCCTGCATTTCTTATTTCCACGAGATAATTATATTTGAGCTCAATGAGCCTATAGTTGTTAAAAATGCATTTTTTTGGTTTTATTTACACACTATCTTCTAGTGTTTCTAGGTGCTGCGTTGATTTTATTTCTTATTATTTTCAATAATCTATACTCCTATATGATGAAGAAGAGGTCTCAAAACTCTATTTAGTGGGATAAAGATTACAATTTAGAATCTGTATTTCCTGTTGTGGTGAAAGTAAAGGTAAAATCTAAAATCTAGATAAAGCACCTAGTTAGAACTTCATATGCAATTGAGATGATTGGTTTCCATTCATGATGAATCTCATAGTGTAACATCAGATATACATATATTGTTGACCCGAGTATATCACGTCGTCTAATTCGTTTAAGCTAATACCGGTAACCGGTTTTCGGGTTAGTTAACCGGTAACGGTATTAGCTTAAACTACGAATGTTTACGTTTACCGTTCCCTTTGGGCCTAATCGATTAAGCTAATACGTTTACAACACGTAAACTTTAGCACTTTCCAATCGCTGTCTTCCTAAAGAATAAAACTGTGTATGTCCTTCAAAGGATTAAAAGGTTGAAATTCGTGGATGCATGCTCTTTGAATGTGTATACATTGGTACTAATTGAAAATCTACTACCTTTGATATGAATCATCAAATGTGTCTCTACGTGCTATTGTATTGAAATTACAAATTCTGTAATCCAGGGTAAAAGAGGATTCCGATTAAGGCTGTGCATTTTCTACTCTAGCCTTTAAAATAGATTCCCCTTCTATGTGGTTGTTAGACTATGTTCCTTCTTTGTGTTTGAAGCCACATAAGCAGTGGTACATCTCTATGAAACAAAATCACACGGATTAGTTTGCCTTGGTAATCCATATCACTTTGATGTAATTTTTTGGGTATTTGGTAATCCATATCACTTTGGGTGTAATTTTCTGTTTACAGATGGTGTGCAATTTAAATATGCGTTACATGTCTCATAAATTTTAGCTCTTAAAGTGTGATAGTAGTTGGCTACCTGTTTCTTCTTTACATCAAATTGAATATTGAAAGGAAATGTGATTGTTTCTAAATGGAAGCAAGCATGGTTCCCTTTTGTTATGATGTTTTTGTTAGAAGCAGCACTTATTAGAGCTCAGGGCTCCTATTTGACGTGGTCATTTCGGAAGTAAAAGTGGCACCAAAAGTAACATATCTTTTTAGGAATTTTTGTTATTTTTATATGTTTAAAATTTTTGAACACTTACCGATATGAAAAACTAGAAACACATTGATCCTTGTATTTAAGCATTCGGTCTTCTTCATTTGGCCTTGTGGTATATGTTCACTAAGTCTTTACATGATGCACTTTAATTTATCACTTTTGGGGGTTTTTATATGGAGTGATTACTTTCTTTCATCTTTAAAAATGATCTTACTGCATTAGAAGTGAAAAATGCACTATGCATAAGGCTTTGTACTTCGATAAACAAGTGAATATATAGTGAATATATTTCTCAACATTTCATTTATATATTCATGTCTAAAGAAATTCAAAAAGATCTTGTATATCCTAGTACTATCCAAGATAATGTATCCTTTATGTTATATCATACAAGCATTATATAAGTTTTTTCAGCAAAGTGATGTTAATCATCATCAATCTATTACAATCCATCACTTGGAACTACAAAAATTACTAAGTGGGAAATTTTATGAACAATTAAGTCATAAATTGTGATACATCAATAAAATCATGTTCCTAAGAATCTTGATTGAATTTCAAATTTGAATTCAAAAAATACAGTTTCTTGCAAATCAACTATATGCTAAGTTGCAGTATGGCTCTCAAAACATGAACAACAATCAAAAGTAGTGGCAAAATTTTGATTCGATCAAGATGCATGGTAAAGGTGTTGATATATTTCAGTAACGATGCATGTAAAAACACTTAGGACCACCAGGGCACTTTTTTTCCCTCTTTAGGAGGTTTTTCCCCCGATTTGTATATACACCTATAACCCTAACGGGTCACTTACCTTTGTACATTAACTTGGTAATACATTTTGTATTATGTTGTGCTCCAAGCTTGTTCTTCTTCCTTGTGCTATTCGTGTGCTTCCATAGACCTTTAACTCCAACAATTGGTATCAAAGTTGGTTGCCACTTCATCGAGAGAATCACCGACATCCCTCTGATCAGTCTTATAATCACAAAAAAATCAGTGAGCATACTTAATGTGATTAGGAGTTCAAAACAATATTGCTGTGTGGTGTCAAAATTTTGATATGAGCTCATTTCAACCTCTGAACACACCATTGCATTGACTGTGTAGGCAATTTCATCCTTTGCTTCCAAACATATATACATGTTTTAGTTTGCTAGTATAAGCGCCTCGAAGTCTTCTTCAGGTTTAGCAAAGCTCGATGGGGTGTTTTTGTTCAAATTTTTGAGATACAATCAATTTTCTGCATTAGGGTATTTAGTCACTAGCCATGGCTAAAAGCAATGATGTATTCCATATGTTGGCTGTTGAGGATAAGTTAAATGGTATTAATTACCCATTGTGGGTATATATGATGCATCATGTATTGGTAACAAAAGGGCTATGGAATATTATGCAGGGTGTTGAAAAACATCCTACTACACCTGCAAATAAAGTTATTGAAGGTGATGTAGATGGCATCGAAGGTGATGATATTCAATCTCCTAATCGTACTGCTGTTTCTACTATACCTAGTGCACAAAAACTTCGTTGGGATGGAAGAGAAGCTCAGGCACATGCATTGATAGCTTTGTCTATCAAATATGCAATTATCCCTCACATTCACTCCTATAAGATAACAAAGGATGCTTGAGATACACTCACAACTTTATATCAGGAAGAAATAAGGCTGGTATTGCTCACATTTGAAAATAATGGGAAAGTAAGCATATGAATGAAAGAGATTCTATGGAAATTTTTTTGTCAAAGATCAAAGATTTGAAGGAGAAGTTTAGTTTTTTTTTTGATGAATTCTTGCCAGATACTTGACTTATGTAGACTATTCTTAACGATCTTTCACATTCATATCAAAGTTTTACTTCTACTCTTTGATTGATGATGAAAGGCAATACAAATGCCTCAACATTTGAGGAGTTAGTCTCTGTTTTGTTGCAAGAAGATCAGTCGAGGTAGAACAAGCTGATTATGCATGTTGCAGATCAAGATTTCTTAGCTAGTTGGAAGGGCAAATGTAAATGGAGCTCATCCAATAGTAAGTAAACATTTGCTAATGTTGCATAGTCAAAGAAGGAAGACAAAGATGAGAAGAAAACAAGAAAACAAAAACATTTTTGCAAATATTGTAAGGCAAATGATCATGTCATAAAGATTTGTCTTAAACTAGCTACAAAAGAGGCAACAAAGAAAGAGGTTGGAATGCTTCGTGCAGAGGCCTCTACACCTAAAACATAGTGTGCTAATCTTGTTTAGAATGAAGAATGGGCATTTACTATTGCTTTTAGCTATGACCCATCTTCTCATGAGCAATGAATGTTTGGAGTAGACTCCGATGTTTGGTATTTTGATAGTGGGACAACCAAAAATATTACCTCACAACGCAATTTCTTCAGTTCACTTGAGCCTGCCCCTATAGGAAGCACTATCACATGTGCTAACAACTCTTATCCTATAATGGGACTTGGTAAGATTATTCTGACTACTGCTAATGGAAGTTCTTTCATATCATTAGATGCTTTATATGTCCCAGGGATCAAGAAAAATCAGTTGTCAGTTTCACCATTAGCCAAGATTGGCTTGGTTGTCAAATTTGTTGATGACATATGTACAATTCATGATATATTAAATAGCGATGTTATTATTGCTTTTGGAATTTTATGTCATGGGTTGTATAAGCTTTTGGATGTGTAGTTCAAGATTCTTAAGCTATCTCCGATGCAAATCTTTGGCATGCACACTTTGGTCATCTGAATTTAGTTAGTTTGCTTTGCCTACTAAACTTGAAAATGGTATTCTCTCTGCCCAAACTTGAGGCACCTTGTAAACATGCATGTGAAGGTTGTATTTTGGAAAAAATGCAACATTCCTCCTTCCTAAAAGATGGTTAAGTTCGAGTTGCTAATAAATTGCAGCTTGTTTATAATGATGTTTGTGGTCCTATGCAAACACCTTCGTTTGGGAACTAGCTTTACTTTGTGACCTTTATTGATGACTTCTCCGGGCATGCATGGGTGTATCCATTGAAAGAAAAGTCCAAAGTGGTTATGTGCTTCAAACAATTCTTGGTTATGGCTAGAAATATGTCAGCATGTAATATGGCATCTTCTATTTTTATCGAGGGGGGAATACATGTCTTTTGATTTTAATGCATTTTCGATGAAGCGTGGGATAAAACATCAATGTATAGTGTCGTACACACCTAAAAAAATGAGTTGCTAAAAGAAAGAACAAGTCACTTAGGGAAATGATGAGGTGTATGGTCAAAGGTTAGGCTTTACAACATAGCTTTTGGTTTGAGGTTGTTATGTGTGTCGTATATGTACTTAATAGTTTTCCCACCAAAGCATTGCAATTGATCACTCCATATGAGTCTTGGCATGGTTGCTACCATTTTTTGCTTATCTGGGTGTATTTGGTTGTCTCACATATGCAGTAGTGCCTGAATAACAATGCATGAAATTGGATGATAAACTAGTGAAATGTATTTTTGTTAGGTACAATTTGAAAAGCAAAGATATCAACTGTATCATCCACAAACTAAACACATTCTAGTTAGCCATGATGTTATTTTTGTGGAAGATGCAATTCAACTATTACCTTCATGTACAAAGAGACATCATCTAGCTCAAAGGTTATGTATAGCACTTTGTTGCCTCTTTTTACAGGTGGACAATCAAGTGCTGGTCCAAATGAGGTAACTTCTCAACTTTTAGAGGTTTGAAATGATACTGGATACGATTCCATTTCTGATGCAGATTTACATGATGCACTTATTGATGAGAGGGTTGACATAGAAGAGGCAAAAACTATGGCTAAATTGCTAGTCCAGAATTTGAGAGATAGAAAATTAGATGCACCTTTGTAATATTGTAACCATTCAGGCACTCATTGTGCTTCAATTGCATCAGATTGCTATGCAATGACTGGCTCTAGTCTTTGTGATGAGAGTGGGCATGTTTCTTTTAATGAAGCATGTGATTCAAAAAATTGGATGCCTGCTATGCAATCAAAATATGATGCTATTATGAAGAATGGTTGTTGGAAGAGATGGATGGATACCTCAAGGAAGTGAGGTGGTACTGCCAAAACCTGCTTTGTACCTGCCCTATTTCACTTCAAGTTTATGTAATAGGCCCGCTTAGCTTGCAAATGACACCAAATAATTACCTATGTACTTTAGAGATGATGTTTCAAACAATTAGATCAAAACAAATTACTTTGCAAATAGCTAGTCACTCAAAACTTGCTATTTTGATCTTGACACCTGCTTGATATTTTGCTTAGTGCTCATAGTATAGTAGCAATTGATAAAAATCCTTTTGAGGGTATCTAATTAGCTTAGATACCTAATGATTACAAGTGGAATCACGTAAAGTGATGAACCATATATTGAGAAATCAATTTAGCAATTGAATGCTTACCCTCAACTTTTCAGGGACTGAGCCGAGAGTGACTAGAGAGCACTTCGACACAGATTTCTCCAAATTGGCTGAACCAAATGCCTTCAAATTTTGAGACCTAAAATATACCTTGATCTGGTTCCAATAAGCTATAGAACATGAAAAATGATGGAGATATCACTGAGATATGGTCATGCAAAGTTCCCTGTTCTGAGTAGATATAGCAGAGAAGTCAACATATGTGATCAATGAAATGTATGTATTATAACACATGATTTTACAAGATCATTGGCATTATGATGATGCCTAATGTAGTGGGATGAGTGAGAAGTAGTGTATGATCCTCAACCTCTACAAATGATCAGAAAATGAGCTCCAAGAAGAGGCCTTTTGGGCCACGAGATTTTCAAGTCCTTTTATAAGGATCTCTTCATTCAAATTTGAATTTGAATTCAAATTTGGCTCTATCTAAAAGTGACTCCTATGATTGAGGACTCATTATCTCTTTGAAACTCGTAACTTATTATTCTCCTAACTCCACAAGATATGTGGATTACAAGATTCTCTCAAATAAAACAACTTTTACAAGAGTTAATGATCAAGCAATTACAAGATAAGGTTCTCATGCATGTTCAAGTAGTTACACATATTTGCTTCTATGCCTAGCCAAGTGTGATGGCTTGGATATTTGCACCAACTGCTCCCCCTCAAGACAAACATCTTGGCTTGTGCTTCTTCATGAGTCTTCTTGAATGTCCTGCAATCCAATCATACTTTTAAACCTGCAAAGTTTGGTACCATCAAGTGCTTTGGTTAATGAATCTGCACATTGCATATTTGTGGACACACATGCAAGTTGAATCTCCTTGCTCAATAGCTTTTCTCTAACATAATGATAGTGTACTTCTATATGCTTGGTTCTTGCATGGTAGATAGGATTTGCTGCAAGATGCAAGGAACTTGTATTGTCACCAAAGATCATACGTGAGTGAGTGTTAAGTCCCAAATCTGAATATAGCAATCTAATCCATATGGCTTCTTGTGTAGCACTTGCTAATCCCCTGTATTCCGCCTCTATTGAAGATAGAGCAACAATAGGTTGCTTCTTGGAAGACCATGTAATGGACTTGTCACTTGCAAAAGAAAGATATCCAGAAGTACTCCTTCTATCATCCTTACATCCTGCCCAATTTGCATCTGAGTATAGCTTAATGTCCAAATCTGATGTATATGGAAAGTAAAGACCTTGACTTTGAGTACCCTTGAGATACTTCAAAATCCTTTTAGTAGCTTACAAGTGAGGTGCTCTAGGTTTATGCATGAATTGACTTAGAACACTTACTCCATAAGCTATCTCAATCCTTGTCAAGGTTGCATAGTTTAGACTTCCAACTATGCTTTAATATCATTCAATGTCTTCAAGAAAATCACCTTCATGAGCACTCAATTTATGATTTACCTCCATAGGGGTGCTAGCTACCTTTGCATTCTCCAAGTGGAACTTCGTCAACATGTCCTGCACATATTTCCTTTGAGTGATATAAATTCCAAAATCAGTGTAGACTAACTCAGAAATCCTAGGTCATTGATTTTGAACTCCTACATCATTAGGTTCTTGATTTGTTTGATGCCATTGGCATCACTACCTGTAAGTATGATGTCATCAATACACACATAAGTATATCATTTCTGAGTTGCTTCTCTTGACAAACAGAGAAGAATATGCCTTGCTCATCATGAATCCCTGATCTTGAAGGTATGTAGTTAACCTATGGTTCCATGCCCTAGGTGCTTGCTTCAAACCATAAAGAGATTTGTTCAATTTGCACACATAATTTACCTTGCTTGGATCTTCATAGCCAGGAGGTTGAGCCATGTAAACCTCCTCTAAAATCCAGCCATTGAGAAAAGCATTTTTCACATCCAATTGATACATATTCCAATTCCTAGATGCAGCCACACTTACAAATACTCTGATGGTTGGCATTTTAGCCACATGTGAAAATGTCTCTTCATAATCAACTCCTTGGGTTTGTGCAAAACCCTTGGCCACAAGTGTAGCTTTATACATATTTATGGATCCATATGAGTTCCTTTGATTTTGCAAATCCATCTAGAACCAATTACCTTCATTGATGCCTTTTTGGGTACTAGTTCCCAAGTATCATTCTCATTGAGTGCTTCTATTGCTTCATCCATAGCTTCCTTCCATTCTATCTTGGTGCTTGCTTCTTCATATGAAGAAGGTTCCTCAAGTGATAAATCTTTAGCAAGATAAATGGAATGCTTAGTAACTTACAAAGTATCATGCCCATATCTGATTGGCTTCTTACTCTCCCTTTGTGATCTCCTTAGAGATTGGTTGGATGATTCAGGTAAGTCTTCCAACCTCTTCATCTTGGCCTTGCCTTTTGATTTCCATGCTTTGAACTCTTCTAGGTTGATGGTGTCCTCATCATCTGATTTGATGTCTTCAATTGTACTTGGCTCCTCCTTGGTGAGGCTTGGAAATTCCTCTTCCAAGTCATATGGTAGCTTGACCTTTTGCATTCACTTTCAAACCAAGAATCATTCGCATCAAACACAAAAGCTCTACGGACCATAAATCCTTTGTTGGATGCATTATAAACCCTGTGTCTTTTCTAATTTAAATAATACCCTATGAAGATGCACTTCTATGCCCTTAGGGTCTAGCTTACCTTTGATTTGAGATAGAACATGCACATAAGCAACACATCCAAATATTCTGCAATGATCAAGTGATGGTATCCTACCATGCCATGCTTCATATGGGGTCATCCCATCAAGGGATTTGTATGGAAACTTGTTAATAAGATAAGTGGCAGTAGAAACACTCTCTGCCCACAAATAATTAGACAATTTCTTTTCATTAAGCATTGATCTAGCTGCTTCCATAATCAACTTGTTTCTCCTCTCTACTACCCCATTTTTCTCAAGGGTATACCTTGTAGTAATCTCCCTTTTGATACCTCTTTCGTGCAAAAATGCATCAAATTCATTGGAGAAGTACTCACCTCCTCCATCTGACCTTATCCTCTTTAGAGTTCTTGCTGTTTGATTTTCCACAAGTGCAAGATATTTCTTGAAGCAACTGAACACTTCATCTTTATGTTTCATAAGTACAAGATATTCCACCTACTGAAATCATCAATGAACGACACATAATACCTTGAGCCTGAAATTGAAGGGTCCTTGCTTGGTCCCCACACATCTATGTGGACAAGTTCCAAATAATCTTCATGCATATAGCCTTTCTTTGTAAAGGGTAGCCTGTGTGATTTACCAAACGGACAAGCACCACATTTATAGATCATATGTTGCTTGGATACATTAGGTATCCCAAGCACACATTGATCTCTACATATTTGCTTCAAGGTTCTCTCACCAATATGCCCTAATCTTTTATGCCAAATCCCAAGCTCAGATAATGTTTGATCCTTTGTAATTATAAAGTGCAATGTTTCTAGTGTCCTCAAGCTCAAATGTAAATAATCTACATGTTTTTTCTCCCTTGGCAATTCTCTTGAATCCATGTTGGGAGTCCTCCACAAAAGCTCCATATTTGTTGAACCTAACCTACAAAACCTTTTCCACTATCTGTCCAACAATCATCAGATTCTTGGTGATAGTGGGTACATAAAGAACCCTGCTCAATAGGTTTCTATTCCCATCAGAGGTTTTGACATTTCCTACCTTGACCACTCAATGCTTAGTGTCATCACCTATTTGTACTTGGTGCTTTCCATTGGGTTCCTCAAGATCAGAAAGAAGAGCTACATTGCCTGCTACATGGTTTGAGCATCCTGAGTCAATATAGAAGAGGTGCTCATCATTCATACCTTGTTTTGAAGTCATGTTCATAATAAGAAGGGAATCCTCTTGATCCTCTGTGTAATTGTTGAAGTCCTTTCTTGATTTGTATCCTCCTTGATAATTGTTTTTGTAATTATGGTTGTAGCCTTGATTATGGTTGAATCTTCCTCTTGATTGTGAGTAGCCACCTCTTTGATATCCTCTTCCTTTCTGATTCTTGAAGTTCCTATAGCACTCATCTGTAGTGTGATTAGACAATCCACATATGTTGCATGGGGAAGAGTTGAAAGGTCTCCTCCTACCTTGCTTACCTCCTTTGCCCCTTCCTCTTGAATTCCTACCTCTCCCCGCATAGTTAGCTTGAGAAGTAGTACCTTCATCCTCTACTTTCTTGCTCTTGCCTTTATCTTTAGTCTTTCCTTTATCTGTGTATAGGGCAGAAGAGTTGTTAGCTCTTGATGGTTCTCCATTTTTTTTGAGCTTGGCTTCATGGGTAAAGAGTTGTCCCATGAGTGTGGTAAGATCTAGAATCTACATGTCCATGTATAAGTCCATAGCAGTTGTGAAGGCTTCCCACTTATCATCTGGCTTGATGCCATTGATTATTTGTCTCACTATTTGCTCCTCTTCAATCTCCTCTCCTATGCTTGCCAATTGATCAGCCACATCTTTGACTTTGGTCACAAACTCTGAAACATTATGCTTGGGTTGCTTCCTTTGCGTAGTAAACTCAATCCATAATTGATTTTTTCTAACTCTTGTATTGGAAGAAAATGTTTCTTCATATTTGGTGGAAGAAAGTTCCAATATTGGTTCCATCCTATTACCCAAGAAAGGATAACCAAATCATGTGAAAAGAAATATTCAAAAATAATTTATATTGGACTCCTAATATTTTTCTCAACTTGAGCTGCATCTCGAAGAGTATCAAATGAAGCATACAGATGATTCAAATCTAATGTTTTGATAGTATTTCTTAAAATGTACATGCATTCATTTCAATGAATTTCTTTTAAATTTTTTGAGAAGCAACTGAAAAATTGAACACAGATATTTGGTCTACTTTTCCAAAAAAACAGAATTCAAACAATCTTTTTATACTTTTTAACATCTACATCGTGTACAATAATGTGTTGGGAGCTTAAGGTTTAGCGACATAAGCATGCTAGCAACATTATAATCC
This sequence comes from Ceratopteris richardii, assembly GCA_020310875.1. Lineage (NCBI taxonomy): Eukaryota > Viridiplantae > Streptophyta > Polypodiopsida > Polypodiales > Pteridaceae > Ceratopteris > Ceratopteris richardii. Next base: position 93,861,558 of record CM035408.1, on the reverse strand, counting down.
TTAATAAAGCTCTGAGGATTTATGTAGAATATTTTTGTTCTAATGTAAAAACTCCATCTCCTCTTTTCCACACTTAAACTTTGTGAAGTATATGAGTAGCTCTAGATCTGTCATTTAAAAATCAGATCTAAGGCTAGCATGAGTTTGTTTGATGAAAATTTCCTTGTAATGAGAAAGTCATCTTTACACTAGATGAATTCCATGAGTTTGTTTGTGGATTCTTTCAATGGTCCCATGATTTTTGCTATAAGAGCCATGTAAAAACGACACTCTTTACCATACGATCCATGTCAACAATGTGTCATGACATTATTGGTTGCTCAATCCTCCTCGATCTTTGCAATCCATTTGAAGATGACTTTGACTTGGGTGTTACAAAAACCCTAAATCCTAAAAATTCCAAAAACCCTAAAACCCTAGAAACCCTAAAACCCTAAACTCATAAAACCTAAAAACCTTGAAATTCTTGGAAACCCCAAAAACCCTAAACCTTAAAATTCCTAGACCCTAAAAACCCTAGATCCAAAAAACCCTAAAACTTATATTTTGAGGCCATCCAAAGATTTCTTCAATATAAAAACCTTATATTTTGATTGCCACCTCAAAACTTGGTGGTTGATATATATGTATCTCCTCAAGGTGTCCACTCAAAAATGTACATTTGAAATCAATTTGGAGTATTGATCACATTTTGTGTGGAGCTTCTACAAGTACCACATACATATTCATTGAATTAGATATTGGTAATATAGACCTCTCTAACATCAAGAAATTTAATTGTTTTGCAAAATGATATGCAAATAGCCTAGCTTTTTATTTCTCTGAAGAACCATTCTCTTTGTTTTCAGCTTTCCAAATCCAGTTTCTATCGATTATATTTATGTTTGGTGGTGACTTCCAAGTGTTGTTTTTGAGTATGCTATCATACTCAAATTCCATAACCACTTTTCACTTTGGTTCCTTAATGTCTCATCACCACTTGTGGGTTCTTTCGATCCCGTTTTCAAAGATAAACTTAAACATGCTAGAATTCTCTTCAATATACAAACCTTATATTTTGATTGCCACCTCAAAACTTGGTGGTTGATATATATGTATCTCCTCAAGGTGTCCTTTCAGAAATGTACATTTGGAATCAATGTGGAGAATTGATCACATTTTGTGTGCAACTTCTACAAGTACCATATACATATTCATTCATTGAGTGACTGCTAATATAGACCTCTCTAACATCAAGAAATTCATTGTTTTGCAAAATGATATGTAAATAGCCAAGATTTTTTTTCTCTCTAAAGAACCATTCTCTTTGTTTTTAGCTTTCCAAATCCACTTTCAACCAATTATATTTCTCTTTGCTAGTGACTTTCCAAGTGTTGGTTTTGAGTATGCTATCATACTCGAATCCCATAACCAATTTCCACTTTGGTTCTTTAGTGGCTCATCACCACTTGTGGATTCTTTCAATGATTCCATGATTTTTGCTATAAGAGCCATGTAAGGAAATGTATTATGACACTCTCTACCATAAGATCCATGCCATCAATGTGTTGTGACACTATTGGTTGCTCAATCCTCCTTGACCTTTGCGACCCATTTGAAGATGACTTTGGAAAATTGACTTGGGTGTTAGATAAACCCTAAAACCATAAAAGCCCTAAAACCCTTAAAACCCTAAGACCCTAAAAACCCTAAATACCTTAAAAACCCTAAAAATCTGAAACCCTAAAAACCCTTAACCCCTAAAACCCTAAATCCCTAAAACCCTAAAAACCCTAAACCCTAAAAACCCTAAAACCCTAACAACCTTAAAACTCTAAACCCTAAACCCTAGAAACCCTAAGATTCTAAACCCTAAAAATCCTAAACCCAAAAAACCCTAAAGCCCCAAAAACCCTAAAAACCTAAACCCTAAAACCCTAAACTTTGAAACCCTAAAAACCCTAAACCCTCAAGACCCTAAACCCTAAAAACCCTAAACCCATGAAAAATGAGTGATTTCAAAGGATGTTGGTCCTTTCAAAAAAACACTCCACACATTCTATTTGATTGTACGAAATAGCCTATGAGACGCTCAAGTAAAAGAAAAAAAACTAAATGATATATTTTTCTATCTTTGGACTTTTGGTAAATATGTGTTTGAAAACAATTACTCAAGAGAGAAGACAACAATGGAATAATAAAGAGCATATGAAGAGTCTAAAAAAATTGTTGCTAACAAGTACAAGAATAATGGAGTAGTCCACATTTGTGTTCTCAAAGTACAACTCCAATGGAAATCCAAACCAATCTATATGGGGACATATGGTTACCATTAGTGTCCATGTGAAAGGTCAAATGGCTACCATAGACTTTTATATATGTTCTTTAATAAAACATATAGTGGCCTTGTCAACCACACACTATAAGTTAGATCACATTGTAACACATAAGAAGTCTACGTTCATGCTCCTTGTGTACTCTGTTTTTCTGTGTATTTCTGTAGCCTTTGTGCAGAGTACTGTGTGCGGTGCTAAGAGCTCGGTTTTCTACTCCAAGGATATCATCCTGGAGCTCTCAAGAAGGAGAGCGCACTGTGGTGCATCACCATCAAAATACTTCACTAATATCAAAGCATTTCAATGCAAAAGATTTGTTCCTTTTGTGCAAGCAAAGCAAGCACCTGCCCACCCAAGGCTTTCGATAAGGCAATGGCCAAGGCATAGACCTTGGCATACCTTGTCATCCGAGTCACCGAAGTCACCGTTGGCTGCATGCGAGGGAGGACCTCAATGATCAAGGAAGACGGAGGTTCCCAATACTTCCCGAGAGGTCACCCATCCTAGTACCCCCCCCCCCCCCCCCAAGCTCGTTTGACCATGGCAATCTCTTGCCACTAAGCTACACTCTTGTGGTGCTTGAAGAAGGGGAGAGACTAAGGTTCATATTATGTTCAACAAGTTTTGGGCCCTGAAAGCTTCATTCTTTGCTTTCCATCAAAGATATCAGGGACGTCTAGTGGATCACGGTCTAGTGCTAGTGTTTTGAGGAGGAGCTATAACTTGCAGGGCAAAGACCATTTTGAGATCCAAAAATTTGATGGCACAAACTTTGCTTTATGGAAGAATCAGATTAAAGATGTGCTGATTCAGAGGAGGCAATGGAATCCAAAAAATGGAATCTCAAAGAAGCCTACTAACATGGACGAAGATGATTGGGATGAGTTAGACGAAATGGCTAGGTCTACCATTTGATTGCACCTGAGAAATAATGTTTACTTTACAATATTAGACTGTGAATGTGCAGAGGAGCTTTGGAAGAAGTTATGAAATACATATGAAAAATATGTGGCATTAAATAAGGTGTATCTCATGAGAAAATTATATGACCTTCGCATGAGGAACACATATAGTGTTGCTGCTCATCTAAATGATTTTTGTGCTATATTATCCCAGTTACATGCTCAAAAAATGGATATGGATAATGAAACGAAAGCAGTCTTGGTGTTATGCACTTTGCCATCATCATGGGATATGTTTTGCACAGCTCTTAGCAATAGTGTACCTCGTGGTAAACTGGTCTATGATGACATATGTGGAGTGAGGAGATTCATAGAAAATCTATGGTTGGCACTTAGAATGGAGAACATATAATGTTCGTGATTCTTACCAAGGAAAGAATCAGCAACATGGCAGGAGCAAGAACAAGGAAAAGAATGGTCAACAAAATAAGGGTAGAAGTAAATCAAGGAAGAGGGATATCGAATGTCATTATTGTCATAAGAAAAGACACATGAAGAAAGACTATTATGCATTAAAGAATGCTAAAGGTAAATGACAAAATGTTGATGGGCATGTTAAATAGCTACCTACACCATCTACTTTGACTATGAAGATTGAAGAAATTAATGCTATTTCTGATGATGCTGATGTGTTGACACTCGATAGCACTATGCCAACTGAGGCTCTTATGGCTGATTCTCTTTCCCACACGTGGTTGCTAAATTCTCTTGCTTCTTTCCATGTGACACAACACAAAGAATGTTTCTCTAATTATGCAGCAAAGTCTCTTGGTGCCGTGAGACTTGATGACTCTTACCAGTGTGACATTGTGGGGATCGGAGATGTGGTTGTGCAGTTCATTGATGTTTCAAAATTTACTATGCATAATGTATGCCATGCACCTCAGTTATCATGCAATTTAATGTCAATTGTTCAACTTGATGACCTTGGTTACAAGGTGGTCTTCTATGCTCAATCCTTTCGCATATCAAAGGGAAATATGGTTATTGCAAAAGCAAGCAGAGTTGACTCACTTTATCCTTTATTTGTATCATAGAAAGAACACTTGTTAGCTATTACTCAACAACCTATGACTTGTATTTGGCATGGCCATTTGGGTCATATATCACATTGTGGAACGGAAAATCTTTCTTGTTTTGGCTACATATCTATGTGATCTTTCTCTGATTTTTCATTTTTTGGGCATTGTCAATATGGAAAGCAAACTAGGAATGTGCACAAGACACACATTAACTCTTCAATTCAGCCTTTAGAGCTCGTTCATATAGATGTGTGTGGTCCTATGCCCAGAAGGTCATTAGGTGGTTCTCTTTATTTTGTCACTTTCATAGATGATGCTACTCGAAAAGTCCGGGTATATGCACAAGCGTGCACTTTATAATTAGAGGAAGGAATTTCATATACTAAACCATTCCATCCAAGTGCATTAATGAACTTGTAAACATGCACATAATAATGCATGTCCTCTACGCGCTCATGCATTTAAAAAGTATATATTCTCATGCTACCAAGGGTTTGCATCTTGGTTGAGGCCATAAAAAGATTTCTTCAATATACAAACCTTAACTTTTCATTGCCACCTCAAAACTTAGTGGTTGATTTATATGTATCTCCTCAAAGGTGTCCACTCAAAAATATACATGTGAAATGAATTTGGAGTATTGATCACATTTTGTATGCAACTTCTACAAGGACCATATTCATATTCATGAAATGAGCTGTTGGTAATATAGAACTCTCCAACATCAAGAAATTTAGTTTTTTG
>CM035408.1:93826515-93851515 GCA_020310875.1 Ceratopteris richardii | reverse complement strand
GAACTTGTAAGAGCTATTGAAAGTAATCTAAAGAACTCCATTGATTCTCTCTCTTTGTCTTGCCGTGTGTGCGCGTGTGTGTGTATGTGTGTGCATGCTTGTGTGCTTCTCACTCACGCACTTGTGTCGCCACTTGCTCGAGGTCTTCATACCATCCTCACGTCTTCCCGGATTGACATTAAAGGAGGTGCTACTCATCACTGAGCTACACCAAATTTTGGTGCCGTTGCCGGGGATCGAGCTTTGAGGACGAGCGTGTGATGGTAAGACGTAGAGTTGACGCGTTGGAGTTGTAGGTATTTTCTTCACTCTCATAGATTTTCTTTTACTTTCTTCACCATCTCCATCACCATCATCATCATCACCATCTCCCACGTCCATCTCCATCATCGCAAAAATTTCAGTTTTTTGACTATATCCCCACCTCCACCTCATTTCCCTCATTTCACTTGTGAGAGAGAGCGAGAGAGCGAAATTGCATGTGCTGTTTTTGCATGTTTCTTGAGCTATCTTGCAGGTACAGGTCACATCACCATCTCCAGCTTCCCGCGCAGGTACGGAACTCGACGAAACTGTCTCGCAGTCGCCGCCTTCTGTCCATCGCGATTGACAGAAAATTTCACTTGTTGGTAAATCTGAGTGCACCACAGTGGACTAGAGACCCTGCACACCACATTCCCACTAAAATTTTTGAAAATCTTGCAAAATTTCAGTCCATCGCGATTGACAGCTCTGTCCATCGCGATTGACTGCCTGTCCATCGCGATTGACTGCCTGTCCATCGCGATTGACTGAAGTCTCTGACCATCGCGATTGACTGCCTGTCCATCGTGATTGACTCAACCCCCTGTCCATCGCGATTGACTGAAGTCTCTGTCCATCGTGATTGACTGCCAGTCCATCGCGACCGACTGCCTGTCCATCGCGATTGACTCAACCCCCTGTCCATCGCGATTTACTGAAGTCTCTGTCCATCGCGATTGACTGCCAGTCCATCGCGACCGACTGCCTGTCCATCGCGATTGACTCAACCCCCTGTCCATCGTGATTGACTGCCTGTCCATCGCGATTGATTGAATTGGGTGTCCATCGCGACCGACTGAATTCTCTGTCCATCGCGATTGACTGAGTGTCCATCGCGATTGACAGCCCTATCCATCGCGATTGACAGCCAATTTTAGCCAAAATTTTTAAGGTTTGTTAATTGAAAAATTGGGCTAATTTTGGTCACAAATATTATGCTCTTGAGCACATGGGGAAGTCTTAGGAAAACAACTTGGGGAAAACCTGTTGCACAGTGATCCTGTTTGAACCCTGTCGTAACCCTAGAACCCTGAACGGTCACAACTTTTTCATACGAGATCCATTTTTTGAGCTCTAGGGCTTGTTGGAAAGCTCGTAGCATATACTACACGCCCTCAACTGTTTTTTATAAAGATAATGCATTGATTTTTAGATAGGGTATTTTGAAGTTGACCATACCCAGGGGGATCAAAGTCAGGGGTCTTTAGAATTATTTTCCTAAAAGTCACAAGGCAAATATGTGTTTATGTTACATGAATGAAAGTGGTTGGTTGTGTCCTTTGAATCTAAGCATTGAGCTAACCGTGGGACTTTTATAGGTCCATTGAGAGCAACAGAGAGCATACAAAGCAAGGTTTCTTTGCAAACTTGAGAACCGGGTTCTTGAGCACCATAAAGCAAGGGATCAACAAGTAAGGTTGGAATATTCTCAACTCCCTCTGTCATTTCCTAGCTCAAGCTAAGAACGAGTAGAGATAGGAGTAAGCCAGGGCAACGATAGGCAGTTATCAAGTTGAAGACTATTAAAGAACTCAAGTTCAAGCTTAAAACTTAGTTACTGTACTGTCGATAACCTAAGGGAAAAGAACCTAACGTGGAACGATCAACCTGAAATTACGAAGAACACTCAAGTATTCCGACGACGTGATATCAGACAAGACCATAAACACAATAATTAACTAAAAAGAATCAAGTGACTGGTACCAATTGATTGGCAACGAGGTTGTACTCTGAAAAAAAAAAAAAAAAAAAAAAAATTGGGCTAATCAGTTAGGCATATGAACCTTAGATCAGGACGACACCTAGCACGAGAGAGACAAAGCCTTAGGTCTTCAGAGGCTAGTGTCAATCACACTGCAAGGTCTTGGGCCCAGCAGTTGAGCCACCGTTCAAACTACCCTAGCTCTGAGACCAGTGAGTCAGAAATGTCCCAAGGCATGGACAGACCTACGGGAAGTTCAGGAGTGCCTTACCTATATAGGGTAGAAGGCCCTTACAAAACGCAGCTGGAGTACCTTAGGACCAACCGATTAGGTGCTAGCATCTATGAGGACGGCTTAGGAAGATCTGTGGTCCAGATTAAAAACCCTGATCAATCCATTGGACTAGAGCACCCAGCTGTCAAGTTTGAAAATGGTGCATACCTGGACAAAGAAGGAACTATATATGTAGTCACTAGTCACCCTGATAGGACCGATGACTTTGGGAATGTAATCTCAGAAGCGGACTTAGGTGACCTGGAACAAGGGAACATGGGTGCGGAACCTAGAACCCCTCGAGGTAAATCAGTTCTCACTAGGATTATCACGCCTGAATGGGTTCCCCAAGACAACAAGAGCATAGAGTTGCTCCTCAATCGAGAAACTGATGAAGCCTTTTGGAGGTATAAGTCTAATCAGCCAACAGACATAGGAAATATCATGATCTATGAGTTTAAGGATCCGGATAGCCAAGGCAGAGTGACCTACTTAGATCATGCTTCAGAACGGATCTTTGTGGTGACAGAAAATGATAGGCATGCCTACACTTGGAAGGGTGAATTTATTTTCCCCCAACCACGATCAAATGTATCCTATGGTCACCCTGGGGCTGGAACTTCCCAAGCTCATGGTACGCAAAGAGACAGAAGTAGGGATAGACCAGAAGTAAGTTTCGCCAACCCTGTAGGCAGAGAAAGAACGAGAACAGAGACGAATAGGATAGAACCTGAGATGCATAGAGCCCACAGGAACCAAAGAAATGTAGATGGATTCCCTCTGCCGAGGCCTAGAGAGCACGCAAGAACCCTGAGACCGACTCAGCTAGTTAAGTCCATGAAGAATTACTTTGATGGCACAGGAGATCCCTATGATCACGTGGCAGAATTCAAGCAAGTCTTGAGAGCTGAACAAGTGGAAGATCTGTTCACGCAGTACAATGCCTTCGGTCTAACCCTGAGGAATACGGCACTTACATGGTTTCAGCCATTGGATGAGCGCCAGTTCAGGAGCATAGACCAACTCCTAGAAGCATTTATTATTGAGTTCTCCAAGAGTGGCATAAGACACAACACCTCCTCACTGATTCACAGCTTCAAGCAAACCCCCCAAGAGACTGTCAGATTGGCCGGAAGAAGATTTAGACAATATCTGGAAAGGTGCCCTATTTCGGAGTTACCCACATCTGCTAAACAGGTAGCCTTATTCCTCGATGGATTGCTGAGTACGAAATTGAGATCCTATGTGTATCTGAAGGACCCTAGGACTATAGAAGAGTGTGTACGCATGTGCATTGACATTGAAGATAACCTAGGGGAAGAGCTAGAGCTTTCCAAAATCTATAAAGATTCAGATAGCGCATCTGGCCACTCTTCCACGCAATCTACATCAATTGAGGAACTCGCTGAGAAGGTAGCTCAGAAATTAGGTGTAACTAGCAAACAGATCCCAAGGTTTGCCCCTGTGAAAAGGTGCTATACATGCGGTGGTGACCATATGGCGAACGTCTGTCCCATTATGGCTCAACCCCAAGTTAACCCTAGTAGCCAGTACTGCACTATAGAACGGAAGTACACAAACCACACTGCGCAAGATTGCCCTTACAACAAGCAGACTGTTAGGCAACCCTACCCTCAGCCCTACCAACAAGGAAGATACCAGAACCAGTACCCTCCACCACCACAATATGCTAGACCCCAACAAACCTACCAACCACAATATCAGGCCCAACAGAGACCCCAACCGGTGCTAGCTCAACAGCCTCCAAACCCCTCTAACGTGATTCCAGTAAAGTATGCTGTTGCAGAAGAAAACCTGAATAGGGCCATAGTTCCAGTAACCCCATTGATCTCAGAAAGTGACCCGAGTGACCATAGCTTTGATTCTACACATGTCGATAGTCCCCAGGCTTACTACATGCAGTCTCCAGAACATGGTGAGTCCTACTATAGTGAAGAACCAAGTGAGCCTAGTTGGGAGTCAGATTACACGAACGTCATGTATGCAAACCCCAACCCTAGGCCTCAACCTAGGCAGGTACGACCACCCTTTCCTAGAGGACCATGCTACCGATGTCAGGGGGATCACCTCATTCGTGATTGTCCCTTACCTCCACCTACACAACCCCAGTCAGTGACTATCCAAGGTTTCTGCCAAGATTGTGGAAAAGAACATCTCTTACGAGATTGCCCTAAGAACCCCAATAATATGCCAAAAATCACTCCTATCAATGTGATTGGTTTGGTTGTAGATTCCTCAGGAAGCGTCACTTCCACTGCACCAGTGCAGGTAGTCACTAGAGCTCAGGCATTGCAGCAAAACCAAGAGACAAGCCAGGAAAAGGGCCCAGAGGCTAGTGAAACCGAGAGCGTAACAAAGAAAAGGACTAGAGCATGGAAAGATAGTCGGGAAAGAATGAAAAGACAATGGGCAAAAAAGATAAACGAACTTGAAGAAAGCATAAGAGAAACCAAAGCGAGGATAACTGAACTCACAGCTCCAACTCCCTCTCACATTACCCCACCTCCACCACTCCCACCTCCATCCAACCCACCACTTTCCCCACCGCCTCATCAAATCCCACCACCCCCTAGAGTAGGATCAGTCCTAGCTGACCCCACTCCCGAGGACCTTAATATGATGCTTAAAGCATATCAGGCCAGAATCCAAGAAGGGCCAACCATCACCGATCATGAAAAGTGCTACCCTAGAGCCGAGCTAGAGCTTGAACGAACTAAGATTTGTGCCAAAATGGTGGAATTGGCTCAGACCATGTTTGAGGCCAGCCGCCTATTTAACATTTCCAGTTCAGCTAAGACGCAGTTACACTTTGATGGACTGCTGGAAAGAATAGAGAAGTTAATTGCACAATCAGAGAAGGAACCTGCCCCTCAACGAAAGGAGAGGGTAAGAGAACTGATAAGCCAGCCTCTTCAGGAAGCCCATGTGCCTCCTCAAGAAGCTTATCTTCCCCCTCAAAAGTCACTTGAGCCTCCCCCGAAAGCTTATGTACCTCCACAGGTGACCCACACTCCTCCTCAGAGAGCGCATGAGCCTGTTCGGAAAAGTAATAGAATAAGTAATCCTCCCCAAGAAGCTTGTGCTCCAGCCATCTATGGGAACAAGGAGAGAGCCAACGATAGAATAAGCCCTCCTTCCCAGGTTGCTTATGTGCCTAATTCTACGGAGCCAGACACTTCTTCTTCTATGAATAGGTTTGCACCAGACTTCCTACGAGAGATTCAAGAAGATAAATGGGATAACGAAAGTGAAGTCGCTCCTCCTTTTGAACTTGTGGATGATGCACACGATCAATTCCCACAAGACATCCCATCTATTTACGGGGAACATGAGAGTGCTCAGTCCCACGAGAGATTGGACTTCGAGTCTAACTCCATACAAGAGCTACCTCACTTCACAGGCCCATGGGAAGCAAAGTCCACATGTATGAGAGCACCGACAGTCATGGTAAGGAACGACGACTCAGTCATACCAAGGAACACGGAGGTAGTAACGAACACCAAGGTGCCACGCGATCTCACTTTGGAAGAACTGCCCAAGGATAGACCAGAAGCGCGGAAATATGTAGCTAGTCAAGTAACTGAAATTGCACAACCACGTTCCCGGGTAGGATCCCATAGGACAGTGCCAGAAATTCCCTTGGATAAGATAGGAGAAATGTGCGAAGGTGAAGAAGGGAACACCTATCTTCCCATTACCTACCAGGACTACACCACAAAGGCAATTTTGGACTCAGGTGCAGGAGTTGCAATTGCCACTACCTCCTTATGGAAGCGTTGGGGCAAGCCAGCACTCAGGCCAACGAGGATGAAATTGCAAATGGCAGATGGTCACATAGAGAGACCCCTAGGATTGCTAGAAGGAATAACTCTCACCACTTGTGGTGTCGAGTTTGAGCATAGTTTTGCTATATGTGACTTCAGCAAAAATCATGCCTATGAGATGATTTTGGGAAGACCATTTATGCGACAGTTGCAAGTGGTACAGGATTGGGGAACCAATTCTTTGTACCTGCAGCACTTGGGTGTTACGACCAAAGTCAATCTCAAAGATTACTCTCATAGGGATGTACCTCCTATCCAGTGGAATCCCATCCATAGTGCCAAAGATGATACAGAATCTGTGCATTCCATAGGGTCTGGATCCTCATGGATGCATGAAGATACTCACTTATGGATGTGCAAGGTAGCAGTAGAAGAAGAGAAGAGAGAAAAGGCCAGAGAAATAGGTGCAAACGAAACCCATAGACCCATTCAAGACCCAGCCTATGCACCTGTAGTTTTTCCAGACGAAGAATTTGAACCTCACGGTTGGGCAGAAATCTTAGCAACAATGGACGTAGCCATCAACGAAGAACAATGGTCACCTCACTGTGATGAGGATGGCTATGATATTTCAGTCTTCTCCATAGAGCCAATCATGGGAGAGGCAGTTCTAGAAGAATGCGAACCTAGCCCTGATGCATTTGAGGATGCAAGTGACTCCGATCTAGAGTCAATCATTATGGACCCACCATTTGCATCAGATGAAGAATACTTCTATGAAGTAGAATTTCAACCCCAGAGGCATGGAGAAGTGACAAATGACGTAAGATTAGCAACACATGTGACCCCAAAGGAAGAAGGAAAGAAACGAAAGAAGAAAGAAGTCTCACCAGAGGAGGAAGAATCTTTGTTTGAGGTCCCAGAAAATTTTAAGAAGTATGAGATAGACGACAGGAGAGTCATGATAAGAATGCCTAAACGAGAAGCACAATCAGGAGAGGCCTATGATAACAAAGAAACCACCAAGAAAATAGTAGTGGCCATAGAAGAAGGAGAGGAGAGATGCACGTATATAGGCCATGATCTGACAGAAGAAGAAGAGCATGAATTGATTGCCTTGCTAAGAGAATACAGAGATGTATTCGCTTGGAGTTACAAGGATTTGAAAGGGGTTGACCCGGACATATGCTCACACACTATTCCCATGACCTCAGATGCTAAACCCTCTAAGCAAAAGCCTTATACATATAACGATAATTACGCCGCTAAGATCAAGGAAGAAATAGATAGACTGGTTGAAGCTGGATTTATCTATGAAATTGAGCACACTGAATGGGTATCCCCCATCGTAGTGGTGCCCAAGAAGAATGGCAAACTGCGTGTGTGCATTAACTTGAAAAAGGTTAATGCCGCCACAATTCGAGATAACTATCCGCTTCCCATCACAGAGCATCTCTTAGAAAGAGTGGCAGGCAAGGAAGTGTACAGCTTCCTTGATGGATTTTCTGGCTACAATCAAGTAGCCATAGCTCCAGAGGATCAGCACAAGACAGCCTTTGCCACAGAATGGGGCATTTTTGCTTTTAGAGTAATGCCATTTGGGCTTACCAATGCACCAGCTACCTTCCAGAGGTTGATGTGCCATGTGTTTAAGGAATTCCTGAGGAAGAGTTTAGAAGTCTATGTTGATGATCTTTGTGCTCATTCCAATGTTAGACAAACTCATATCCCGGAACTCAGACAGATCTTTGACAAATGTAGAGAATATCAAGTCTGCCTGAACCCAGAGAAGTGCGTTTTTATGGTCAGGCAAGGCAAGATTCTAGGACACATAGTGTCAAAGAATGGCATATCTACTGACGAAGAGAAAGTGAGAGCCATAGCAGAGCTACCTAGGCCAAGGAATGTCAAGGAAGTACAAGCTTTCATGGGGCATTGTGGTTATTATCGACGATTTATACACATGTATGCTGTCATTGCAAAACCCATGTACGGACTTCTGACAAACTTTGAGTGGACGGATGAATGTGAGAATTCCTTCCAAGAGCTTAAACGAAGATTATGTTCAGCACCAATCTTGACCACACCAGATTGGAATAAGCCATTCCATGTTCATGTGGATGCATCCAATTATGCCATTGGATGTGTGCTTGCACAACCTACTGGTGAAGGTAATATGGATCTTCCAATTGCCTATGCCAGTAGACAATTGAATGCGGCTGAACGGAATTACACCACTACAGAGCGCGAGGGACTAGGCATGGTATATGCAGTCAAGAAATTTAGACACTATTTACTTGCAAATAAGTTTAAATTTTTTACTGATCATCAGGCATTATTATATCTCGTAAACAAGCCATGCAATACAGGAAGATTAGTGAGATGGTTTCTCTTGCTAATGGAATATGACTTTGAGGTTGTGGTAAGAAAAGGTAGGACTCACTTGAGAGCAGATCATCTCTCTAGGCTCACATCGGGAGAAGCCCCACAAGGAGTATCAGATGACCTTCCTGATGCTTACCTGTTTAATTTGGAAGTGGTGCCGCAGTGGGCCAAGCCAATAGTACCAGTATTGACCTACGGGCCTAACCATCCAGTGGTAAACACACGGAATAGAGAGGTTGTAAAAGCCCAAAAGTACCACATCATGGCAGGAAGCATGTACAAGCACACAGATCAAGGGATCTTGGCGTGTTGCGTAGAAGAGGATGAGTACGCTAAATGGTTGCAATTAGCACATGTAGGTGCGTTAGAGCAACACCATTCCAAACAACGAACGTTGCAGACTCTAAAGAGATTCGGAGTGCATTGGCCAACTATGGAAGCAGATGTCCAAAAGTTGTGCAAGGAATGCCCAATCTGTTGCACTAAACCACCTGTGGAACATGCCACTCTCTATCAAGTATCCATTGTGCCAGATTGGAGTAAACCTCTAGTGTCATTCTTGAGGACAAACACATTCCCTCCAGATATGACTCTAGCTAGGAAAAGGAGTTTAGAACAAGAAGCCCAAGATTACTCACTTATAGGTGATAATCTATATAAGCGCGGTAAAGATGGTTACCTGAGGTTATGCGTCCATGAAAGTGAATATCTCAAAATCTTGGAGACTGCTCACCAAGGTGTAGCAGGAGGACACTTTGGACCAGATCGGGTGATCAAGGCAATATTGTTTGCGGGCTTTTGGTGGCCTACCCTTCACATGGATGCACATACCTATGTGAAACGGCGTGATGTCTGTCAGAGGACTCAGTATCCTATACGCAAAGATGAGATGCCACTGAAACCTATGATGGGTGGACGTGCATTCTCTAAGTGGGGAATAGACTTCGTAGGTCCTATTAATCCCCCAGCTAAGGGTTCTCATGCGGAATACATCATTGTGGCAACAGATTATCTCACCAAGTGGGTAGAGGTAAAAGCTACGACAAAAAACGATGCTCAAACAACTGCCAAATTCTTGTTTGAGAATGTATTCACGAGATACGGACTACCTATAGAGCTTGTAAGCGATAGAGGCACTCATTTCTTGAACGAAGTGATTGAAAATCTGCTCCAAGAATTCTTGGTAATACACAAGAAGTCTACCCCTTATCACCCTCAAGCTAATGGGCAAGCTGAGAGCACTAATAAGATCTTATGCAATGTACTGACGAAATTAGTGAACACTAAACGCTCTGATTGGGACAAACAGCTACACCATGCTGTTTGGGCATACCGAGTTGCCTACAAAACGGTACTCCAAGCCACTCCCTTTCAGATGGTATTCGGTCAAAACGCTGTGTTACCTTTGGACTTCTTGATCCCTACATTGAAAGTAGCACAAGAGCACGAATGGACAGGTCATGAGCTCTCCTCTAGGATCTTTGACCTTGAACGATTAGGGGAAACAAGACTGAGAGCCGCTGCAGGAATATATGCAGCCAAGAAGAGACAGAAGGCATACTTCGATGCCCACGTAAAGGATAAAGGCTTGAAAGCAGGAGATCTAGTCTTAGTCTATACACTAAAACAACACGCGAGGAAGCTAGAAAAGAGAGGCTACGGACCTATGATCATCAATAGGATCTCCACGAGCGGAGCAGTACAATTGGCCACATTAGAGGGTGATGTCCTCCCTAATTATATTAGCGGATGCAGAGTCAAGTTGTATCAGGAACCCCTCACGGAGGAAATGCTCAGCCGACTCAACACTGCTAAGAAACGCAAAGAGGAAGAGAAGCGAATTAGAGAAGAAGCTCAAGCAGAAGCTTTAGAACGCATCAGAAGGATGAAATTACGAAGGCAAGGTAGAGAGCAGCCTAGGACAGATGACTATGCAGACCAAGGATATCATATGGCAATGTGTGAAGTTGCAGGAACCAGCTCACCTAGGATAACTGATCGACGTCCTTTCGTAACCCTAAGAATAGGACAAGAAAAGAGTGCAAGGACTGTAAAAGCCTTGATTGACTCAGGTGCAGCCACTAGTGCTGTTAGAGTGTCTTACTGTCAAGAGTTACAGTTAACTGTCAATCCTGTGGAAGCATATCTCATAGGATTGGGAGGCGTGGAAACCCCTTGCATGGGCGAGGTGGAACTTCCCCTCTACATTCATGATGAGGCAATGACAGTTAAAGCACTAGTGTGTCACGATGAGGATCTCACTGAACCTCTTGTCTTGGGTCAAGACTGGATCTATGATCAAGCAGTCAACTTAAACCTAAGAAGTGGACTTCTTCACGTATGGGTCAATCATAGTCGAATTACAATAGAATTGGATAAAGGAGCACTCAAGGAACTAGGAAAGGCACAGACTCCTGGTCCCTCCAGGGGTGCACATGAAGATGACCATGCTGTTCTTGTTCAAAACCCTGTGTTGCAGAAGAATGATATTTGCAAAAAAGAAGTCAGGGATGCATCGGAACTCCCTTCTTTTCCAAAGGCCAGAAGAAGGCAACAACCAAAGGTGGAGCAAAGGCAGAAGAAGCAGAGTACTACCTCTGCCGGACATCAAAAGAACCTGCGCAGCAGAATGTCTCAACAAGTGAACCAAGTGTGGGTGCGAAAAGGCGAACACCCGGTTGCACCCACGCCAACAGAACGGGCGAAGCCTCTTATTAATAACCATCGACACGTCACTAATAAGAGGTCTTCCGGAAATTCTTCGGCTAAAGTGAAATCTATTTGGGTGCCCAAAAGGTCGATGAAGGCTAGCCCACAATCAAGACAAATTTGGGTGCCTAAGGCTTGTTTGCGGGCTCAGATAGCTATATCAAGAACACACCCCACACAGCATGATCCATTCACTCGCACAGCCTACATCCACTCATTTTCAACACCAAGGCACATGAACACGAACAGAATCAGTTGTAAATGGGCCCCTAAAAGGCCTCAGGTTAAAGCTGACACACCTATAAAGCTCTCGAGCATCTCTACGGAACCACGAGTAAAACCCATCCACTGCATTTGGCAGCCCAAGACTTGTAACAAACCCCCTGACCCTATTGTAAATCCATGGCCACCTACTAACCGCTTCACTCTTATCACATCATTTCGCTTAGTTCTTAGGTCTACCTAACTCCTAACTACACACACCAGCACCGAGCACTTGTTAACTCCTAACCACTCCAGAACTTTAAGTTAATATTGTAACAAGGGACACCATGTCATTTTTGTGTCCATTGCAATGTTAACGTTTATTCATATATTCTCACAGAATCAGCTGCGACATTTTCAACATGGCGGAGGCCGCAGGAACTAGCTCTCACACAGAAACAAACCCGCAAGTGGTGGACTTGGACAGTTTACCCGTTTTGCCTGAGACAGTCGAAAGACCAGAAGAGTTGCAGGCCGTCAAAATCATACCTATTGCGGACCCTCCGCGTGGCCACACCATGCCCGTGGGAAAGACTTCACATTGGTTTACCGAAGTAGCAGGACCTTTGGGGGAAGGAACGTATCTATGGGAATCAGAGTTGGACTACAATGGAAAGCAAGGCAGATACCATTTCTTTACAAGAGAATTTGAGAAGTTACAAAATGCGGAAAGTCTACGTCCGATATGGGAAAAAGCCGGATTGAGTGCCTATTTCAGTGCCCGACTCCCAAAACCTGACTTCATGCGATGCTACTATCTCATCAACACCTTGACTCCAAATCCGAACCCAAAAGGTGCAAGCTCATTTGTGATTCCATCTCTGACAAAGGGGAATGAGCTCAAGAGGTTTAGGCTATCAAACAATTTGGTGAGAGAAGCTCTGGATATGCGCGGCATGCATATTCCTACAGAAAAGGAAACCCTAGTACCGGACTACATGAAGAATCGAAGTCTCACCAAACTCAAAGACATGGTATCCATGATGCCTAATATTGCAATACACCTTCGCATGTGCATGCAACACTTTGCTTTCCCGGCGCAGGATAGATTCACCATGCCGCACAAAAAGATTTGGTTTAGCCTGTATCTGGCAGAGACTCAGAGCCTCACCATCAACCTACCCCACTGGATAATTGATCAGATACACTTAGCTCACAAACGCTGGCCGCGGAAACAGGTTTTATATGGTTGCTGTGCTCTGACAAGAATCATCTATAGGTGTTTGGCTTATGACATCCCAATCCAACGAGCCCTGATGTGGAATCGGGTAGAGCAGTTTCGAGGCAGGACATCCACTGGACCCCCTTCGAAGAAGATGAGAGGCACGGTCCAAGTCCCATGTGCTCAGCCACGTGGAGCCACCCTAACACCAGAGGTCACCCCGCCACCCCGAAGAGTCCGACCATTCACACTCCGGCTTCCAAGACGCAGCACCGATGGTTCCACTTTGCTATTTCCTCCCATCCCAACGGATCTCGAATTTCCTTGTGGTGCAGCTTTGGAAGAACTCACTAATGAAGACTTCGAACAACTACTACAAGATGTAGAGCTGGAGACAGCAGAGGCACAACAAGCGGAAAATGTACAAACGCAGGCCACAACCTCCCAAGCCCCTGTCACCCCTGTTGAAGTGGAGGAAGAAGATGACGGAGATGAGGAGCAGGAGGATGATGAGGAGGAATATGATCAAGAGCAACAAGAGGAGCAACAAGAGGTGCCAGAACTTGTAGGTGCACCTGCATATACAGCTCAACTAAGAAGGCTATACGACACTATCAAAGCAGTACAAGAAAGGCATCAGCTCTCTCTGGTATCAGGCCAAGCTTTGATGCAAGAAATGCTATCAGATGAAGGAGTGGACCAACATTTCATTGACACCCTCAAATTAGTGTCAGACTCTTTAGGAGTTCCAGAGGCTGTCCACACCGCAGTCCGCCAGTCCGTAAGGTATGACAAACGCAGAGTGGACACGTTACCACGAGCAGGTAAGACTATCAGGATACCCGTCACAGAACCAGAAGTACCTATTGAGACCACAGCCACTCCCACAACCACCACTGACCTCTCCGCTGAAACCTTCGTTCAGACATCACCCATCTCACCCCAGCGTCCTCCATCACCACCTTCTCCGCCCCCGCCACCACCTCCCACCTTGGAAGAAACGACAGTCATCACCTCTACCTCCACTTATAATCCATCCTCATTCAAATCATTCTCATTTCGAGAACCCACCTCACAAGACACCCTCTTCTCCTTCGTCACCAATCCCTTGTACACTTCGTCCCATCTATCCGCTGAACCCATGACTGGCCATCCCATAATTACCAGCGTAGTTGGAAACCCAGCACCCACGGAAGGAACCCTGTGTTTCCCGACCTACCCCCCAATACGAGTACCTCCATTCCATAACCCTCACTTCCCAGCTGGCCCCTACACCTCTTTCAACCGGACCTCACCACCACAATACCCGTCCTTTGTGGAGCAGTTCTTCCGCTCTCCCATGTTTCAAAGCCACCTTCCTCCGATGTTCGCAACGACATCAATTTACACGGACACCACACTCACTTCACCTACCATACCCACCTATATGGTAGCCCCTGCACACACCACCTTGTCTGATCCAATGGACATTTCACCAACCACAGCACCTCTCCCCACGATTTCCCCACCTTCCCCTCCCTTGCCCCCCACCTCACCACTCACATCAGTGGCACACACAGCATTCACTACCCCCCTACCCAATCCCACCTCCTCTGCATTTCAAACTATTTCCCTTGCATCTCATAATGTAAATAGTACGTTCGACACATTACTTCAGTGTGCACATCAGCTACAACAAGACTTCCATCAATTAGAAGAACGCAATGCTACCCTCCAGGCAGAATCTCAACGCCTCCAAGCTAGAGTCTCCACTGTTGAGGCTGACTACCTGACGCTCCTAGACGAGCATACCACACTACAGCAGGCTCACTCCGAATTGGAATCAAAGGCATCAACTGTAGATGACCAAGCAGTTAAGGAGCTAGAAACAGTGCTTCAAGCGCAAATGATATCTAATGCCACGCTCAGACGCAACATTGGGCTATTAAGAAAGCATATGGCCGCAGCACTAGAGGAAAACAAACGACTTCAACAACAAAATCAGGACAACTTTGAAGCGGCTATGGAAGGAACCGTAGGAGCAACCATTAGCCCTACCAGATATAGAGCAGTTCCATCAGAAGACATCCGCATTTTACTTGAGGAGCATGCAAATTTCCTGGAGTCATATGAGAAACTAGAGACTGAATGTGCCGATCTAAAGAAACAGTTAGCCAGTGTACCCACTGCTCAACAGGAACCGGTAATCTTGCAACAATCTACAGAAGAAATGGAGACCCTTCGGAAACAGGTGGCAGAACTCCAAGCACGCCTCCTACCATATGAACGACCACCCTCGCCCATTGAAGAACCAGAACCTGAAACAGTAGTGGAAATCCCCGTCGAGGACAGCTACGAAGAGCCCTACGAGCCTATGCCGACGCCTGGTGGTCGAACTACAGAAGAAGGACAAGACACGTTAGAAATTCAAGTTCCAGATTGGGTCAGAAGGGTCGAGAAAGTGGGTAAGACACATGATGATCGTGTGGCCGTGCAAATGCAATCTCTCACGAATCTGGAAGAAACGGTCCTTCGGTCTTCCTACTTTCAACAGTTATCCCATCAACGGTTAATCACAACATCAGAATCGCAATACATGCCTTATTTTGTCTTACTACATGATTATAATGCAGAAGTCAAAAGACATATAGGGAAGGAGCCCACATTCGCTACTCAATTTGAGATAGGGGATTTACCGACCGATGCACGTGCTGGCTCGATTTTCCAACCTAATTGGCGTGCACGTTTACTCACCGATTACCCAGAGATGATGAGTACCTGGGCTACCATGCCACTCTACATCAAGTATAATCCATGCTATTGTCCAGTGGTACGTCGCAGATCCTGGCAAGCATTTGCAATCAAGGTACGCAACAATAAAGAGTGCTCCGCTTGGGTTAACTACCCGTATTTTGCTCCACCTCGAGGACCTCCAACCGTAGCCTACATGATATCAACCATTCGGCACTGGTCCGCACGCCTAAACAATGTACCTGATATAGCAGCGAAAATGTGTATGAAGATATTTGAGCTCATGACCATTGTCTTCAAAACCTTTCGGAATGTCCAAGCTCCATACATCTCCGCTCCTGGATTCGCCCAAGGCAACAAGGATTTAGTCTACGACATGAGCCAAACCCCCTCGGTCACTGTTATCTTTGCTTGGCATGCACGAATCAAGTACTTGCCCGCATGCTTCAAGCAAACATTTGAGGAAATGTTCTCTACGGGCTTCTGGGAATACAATTCCGAAATTTTCATTCCCAGACCCACACATTTGCTACATCTATTTGCAGTAGAACAAGCGATCCATGCAGATCAGTTACGTCTGCCACATCCGGATGTTCCAGGACCAATCGATTGGGATCGTATGATGACAGATTTGGCCAGAGGACTACGCTTACAAGAACATCAGCTTGCCACTCAGGTTGTGGAATATTACATCCAACACCCCCAGCAACAAGGGTCTGTCAGGGACGACAGACGCGAGAGAGGGGGGGGTGTTGAGAGCAGTATGGGCACCCAAGGACTGACTAGACAAGGAAGCCAGGGAACCCAAGGATTGACGAGACAAGGAAGCCAACGGAGAGAGTCAGAACAAGGTGAAGGAGTAAGTAGACAAAGCAGTCGACACAAATCTGGCAGATAGGCCCTTCAATTTTTCCAATCTACATCTTTTAACAGTGATTCTTATCACTAACAATCATTGTAAATACCATTTCATATTTTTGTAGCTCCATTTTGTGCAAGCCAAGGAGTCCTTGAGCTGGAGGAGCCTTAGAAGTACCTACATATCAATTTTCGTATTTTTTAGACTCCGTTTGAGCCCTCAAATTGGCCCTGGAACCTAATTTTTAACTAGGCCGGACACTAGGTCTGGACAGGGCCAAAAGCTAGTCAAAAACTATAAAAAGAGCTAGAGAGCTCATTTTTGAGGTTAGATTGTAATTGAAACGAACTTGTAAGAGCTATTGAAAGTAATCTAAAGAACTCCATTGATTCTCTCTCTTTGTCTTGCCGTGTGTGCGCGTGTGTGTGTATGTGTGTGCATGCTTGTGTGCTTCTCACTCACGCACTTGTGTCGCCACTTGCTCGAGGTCTTCATACCATCCTCACGTCTTCCCGGATTGACATTAAAGGAGGTGCTACTCATCACTGAGCTACAATCAACCAGACTTGATCAAACTTGGCCATGATGTCCAAGAATGTGCGATTAGAACTACTCTATAGATTGCCCAAGTATTGGCAATAAAAAAATTCCGTTAGGAATTATTCACTCAAGTTCCATTTATTAAATGGAAAATTGTGAAAAAGTAAGCTGTTCCCAGTCTGAACAGAGTGAAGTAATTCCAAGTATGTAGTCTGCAATCGTGAAGACGGTACTTAAGTCTGTGGAAGGTAAAACATAAGTGTTTGCCTATCCTTAAAGGGATTTTGGTACAAATCCAAAAAAGCATGAGCGGATGCTTAGACTTAAGCAGTAGAGAGATTCTTGTAAAAGGCCCCGGCCGGGATAGGTACCTAAAAGCATCAGTACAGAAAGGAATCTAAAGACAAGAAGTTTAACTTCTTGTCTTTAGATTCCTTTCTGTACTGATGCTTTTAGGTACCTATCCCGGCCGGGGCCTTTTACAAGAATCTCTCTACTGCTTAAGTCTAAGCATCCGCTCATGCTTTTTTGGATTTGTACCAAAATCCTGGAACTTGAGTGAATAATTCCTAACGGAATTTTTTTACTGCCAATACTTGGGCAATCTATAGAGTAGTTCTAATCGCACATTCTTGGACATCATGGCCAAGTTTGATCAAGTCTGGTTGATCCTGGCGACAAAAATAAAGACTTAGTCTTTATCTTTTAAGATCTCTTAAACTATCTTAAGCTTCTTTGCTTACCTGCAGGATTTTAGAGATCTTTCCCTCAACTTAAGTCCAAGCATTTTCTAATGCTTTTCAGATTCCAAAGCTAAGAATCTTTGATAAACCTTAAGGTTACTCTGTCACTACAAAATTGGTCAAGAATAACCAATTGAACTTGAATTTGAGAAATTCAAGAACTTGGAATTCTGATTGGTTTTCATTTGAAAACCCTAGCAAAAAGGATTGGAGATATTCTATTAAAGGTTTTCAAGTTCCCAAGGTTGAGCACAAGATCGTGAAACGATCATGTCAAGGGATTAAAACCTAGAATATCAAGATGGAGATAGTACCTGAAATTGCAAAATTCTTCTCAAGAATTAAAGCTAGAAGGTTCTCTATCTAGAGATGTTGTAGACTTTAGGATAAAATTCACTCATACGTCAATGTGAGTATAAAATAGGGTGGTATGGGACACCAGATTTTATACTCAGATTGATGTAGAAAAGATGGTATGGGACATCGGACCATGAGATGATGATTATCTTTGAGTCTTCATTTGGAATCTTGAAGTTAGGTTTGATCTTCAAGGGAATTAAAACTTCCAAGAAGGAGTTTAAAATTCAAGAAGAATCTCAAGATACTTCAAGACGACTTCAAGATCAAGGAAACTGAAGATATGAAGTAAGTAACTTCCAAGGTCTTCTAAGAACACTTCAAGTTTAAGTGTTATTGATAAGAAATATTTGATAAATTTCTGAAAGAAGTGGGACTTTGATTTTGAGTTGATCTTTTCAACTAAAGATTTAATTGACTAAGTCAAGCATCAAGTTTCTAGTATAACTTGATAAAATTCTGAGAAACGCACAAGAATTGCATTCCCAGTAAAGAGTCAAAAAGACTGAATGTGACTTGAACTTAGTCTCAAGTGAAGCATTATTTTACGAAACTCATCAACAAAATGTCAGTGGGTCGACACACTGATGTTGGTTACCACACTAGTATCTTGTGGTTGGATGATGTTTTATTTTCTTTGAATCTTTTTGAGAATCCAGCTTATTTCTCTTAAAGATAAAGACAATGCTTCAATATCCTGTTGAAATAGATCTTTGAAAAGTTAAAGTCCTGAGTCAACTAGACTTTGACTCATAGCAAGTTTATGTATATTCGAAGTTTGAATTGGTTGTACAGAGTCTTAGTTATTTCTTTCCGCTTTCCAAATCTTTTGAAATTGACTCAGATATAGTATCTGATTCCTTTTGCAAAAGACCAGGGTTAGCCGGTTAGAATAAAATAACTAACTTGAACATCCTAGATAGATGTTATGTACAAGAACCTTTTCAATCTTCAAAAGATGATAAGTCTAAGTGGACTTATTCATTTGAGTTTGCTTCAAGTTATAGCATAAATGATTTCCTGGAGTCCAGTATACTTTAGAATAGGGAAGTTAGGAATTGCTCATCAGATTGACAATTCCCAAGAACTTTCAGTTAAAAGTCTTTGAGAAAAGTGTCCTAAGTTGGACAATTTTCATTTTGAATTTGAATTGGTGAAGTTAGTATGGTTGATTCCACCGAAATGGTAAACTTTCTCCTACAGTTTACATAGGATTTTTTCAACTCATTGGGACAAAGTAGTCCTCTAGTCGGGTGAAAAAATCAAGTAACTGTTAGATAAAAGTAAACCATTGTACAGACATCTAAAGTTAGATGTATGGGACAACCAAACTTCAAGTTCTCCAAAACAAATTCAAGTGAATCAAGAATTCTCAAAGTCTTGCGAGGGATAAGAATCCCACCTTCATTACTAAGCCCATGCACCAGTTATGCCTAGAAATGGACTAGTAATTTGAATCCACCTAGTTCACATGTTTGTGCCTAGATCGCACATCCAGAAACTGTGAATTAGCCAGGGATGTCATTAGATCCACCCTCATTATTCTTTACTAGTTTGTACTTTGTCCCGTTCATCAAAGTACAAAACCAGATAGTGTTTTGAATCATTTGGGCAAGGATGCCACCACAGAGATGAGACATGTTCTTCCAGTTCTAGAACATGACCATGTTCTTCCAGTTTTAGAACATGAGGCTCGGGGGTTGCCTACAGTATGTATAAAGCTCTATTTTCGAGGACGAAAATCTTTTCCAAGGGGGGAAGAATGTAATAAAGTAAGTCTATGATCCAAGGGTCTAGCCGGTTCAGATAGATCTGAAATCGGATACCGTTTGGTCATCCGTGTGTATGACCAAAGATCTCAAGTTTAGACTTACTAGGAGGTCTTGTGCTCTTGTGAACAAGTGATCCACTTAGCTTAGTGGTTAAGTCTCAAGGATGTGAAGGAGGAGGTCTTGGGTTCAACCCCATGGGGTACATGGGGAGAGTGTTTTGCCCAAAGAGCTCTAGAGCCTTCTAGAAGCATCCACTTGAGTTAACTCGAGTTAACTGGGACACTTGGCGCACATGTAGTTACATGGCTGACACTTGGATGGTTAGTATCCACCTGCCCAAGAAGGCAGTCCCCTAGAGAGAGCTATATATAGAGGCATTTGGTTGGGAGGAGAGTCATCTCTCTAGCATGTGGTGGTCGTAATCCTTGCTCTCTTGCAGTTAACACCCAGACTATGCATAAAGATTATCATATGAGAAATAAAAAGCTAAATCTCAAGTCATGTGGTACATATATAAATAATGCATCCCATAACTTATTGAGGAAGTAGAACATTGATGATTTACAATGGTTATGATATGAAAAATCATTGGGATACTAATTTCAGGTTTGAGAATGAGAGAGGAAGGAATCCACAAGATATTTTAGAGAGAGATTGAAGCTACACACTACATACATTTGCAAGGAGCTTCTAACAAAAGAGAAGAGGAAATTATGTGTACTGTGACATGTACATAATGAAATAAGTATCGAGGATGGATCATATGTATCTTCCTACCCAATATACTCCCACTAGAGTGACATGTGCCCATATGTGAAATAAAATACAAAAGATGATGTAGGATTGTAAAATAATGTATAAGCAGAGTTACATATTTCAACCCATAGATATTGGCATATGCCAAGTGTCTCAAACAAAGCATTTGCATGCATCTCAAACCGTTCAAGACTCTATCTAACATGAGTTGATGTTGTATGTGAGTGATGAAATAATTGATAAAGTTCCTACAAGGCTCCTAAGTAGTGTGATGGTGTAATCCTTTGCGAGAGCTTTGTCATGATGGCCTCACAGTAGAAACTCAAACTCCCAACGAAAAGCATGATGCTCTGCATAGACCTAGAGAAGTCATATAACTTTGTGTATATGTAGATGACATCATGCTCATAGGTAATAATGCTGAAGGTATCAAAAGGATTAAGTTTCAAAAGAAGGAGGAATTCAAGATGAGTGACTTAGGGCAACTCACTTACTTTCTTGGATTGGAAATGGTGTACGTAGAGAAGGGTATGTTTCTCACAAAGAAGAAATATATCAAGGACATGCTAGCCAAGTTCAATATGGAGAATGCTAAGGTTGCAGGTACACCCATGGAGGTAAAGTCAAAGCTAAGTGCCGATGAAGGTGAACTAATTTAAGATGTAACAAAATATCAAAGCTTGGTGGGTAGTTTGAACTATGCCACACTCACTGGGGCATACATATGCTATAGTTTAAGTGTTATCAACCAATTCATGCATACTTTAAGGAAGCTACATATGGAAGGAGCTAAAAGGATTCTCACATATTGAAAGGGAACCATAAATGAAGGTTTATTCTATCCATTTCCATCTGATGTAGATATAAATCTATTCTCTGATGTAGATTGGGCAAGATGAAAAGATGACAGAAGAAGTACTTCAGGTTATCTTACGTTTGCATGTACAAAGCTCATATCATTGTCATCAAAGAAGCAACCCACTGTTTCTCTTTCATCTATTGACGCTGAATATAGAGGTTTCGCAAATGCAACTGAGGAGGCCTCAGAACAAAAACCCTAAATTGTCACAAATTGGGGTTGTGTAGGTGTAGGCATAGGGCAATCACAAATGAGGTGATCTCCCTGACATCGGTAGCATGGTCCTCTAGGAAATGGGGGTCTTACCTGTCTAGGTTGAGGTCTAGGGTTGCGTACATGACATTTGAATACTCTAGCTCCCAACTAGGTTCAATTGGTTCTTCACAATAGTAGGACTCATTATGCTCAGGTAACTGCATGTAGTAAGCGTGGGGGCTATCTATATGTGTAGAGTCAAAACTATGATCATTGGGGTCACCTTCTAAAAGTAATGGAATTACTAACACTATAGCTCTATTTAATTTTTCTTATGCAGCTGCGTACTTCAGTGGAATCACATTGGTTGGAGTAGGGGGTTGCTGTACTAGAATTGGTTGAGGTCTCTACTACCCTTGATAGGGTGGTTGATAGGGTAGTTGATAGGGTTGCTGGGGCCTACCATACTGCTGTGGTGGGTGCTGGTTCTGGTATCTGCCTTGTTGTGGATATGGCTGAGGGTAATTTTGTATGATAGTTTGTTTGTTATAAGGGCAGTCTTGTGCGGTGTGGTTGTGTATCTTTGCTCTATGGTGCAGTACTGGCTACTAGGATTCACTTGGGGTTGAGCCATAATGGGACATACACTCGCCATATGGTCACCTCCACAAGTATAGCACCGCCTCACTGGGGTAAATCGGGGTATCTATTTGTTTGAGACACCTAATTTCAGAGCTACCTTCTCTGCGAGTTCCTCAATAGACATGGATTGTCTGGAAGAGAGGTTGGTTGAGCTGTTAGAATCTTTGTAGATTTTTAAAAGCTCCTGCTCCTCTCCTAGATTATCCTCAATGTCTATGCATATGCATACACATTCTTCTATGGTTCTAGGATCCTCCAGGTACACATATGATCTCAACTTAATACTCAACAATCCATCTAAGAATAAAGCCACCTGTTTGGCTGAAATGGGCAACTCAGGAACATGACATCTCTCTAGGTATTGCCTAAACCTTCTTCCTGCCCATCTAACCATCTCTTGAGATGTCTGCTTGAAACTATGAATCAGTGAGGAAGTATTATGCCATATGCCACTCTTATAAAATTCTATAATGAAAGCCTCTAGAAGTTGGTCTATGTTCTTGAAATACGTCTCATTTAGTGGTTGAAGCCATGTAAGGGATGTGTTCCTAAGAGTTAGACCAAAAGCATTGTACTGCGTGAAAAGGTCCTCAACTTGTTCAGCTCTCAAGACTTGCCTAAATTCAGCCACATGATCGTATGGGTGTCCAGCGCCATCGAAGCAATTCTTCATGAACTTAACCAGCTGGGTTGGCCTCAAGGTCCTAGTGTGTTCTCTAGGTCTTGGCAGAGGGAAATCATCAACATTTCTTTGGTTCCTTGGGTCTCTAGGTCTCTCAGTTTCCACTCTATCCATCTTTGTTCTCGTTCTTTCTCTTCCCAATGGGTTGGCAAAACTTACTTCTGGCCTATCTCTACTTCTGTCCCTGTGAGCTCCATGAGCTTGGGATGTTCCAGCTCTTTGGTGACTATAGGAAACATTATATCTTGGATGGGGAAAAACAAACTCTCCCTTCCAAGTGTAGGCGTGCCTACCATGCTCTGTGACCACGAAAACCCTCTCTGCAGTATTGTCTAGGTAGGTCACTTTGCCTGGACTATCAGGATCTTTAAACTCGTAGATCATGAGCGTTCCAACCTCATTCGGCTGATCAGGCTTATACCTCCAAAAGGCTTCATCAGTCTCTCAGTTTAAGAGCAGGTCTATGCTCTTATTTTCTTGGGGGACCCACTCGGGAGTGATGATTCTCGTCAGGACTGATTTACCTCAAGGGGTTCTGGGCTCCCTTCCTATGTTCCCTTGCTCTATGTCACCTATGTCCGTTTCTGGGATCACATTACCAAATTCGTCTGTCCTATCTGGGTGGGTGGTGACCACATACATTGTTCCTTCTTTATCTAGGTATGCTCCACTTTCGAACTTGGCTACTGGATGCTCTAGTCCATGGGGTTGATCTAGGTTTTTAATATGGACAACAGATCTTCTCAGGCCATCCTCGTAGATGCGAGCACCTAATTGGTTGGTCCTGATATATTCCAACTGAGTCTTGTAAGGTCCTTCTGGCTTTTCTAGGTATGCCATTCCTGAGCTACCTATTGGTCTCTCCATGCTATAAGACATCTCAGAATCGCTTGTTTCTGAACTTAGAGTGTATGGATAATCACTCAACTGCTGGGCCCAAGACCTCGCCGTGTGATTGACACTAGCTTCAGAAGATCTGATGCTTTGTCTCTCTTTGCCTAGGTGTCTTCTTGACCTAAGGTTTATATGCCTGATCAATCCCAATTCAGTCCTAAGTACAACCTCGTTGCTGATTCTTTTTTATCAGTCCCTGGATTCTTTTTATTTTGTTATTGCATTTATGATCTTGTTTGATTTTGCATCGTCAAGAATACTTGAGTGATTTTTTCGTACTTGAAGTTGAACACAATAAAATTAGTTCTTTCCTTTAAGGTTATCGTCACACACACATGTTATCTTTTGACTTGGACTTGATTACTTAGATAGTCTTCAACTTGTCTCGTGCCTATCATCACCCTAACTTACTTCCAATACTATGCGTTCTTAGCCTAAGCTAGGAATTGACTGAGGGGGTTTCAAGAGAATTTCCAACCTCAAGTTCCTTGCCTTTTGATTGCTAGTTGAGCCCAAGACGTGCTTGCCCAAGCTCTGTGATCACCTTGCTAAGGTTGCTTGTAATCCTCGCTTGTATACCCGAACCTGCAAATTTTACTAGTTAAAAAGTGGACTTGACCACAATGGATTGACAAACAAAAACAATCTCCAACATTCACTAAAAAGTACAGACCCTTTGCTTTCCTTTTTTCCCTAAATAGTATTCTCATTCCCTAGTACCAAGTGATGGTCAACATAAAAATACCTATACTAGAACTCCCTGTATGATTATTACAAAAACCAGTGGATGTCCATGTAGGATTCTCAACGAGCTTTCCAACAGAACCAAAATTGTGGCAAAGGGAGTTTATATGATGAGGTTATGGCTAGTGAGGCACTCGAGAGTTGAAACAGGTGCTTAGGGATAGCTCACAGTGTCTTCTAAGGCTTCGTTATGCTCTAATAACCCTTACTTTTCTAGAAATTTTGGCCCAAAAGTAAACTAAAATTCTTTTGCCCTAAAAATGCCGAATTTTCCCGTCAATCACGATCGAGTGGTCTGTCAATCACGATTGATGTGTCAGTGGCAATCGACTGGTCAGTTGCAACCAACAGTCTGTCGTGGCTGTCAGTCGCGATTGATGGGTCAATCACAATTGACACATGGTATATGGAAGAGGATCAAGAGGCAACGGATGCTTCATTTGTGGGAAGCTAGGACATTGGGCAAATGAATGCTACCAAAGGAGGAACAATGCTCAAGGTAACTATGCTTCAAATGAGTCTAGTGATCAAGTTCTTACCATGAGTCATGCATATGGAGATAGTAAACATGAGAAGGATGATACTTGGTACATAGATAGTGGATGTAGCAATCATATGTCTTGTAGGGAGGACGTGTTTTGCA